>JAQPZY010001246.1:642500-1095000 GCA_029931535.1 Margaritifera margaritifera
GCGACACTCACTGCGCACTCTTTTAGTTTAGCGCGTTTCAGAGAGAGCATCCTCGAAGACCATGAGTAATCACAACAAAACGATACGTGCTTATGTTGAAACCAGCTGAAGAGTCTGAATGTTTGTTTACTGGCGCTTGCTGCTAAACATTATTTTAAATATTTGGACAGTTATGTTGGGGTGTGAGGTCAGAGCCCCTATCGAAAACATGGAATTCGCCGAAACCACGTGGTAGCGTTATAGGATAGTCACTTTAAACAGACGCTAGCAAAATCAAACGACCTTGTCTCGAACCGTACCTGCCTTATATCGGTAAATAGAACACTTATCTTTTTATTCATAATATTTAGAACGTATTTCGTCTGTTTAATAAGACGATGTACGAGCCATCTTTATAATGTTTACAAACTGGACACCATACTTTGCTATTTCGTACACTGCATAATCATAATCCATATGTCGCAGTATACATTTTTGTTTCTTGACGTCAGAGGTCAAATGATCACGTGATACAAACAATCTATGTAGGCAAAAGGCTGATTGCGATCGAATACTGGTGCCGCGAGATTTGACGATCATGTGACTAAGTAATGCTGTATGGAAGAGTAGATTGTTCGTAAATACTGGATAATTGGCTCGTATATCGGCTTGTTAAAGTTACAAATTATGTATTAATTGTTATGTCTGAGACGATATATATTCTACTTATCGATTTCAGGCAAATAGGATTTGATACAACTTTGGTAATTTATGGAAGTCCCTGGGTAATGCGACTCCCCTGTAACCCTTTCGCGCGGTTTCGTCGATATCCAACTTTTCAAAATGGGATGGGCTCTGACCTCACACCCCAAAATAACTGCCCAAATATCTAAAACGCAGTGGGAAAGATCAGAGGAAACTTGGACTACTTCAAAGTGTGATGTCGACAAAAACAAGCAGGAGCAGTACACCTGCAGTAAGAGGCGATTCTCAATACAGTTTATTACTTAGCTAGCTTGGAAAGTAGACATTAGTGCATGATAACAATGTCGCTGCTGAAAGAGAGTGATTTGCCTCAGTGTCGAAAACACAAATGCTACTGTCAATCCATAATAGTAGTATTCATTTCTGTAAAGAACGGCCAGTAATATTCTCATGGGTACTGAGCTGTATTTTTTATCACGACCACACAAATATATGTGAGAAAATAGTGTCATTGTTGGTATCGTCGTTATTGTTGCTGGTGTCCTTCTTCTTCTAGTTGTAATTGCAACTCGATCACTGTAGTCAATCAGTGTTGGGAGTACTGCAAATCCTGGGCTTTCCGGGTGAATAGACTTTCACGGAAAAAACCGGAAACACGATTTCCTCGCAAGCAACAGTGGCGGAAAGATTCTTTTAAATCAGGAAAATTTGTATTAGAATTTCTGCTTGTTTGAGTCAATAGTGCAGTACTGGATTTTTCGTTAAGAACTGGGGATGCAGAGAGCATGTGTCTTGAATAACTAACTCGTAAACGGACATTGAAGCTGCGTGGTATGTTTCCATGGTTAACAATATCCAGATTCTTACATGTTTTCTATCACTCACTCTGATACACAGAGATCGTGTGCCCATCAATTTATCTTAGAAGTTCTGCATCTTAAGGTAAAGTGTTACGTTTTTCGTTAAAGTCATGGGTATTGCTCAATCGGAACATCGCGTGGATGTTCTGCCACGACCCACATCAGAAATACTTCGATGGCGTGATACAGAGTAAAATGCGGAAATCGCAGGAAAATGGCTGAGAACTCATTCACACCCTAAAGTGCGCGAGGCAAAATAGAACCATGTCAAAAACATTATCATACCTTTGTGGAATTATAATCATAACTTCAGTAAAAAAGAAAAAAAAAAAAAGACTTTAGTAAGTTTATGCTTGAAAATAGAAAATAAGCAACTCGGAAATGTTTTGCCCGAGAATGAGTCGAGTCACCGTAATGAACGCTATGATGGTGTGTGTTGTGCACATGACGTCATTTTGGTGCATACTCCTCACAATGTGGTGCCTCCCTTGGGTAAGATAATACCACTGCCACAACGCTGTAAATTTGGTAGTAAAATGCCATCTGGAGAAAACCACACGCTTTGAAAACTGAATTACAATCAATTTAGATTGCATTTGCTGTGATCTTTTCTCTGCAATGGCTTTAGTTCAGAATGGGAAGATTTTATGTTTTATGCACCTCTTTTAAAGTGTTTTAATGTTTCTTGCGTGTAGGTGCGTGTAACAATTGTTGCCGGGTTTTTACTAATATTCCCAATGTGGAAGAATATTATAAGTAGAAGTACAAGAATTTGCTTTTATCTGCACTATTTCCTAGGTATAAGCCTGTTGAAATGTGAAGTCTCAACGTCGCAAGGAATCACAGTGTATTGCCCGACTCCTCCTTCCAAACAGAGCTTAAAAAGTTTTCTCAAGCAAAGTCCCCATCCCCACTAAAAAAAACCAGCAAAAATAAAAAACAAAAAAAAAACAAACCCTAATTTCGCCCGGCTTTACAAATGTATTGCATTAGAGATATATTTCGTAGCCAATGGCATCAGATAATTCACCACTTTAAACCAGTACACAAAATATGGTAATAGTACACGACAACACTCATGCACAAACATAAATCATAGAGCATTACCATTTCTGTGACTCTATATTTATGTATATTGTTAACTAAAAACAACTAGCGATATTCCCTAATGGTCATTGTAATAATTTTCTTCACAATAAAAATCTGAAACTTGCCGTTAATTCAAAAGTTTGAATTGATCTCATCTGTTTGGAAAAAAATAAAAAAGAAGTCGCTTATTGAATGTCCGTCCACTGCTGCATATTTGCTAATATATTTTCTTGACACATTGTCTATGCACTATACTTTGTCTCGTGGGCAAGAAAAGATATCTCAACAATTCGATTCACTAAGAAAATCTTCAAACTTTTTGCAAATTCTTTTCATTACTAATATTTTTAAAAAACCTCACCTCAAATTAAGACATCTTCCCTAACTATAGATGATTTTGTTATTCAAAGCAATCAAAGAATTTTGTAAAATTCCATCCGAGATTTAAGGATGTAAAAATGGAATGTAAAACTCAATTTTCACATAATTGACTCACCAATGAAAGATTGGAGTGGTGGATGATTGCATTCGTACAAATTAAATTCTAGGCAACATTTTCAAAAAGGAAAAGATTAGAATTAATTCCTTTTTAATAAATAAATACATTTGCAGATCCAGCAAATGACAAAGTCTTCATTTGTCAATCTAGTCAATACAATATGCGTCATATACATTCCAGATCGTTGGATCTTACAACCAAACCTGCTTCATATATTGTATACACTCGCTTAAAAGTCGGATCCAGCTGTAAAACTGCACAGACCCAGATCTGCCGTAACATAATGCGCAGGCAGATCTGGGTTTTTGCAGTTTGTTAGGAGTAATCAGTAGAACAGAGAACATGGACCCTGATCTGCCATCGCTTAATGCGCAGGCAGATCAGGATCTATGTTGTTTCCAGTTGGACCAAACGGTAACACATGTGTTAACCAGCATCTGTCCTAAACAGCCATTGACTTGAGGTTCCTACAGTAGATAAATGAATTATGTATTGCACGATCGCTCGCCGTTGCTGTCGAGGCATCTACAAGCGAAATATAATCCAAAAGACCCCTGGTAGCTAGAACCGAAAAGTTTCAGGTAAATCTTTCGAGCGATCGTGGGTTCGAGTGATAGGGGTTCATATACAATAGACTTTAGGGGAACTTGTAGTTATCGAACGCTTTTAAGACAGTTCTCCAGTAATATACTCGTACAGCACACGACAGAACAATGTGTATGTATGTAGTAGCGTTTTACGGCGCATCAGCACAATAGTGACTATATGGTGCCAACTAAAGGTAAAGTTCGAAAAATAAAAAAAAAAGAATTGCACAAAACCTTTAGGAAGATAAACCCTTAAAAGAAACGCACTTCCGCACGACCGTTCGCCGTTGTTGTTGATTTACATTACAACTGACAGCATCTCCCGTTCAAATCTACTCATAATTATCTACATCATAGAGTATGAATATGTAATATAAATGTCCTAATTATCTTATATAACCGACATTCACTCAACATTAATAACATTCACTGTAAATACGGTAGTACTTCGAAAAGTCGAAACGCTGCGAGCCTAAAATTTTGGTTCGAGTTTTCGATAGTGTTGAGTTTTCCAGGGTCGCATACACGAGAATGTGGGTTGAGCCAGTCATTCGAGTGATTATGAGTATGCGAGTAATTGATGTTTGCGTTATCGAAGTTTTACTGTACCTTTAAACAAGGTATTTTTAACTTGAAAATTTATCTCATAATGATATTGACCCTTGTCTCTGTCTCATAATGAGATTGACCATTGTCTCTGTAACATAATGAGATAGACCATTGTCTCTGTCTCATTATGAGATAGACCATTGTTTCTGTCTCATAATGAGTAAGACCCTTGTCTCTGTCTCATAATGAGATAGACCCTTGTATCTGTCTCATAATGCGATAGACCATTGTCTCTGTGTCATAATGAGATATACCATTGTCTCTGTCCTCGAAACGTTTATAAAATAAGGCATTAATCTTAAATTTCAAAATATTTTTTATAGACAAAACCACATGGAATCAATAGCAAAGTGCTGATAGAATGTAACCGAATAAATCTGAACTCTTCCTAAACGAATCTACACAAACCAAAAGAACTTAATTTTTACTTATAATTAATTTTTCTTGAAGCGAAATAAATTATATTGTTAATTTCTGCACTTTAGACCATATCCATTTCAAATAATAGGGACAGTACGTGTGGTATACCTGGAATGTAAATATAGCACTTCCATTTCCTGACATCTTCACAAATCGCTACTTATAGACCGATGTGAATACACAGAGCTGAATGGATACACATTTCTGTCGAACTAGATTTTCGCCGCTGTGTTTCCAACAAATTTCATTCTTATGTACTTGCTTTACCTGACGTTCATTCTATCAAGGCAAAATATCTTTGCACGGCTTAGCACTCCATTTCGAGCGATTCCGAATGTTCGAGCTAACCTTTTTCGAGCCAGCGAGCTTCCAATATATGAATAAGCATCATCTCAGCTTTGCTGACTGACGCATAGGAATTGACTTTGTCTAATAAACATGACAGTATGGATTTCCAGTGTGGACTTCAAGTAAATCTAATCCGTGCAGTTGAACCTGTGTATACTGAGGTCTTTATATAGAGGATGATCTTATTGGGCAGCTTGACAGATTAAGATGACAAAAACCCCACACAACAGTTTGTTTATTACTTAACGTAAACTGTGAACTCTTAATATTAGAGACATTTGATCCTGATGCGTGGATTTATGCAAACCAGCCTATTATATACAGAAACAATATGTATTTGGAGCCACTGAGCGACCATTCACCACATGGAGCAAGTGACCGCTACAGACAAGACATTTACACAGGATAAACAAATCAGACGGAGTAAACTAGACTGTTATGAGCCAGTGATATGTGTATGGAGATAATTGCTAATACAGTTTTACTACTTTCCTCCTGGCCAGTTTTAAGCTAGATACAGAACCTATGTTGGGTCTAGGGATCTTGTATTGCATGTATAGAAGTACTAAGCCATGATAACAAATCCTAGAAATCTAATTGATTTTATTTCAGCCATTTTTCAATTTTATTTAGCTCATTTACATTTCCTAAATTCTGATAACAACAGGTAAAATACAGTGATTGCTCTTGCAATTTGTTACTATTTTAAAATCTTTTTATCCGGTCATTTTATTGCTGTCTACAAACATTTGGTAAGAATGTAAAGACTGTTAATCAGGTTCCAGAAGAAGGAACGAGGATTGGAGCTAAAAGAGTAACATAAACGTGATTCTGTATTTTCTTTCGCTTGTCAGAAACAGATGAATTCATCTGCGTTTTCACGTTTGAACTTCAAAATGGTGTGAATATACACGAATGTATGTATGTAGGTACGTACGTACGTGTCTACATACAACGCGACTTTTCACTTAGGTAGGAACACATTGATGTAACATAATTTGTATGTTTCCATGGTAGGGACATATAATACAATTTGATCATAATTTGACTTCCAACACAAGAAAATAGTTACAATATTGCGATCTGCTTGAATATGGGGACACTATTCAAATTGCGATCTACTTGAATATGGGGACACTATTCAAAACTCATTTCAGCATTTGTCCTCACAAATCTCATCAATATTCTCTCAAAATATGAAAATATTCATCCGTAAAAACTACGATCTTATCACCAACGTTTGTAAAAATGTGCTTAAGAAAAATCTTGTATTTGCTCAACATTTCAACGAAGAAAGGTCTTCAGTATTGTGATGTATGTTGACTTTTTTTATTTGTCCCTATTGTTTGATGCCAGTGTTCACGGGGTTATTTGTTCCTATTATTTGATGCCAATTTTCACGGGGTTATTTGTCCCTATTATTTGATGCCAATTTTCACGGGGTTATTCGTACACCTATTAGAATCTGAATTAATCGACTTGGTTTACAAATTGTATTGTGCATCGAAGATTTATTACATTCAGACCGAACAAAAGCAAGTGCCCGTTCATGAAGATTTTTAATCTAATACAAGACTGTCCATTACCATGCTCTCTCTCAGCCACAAATAAGCAATAATAGCAGAATGTCCGTACCATGTGTTCTGCTCAATGGGATCTGACATACTGGAATGATGTAAAGAAGACTGAAGCCTGTCTCACAAAGAAACTCTGCATCCTCATTACTCTTTACAGAAGGAGGCAGTAATATTCAAGTATGATATATGCTTTCTGTGTCATTTACTATTATTTGAAAATAATGAAATGCCGTTTTTAAGAGGTGGTATTTATATGGATAAGCAATCATTGCTGAAATAGCGAGGGAAAAAAAAGGTTTGTGTTTGCTGTTTATTTTCTTAATCATCGACTTCAGACAAAAACTATATTCTGAAGAAAAAAAAATGAAAAAGTTTCAGGGTGAACACTGTTTGGACTGCGGACAAATACTAAAATGTGTATTACATGGCTTTCACAAACTTTCATAAAAAAATGCATCACTTAGTCGAACAACCTCCATAAATTGAGACATATGTCTCTCTCTCTCTATCTGTTGACACAGGCCAGATAAAAATTCAGTTTTTGTTGTCTTTCCGTGACATTGTCGTCTCAAATGAGTATTTGTCTGAGTTTCAAATATCGACTGACTTCCATATTGCTTGGTTATTTTGTAACGTTATGACAGATTTATGATCGTCCATTGACATACTTAGACACACTGACCCTTGATCATTCATCACTAACTGACCAACAGTGTGTGTGCAGGCGACCATGCTAATAAAGTGCCCATGGAAAGGTGTTCCAAATGACACTTTAATTAGTTATTAAATTTGATTTATTAGATATTTTTGAGTTGTTTTTATTTCTTCAGGTACTTCCTTATTGGACCGTCTTTCTAAGTATAATGCACGAAAGGCGATCGGATCATCGCTCGGCCATGTTTCTTTCTCGACTTGACGGCAAGAAAAGGTAATTCAAATAGAAGAATGGTGTACCGATACAAGGTCGTAAAATTTGATGGGTGTGTATACATTTGAAACTACACATATGCACTTTATAATGTTAATAGAACGATGTAAATAGAACATTATGCTCAACAATACTGGACTGTCTTTCAACCTTACTTCAAGAGAAAGGTTGACTATAATATGAGTATGGTGTACCCGACAATGATGCTGTAAAGATAAGAGTGTACCCTACAAGAATATATTTTATCGATGATATCATGTTACTTTCCGATTTCTCTGTATGCGTACTTAAGGGAGAGGAATTAATCGACCGAATCGTGTAAAACATCGGTTTTAAAACAAAATGTGTGAGCTTAAAAGAAAACAAAACTAATTTAAAATAATTCATTTCATCGGCTCCTTGGACATCTTTCTCAAGTCAGACATGGATTTTATAGTGTTTGCGCAGATACATTGGACACTTTATTGTTTGACTGGCCCATTCAAAAGCCGATTTGTTGACAGTTTATTTTGTTTGAATGTTAGCAGCAAAAATTTTGTTTGAATGTTAGCAGCAAAAATTAGGGGTAATATACAAGCTGTCCCTGTCGTTCTTCTGCTTAAAGTAACAATAGGAACGAGCTTTTGTCAACCGTGACTTTTTCCTAAAACAAAATATCGGAGGACACCGTATCTAGCAATAACTGATGCGCAGATGATTTCGGAATTGTTTTATGCAGCCACCCCCAGCACCCCCCCCCCCCCCCCCCCACTGGTAAACAGTGTACATACGCGCTGAGTGTTACCAAGGGACTTAGTGTGCACAATCAAATGAACACAAATTGATGAAGTGAAACAAGGAAGGATGCTTGACACATTTCATATATAGTACATACTTTTTCAAAATTGCCTTGATAAAGTTCATTAGGAAATGAGATCGTAATAATAAAGTCAGGTTATTTGCTTCTGAATCATTCTAATAACTGTACCCTGTATAATAAAGTATTGATGTGGCTACATGTGAAGACAATTCCAAAGTCTCTCTAAAATCCAATATTCAAGAACCTGAAAACAAAAATATATTATTGTTTTCCCCTGCATGCATTCATACATCAATTATAAATATAATTGGACTTAAAATATTGCCAGAGATATGAAAGCAAAAACTGATAATTATACTAGCAACAGAGCAAAACAGTAAGTCACAGAGACTTAACTTAGACCTGATGATGTGTACTCCTCTCGATGCATCCATTCATTAGTTTTCATCAGTATGCAAACTTCAATGATCTAAAACAAAAGTTTGATCAGTATAAATTACTAAAAGAAACTTGCATGATTTATTGTAATTTGTATTTCAAAATGAAAGCTTAAACATTAAATTTCCAATCCTAATAGACAAAATAAACTGCAAATCTGGACTAACAATGGAAGCTTTAAATAATCATCTGAGTATGATAAGTAGATCCGAGTGATTAAATTTTTTTTCTAGATAGCACAGAATATAAGTAGACATTTGGGCTTCCTAAATAAAAAATGAGGTGCAGCTAACACCAAAATATTGAGAATATCACGCATATGAAAAATTATGATGGTACAGTTGTATTCCCTGGAATGGGGGGGGGGGGGTTGAGTACATTACAATGTAACAGCACCATTCAAACTTGGCACAGTAACAGGGACATGAGAAGACAATGAAAGCCTCAGTTTAGGAAACAGAGTCATTGTTCGCTCGTTCTCGTTTCTGAGGAGTCACCCTATGTCAAAGGAGAATGACTTTCCATCTGTTCCAAAGGGTTGCTGTGACAGGAGTAGTTGTGACTGGATTTTGTGTGGCTACCGTTGTTGTTGCTGTCGGTATATTTCAACAATGGATTGGGAAGAAGATAGCCATAACAGTTGACGAGTAAAACAGTCCACAGTTGCTTATTTCCTTGTTGCAAACACGCGTTTCCAATAGCTGCTCCAGTGACACAATACACCATAAAGATCTGACAGAAAAAACAATTTTATTTTAGGAACTCGTTCTCCACACCACACCCACTGTTGTTGTTTCGGTTTTCGTAGCTCCTGAAGTGATGAAGTGGAAAAAGGTGAAACAGTGTTTAACGGCATGTTCATGACTACTGCTTCTTTTTATAGTCAGTGAGTTGCGAAGCTGCAATCCAAGAATCGAAACTCGATAGAAAACTTTTCCAACGTACTTTCACTTCTTTGATGCGATGCATTCCCACATTTCGTGTTCTTTAATCGAGAATGTTTTCGATACCTTACACGTTGTTGTCTTTCTTGGTCACTCTTTGCAAAAGTTCCTTTTAAACTTTCTCCGTTCATATCTTCCAATTCATAGACAGGTGTGTGACGTCAACGAAAGTGTCCACTCACACGAAACAATTCTGTCGTCCAGTTGGATAAATATCCTTTTTTATCACTGCGTTTTTGGTTTCCAATCCGAACCCAATCTCCTGTTTTTAACACTTCTTTCTTCTTGGATATCTCAGAAGTTCCAAACAATAGACCAAACACTGCCACTTCATTTTGGGGAGTCACTTGTTCTGGTGCACATCCAATACTGCGATGGTACGATCAATTGTAGGCTTTCACCAGACATAGTAACACGTCGATGTATTTGAGTGTATGTTGAGGTGTAAAATATTTCCACGCATCTTTCAAGATTCTTTGAAAACGTTCTATAACATTCGCATTGGTTTCAGCATTTTTAATGGTGAAAAAATGAATGCTTCATTTTTTAATTCGTTTTGAAATTCTTGACTGAGAAAGTCAGTGCTTTTGCCTGTTTGCTACAGCAGAGTATGTCGACCACTTTGTTTCAACACAATTTTCAAAGCTCGCACTAACGTCGAAACTGTTTTGGAAGTCAGAGGGACCTTCCAAGCCGATTTTGAAATAAATCGACCAATCGATCACATAAATGAAATATTTGTAACATCGATTGTACCAAGTTAAATGGGAAACATCCACTAAATCTGTTTGCCATTGATGATCGGTTCCTGGTTTCTTCGTTTGACTTATTGCAAATTTACGTCGAATTGGTTTCAGAAACGTGTACGTCTATTGTTTTGCAACTACTGTCGGACATCGTGGAGATGTGTACTTTTGATTTTGACTTTGGCTGCACGATATAAATTTTTGAATTCATCGTAGCCAGTATCATGGTAGGTATTGTAGTAAATGCTAGCCGAAAGTGTGTCCATGCTGCTGTTCAGTGAGTCACCCAATGTTCGATGCTCTTAGGTTCTTTTGGTAATTTGGATTGCGACGCTTTGCGTGTCCGACGAGCAAGTAGGAGTTGGCAAGAATGCCTCCACAGAAGTCATCGGTTCTTTTTCACTTCGGTCTTCACTTTTCCCGTTTTTACTTCTGCTGCGGAGTGCGTCGACATCATCTTTTTGGTCCTGGCTTTCATTTCTTGTCAAATCGGTGTAGGTGAAACAGTCAACGTTGCTGCAACCCTTTGGGGTAAGGGTGTTTTAGCAGATAGGGTTTGAAAATCTTCAAACTCTTCTCCTCTCTCTTTCTCTTCCATAGGACATCTTGTCCAGAGAACTGAGGCCACGTTCGTTCAAAATTCGTTTATGCAGGAATTTGTCTCCACTGGTTGTCGGCTCGTCGTACCAACTTGATTTTAGATGCTACGGGACGGCGAGACAACAAAGGTGTTGCCAACGAACAAAATCGAGTGAGTTCATTTTTGGACAAATTCAGTAAACTTTATTCTGTCTGGTACTATTTGGGGGGATGTGTTACCTTTTTGGCAGCAGCAGTAATCATAGCAGCAGAAGAAGGAGGAGAAGGACGAGTATGAATCACTTCAGAAATGGGTATCCATGTGAGAAGCATCTTTAACAGATTGGGAAACACGTGTCTTAAATCAGGCTTCGCTGGCATCATCAATAACAGAGGGGAGGAGGAGACTGTAGAGGATGTCGATGTAATTACAGGCTGAAGGTTTCCGTACGTTTGCGTTCTAGCGGCAGTAGCTCTCTTTCATGGAGATGCAGTCGTAGTCTTCGTCTTTTTCTTCTTGGGAGATCATTTTTGCAGTGAACTAACTGCAACTCTCTTCTTCTTCGTTTTTCTCTTAGTTTTTTGTTTGGGTTTTACTTTTTTGACCTTGGCGACTGTATTTGGATTCCATCGTTTTCTTTCTGGGTTTGGGTGTCGATTCTTGAATCAGCGAGTTGTGTCAAGGCTACTTTATACTATTCGAACACATTTTGCGTTGGATGAGGAATGTGAATGATTCCTGGTAGTATCTGACGTGCCGTCTAAGAAAACCATCGCAACACTTCTTTGAGACTTGCTTTTAACAAATGCATAGGATTTTGTACATTTTTTCGCGACTGATGGCATACAGTGCACGAATTGATCTAGCAGAAGGATGAGATTGAAAGGAGGTCATATTGAATAATGTCAGGGATGATGGGAGTGAACGTAGTTTTTATACTTTATTTTAGACGGAAGACGAAAATGACGAAGGTGATGTGTAAATCACTGGACCACCTTCGTGACTTCAGTCGTGAAATAAAATCCTTACCAAATCTCAAATAATCTGGTGTAGCGGGTTTTAAATCGACCAGTAACTACGCATGTGGCACACGTGTAGCATCGTCATAAGCATAATTCAGCCATGGCAATGCTAATTGTTTAGCCAACAATTGGACTTGGAATTTTTCTCTTGGACTTTTGAACAAGACTACATAATGGGCATTGAGACTGATAGTACGCTAAGCTTTGCTTTGTTTTGAAATAAACTGTGGGTAATGTAATAATACTAGCGTTGCGATGACATCCTTTTCGTGTACACCAAAGTTTAATTTCTTCTTCATTTTCCCCTAACATGTCGTCGAAGATGATAAGATGCGTTTGACTAGACTCAGTCAAGATCCTATTATCTTCGCGAGGAATACTTCTACAAAGAAAATATGTTCTCCTTGACTTTTTTCAGTCACGAGTAAGCCGATTGCCACTCTTTGTAACATCACACGATGCATTGTAGAGGACGATCAAACAGACGATCGACAAGTTCGGTTTAAACTGAACCGCTAGGTCCAGCAATGAACAGCAATGATAACGAAGATACAGTTCCTTCCAATTTTGACGATTTGACCTTTCGTCAATCCCTTTGAAAACGGAGGATTTATGAGAATTAAACATTTTTACTAAAAAAGAGACAACATATGACACACCATATCACAGTGATTTTGAAGAAACGTTCATTTGTTTCTTTCTTGGAGTTTCACAGCACGATCCGTCGTCTGGGTTCTTGTTGTTGCTGTAGTACATGATTCTAGTGTACAGCCTGTTAGTATACATCAATAGCGACACAATTCTTGGTAAGTGTGAACTGTGGACAAAGTGCGACGAATCTGTTCTTCACACAGGAGTAGACTGATATTCATCACCTGTCGCATGATTGTCAGCACAATGATTTTCTCATGAACAAGGAAGCTTTTATCCTCGTGACTATCATGTCTTTTCATGATATACTGATACGTTTGCCAAAGGCAATTAGAAGGTGATCGAAATCCAAGTAATTTAGTCACTAACACACACACGGCAAGTCGTCTCTAATTCAGTAGAGTAGTATCGTCTTATGGAATGAGTTCTTCCAAACTCAAAGGGTGATTGATAATACCCCCACCCCCCACAACAAAACAAAACAACAAACAGTAAAAAAATAAAAATAAAAATAAAAAACCAACAACAACAACCTGCCTTGAATTGTAATTATGTGCGATAGCAACTACATAGCCACCATTTGCCCCTTTCTACATGAATTTGTATGTGTGTGGGTGTTGGATAGGAAGGGTGTGTGTCACTTATCCCCATTCCCTTTTCTGTTTTGTTTGTAAGGGTGGATGTTGGATTGTAATTATGTGTATTAGTGACCATCAAATAACTCCCCTTTCCCTATTTCGTTTTGTTTGTGCATGTGGGTGTTGAATGGAAATATGTGTGTTAGTGACCATTAACTATCCCTACCTTCCCTCATCTGTTTTGTTTGTAAGGTTGGTGTTTGATGGTAAAGGTGGATGTTGGATTGTAAGGATGAGTATTGGTCAATATTGAATAGTAAGTATGAAGATATGAGCTACCCGACTCCCTGGGTGTATGTGTGATAGTCCATAGATGTGATAGTTACGATCCTATCACTTTTCTTTCCATTCCTCTGTTTCTTGTGTTTGTATGTGTGGGTGTTGGATAGTTAAGGTTGGTGATAGATGATCATTAAGTGTTCGTTTTCATCTCTGTGAAGGTTGTATCAAAAGGGTTTTGATGTATAGTCCGATGGTGAGGAGAAGTTTGAGAAGAAGATAAGTCAAGAGTCCCGGGTCACCCAAGTCAGTATTGCCGACCCAAAAATAATTTTGTAATTTTTTATTTTTAAAAATTGTTTAAGAATTTTTTTCTTCATATTTATAAAAAGTTAAACTTTTTCAATTGTGTTGACATTTTTTCCTTTATTTTAAATTTGTTTGAAATTATGTAATGTCTTGAAACTCATTTATATTGTTTGAAAACTGTTTAATTTTAAACTTTGTAAAAACATTTTTACATTTTCTAAATTTTTAAAATAGTTAAAAATGTTTTAGATTTTTTGGCAATTTACAATTTTGTACATTTTAAAAGAATGCTTAAATCCTTTTCAATATTGTAAATATTGTGTATGATCTTTTAATATAATTTATGAACATATTATTTTTTAAATTTTTTTACTTTTATACAATTCATTTTTTTATGGATTGGTTTAGTCTCTATTATATTCCGTGTCAGTTTGACAATTGTAGTATCACTTCTAGTCTCGGCCATAATTTTGATAAAATATTGCGCGTGTTTTTCTCCTCAGCGAAATTCGGCGTCAGTTTTGGAAATTTAGTTGTACTTCATTTAACATAAAAGATATTGTTGCTTTTAGTCTCTGCCAAATTTTGTGTCTTTTCGGACATTATTATGAGTTGGTTCCCTTGATTACACCTATTTATAACATCAGTAGCATGCATGCCAATTTACCTGCATCACCAACATAATCTGCGGTACAAGTAAAGCCTTATATATAAATCAAGGATATATGCATGTAGCCACAAGGCAGCATTCTGCATTTGGGTATGCGTGATGGTATAGTTGTTTGGTTGTGTGTATGTGTGAGAGGTAGTACCCTTTCATCTTTCAACCCATTGGTGTATTTGTGATGGTACGGTTGTATGACGGTTTAGTTATACGTACAAGGCATTGTACCCTTCCACATTACCCCTCCCCTTGGTGTATATATGATGGTATGGTATGGTAGGATTGTGAGATTATCTGTATGATAGCCATAGGTATGCATCAGTGACTACTACCTATTCCGTATCTTCCCCATCCTCTGTTTGTTTTAGTGTTCCACGGTGATAGTGGGTGTTTGTTTGTGTAAAATTAGGTGTTACTCATAATTATACCCCCCTTACTTTATATCCCACCTTACACATCTGTTTGTAGGTATGAGTGTTGGTCAGTAAGAATGGGTGTTGGTCAGCTGAGATGAGTGCTGGTCAGTGAGACTGTGTGTGGGTCAGTAGATGTGGGTATTAGTCTCTAGGTCTGTGTGTTGGTCAGTATGTATAGTTGCTGGTCAGTAAGACGTGTTGGTCAGTAGATGTGGGAGTTGGTGAGTAAGTTTGGGTGTTGGTCAGTACGTGTGGGTGCTTGTACCCAGTGACTCACAATGTTAAATTCCCATATTATCCCAAAGTGTCCCACATTCCTAAATTCCCTTCCCACGATAGTAACCCAACCATAATGTTAAACCAATGGACATTTGTGGCATTAAATTCCCCTTGGGGCCATCGTGGCTTACGAAGTTAAACCTATGAATATTTTTAACGTTGTTTCCATTGAGGCCGTAGTGACCCACACCGTTAAACTGATGTCCGTTTCTAATATTAACTTCC
The DNA here is from genome assembly GCA_029931535.1 of Margaritifera margaritifera. Lineage (NCBI taxonomy): Eukaryota > Metazoa > Mollusca > Bivalvia > Unionida > Margaritiferidae > Margaritifera > Margaritifera margaritifera. Next base: position 658,032 of record JAQPZY010001246.1, read on the forward strand.
CCTTGAAGCCATAGGTCCATATTTTCAAAATGCGGCATAATATTATATTCCCACTGTGGCCATAGTGTCATTTTGGCTATTGTATCCCCATTACTACTCAATGATATGTGTACTGCACATTGTAATCTCCACATGATGTTTACATGTATATTTATATTCAACACAGTCATATTCCATTGTGTTTAATTGAAATATATATGGCTATCTGAAGCTAAATAGAGTTTATTTTTCAAAAATTGCAATCGTGAAGATCCGAAATACCTTTTCTTAACTCATTTTTTCCCTTGAATTGATTCTATTTTTGGAAAAATATACGAGCTCACCTCTCTTATGCCCTGTTGTCAAGCTTGACATCAAAGAATAATTTATGTTATTTATTTGTTGTAAAATTTGGGGTAAAAAAAAGTGTAGGAGTCTTTAATTTGTAAATTTCGTGATATGATAGTTTAACGGTAAGGTATGTTGTTGTTATTGTTGTTGTTGTTGTTGTTATTATTATTATTATTATTATTATTATTATTATTATTATTATTATTACAAAAATGTGACAGCAATGGACCGCTGAACATGATTTTGAACTTATTTCAGAGAAAGAAGGATACTGAAGGATAATAATACAGAGAAGTATGAATTGGGAGATAATTTTTTCACATAGCCATACAAATTCAGCAGTGTTAGCTAATATAAACTGAGTTCATTGCATCAAATGGTATTCAATATATGTCTCATATTCCCACAGGCATAAAGCAAATTTTACAGCGAAATTATCCATTTAAGAACTACTCCACACGTTGCCCACATTCAAAGGGTGGTTAAAAAGAGTTACATATAACTAAATAATATTTAATCCAAGGGTATATAGTAGATGCTTAGGGCATAAGTAACAAGGATGTGTTTCAATTGTTCTGTGACCAAAAGGATTTTATGGTGAGAAAATGCTAAAGATGTAGTGTAATATTAGATAAAGCAAGATTAATTGAATAAGCAGAATATATATTTTCCATTATCAAGTTTCACATTATCAGCAATAATGCGGACGAGGAAACTGAAAGAATATACAACATCATGGACAGTAAAAAAGATAAGGATTGTGGGAGCCAGGAAATCGGTGCCAATCTCTCGAGAGTAGTTATGACGTTGCTAAAATGTCAGCATCTATGCAGTGTTGGTATATAGGGCTAGGACCAGTCCCGCAAAGGCAATGGTTAACCAATCATATACTGTATGTGAGCGCAGATTTTCAAACCCAAATTTATCAAAACAAAACTGCGGTGCAGTCTGAGTGTTGACATACTTGACGAACTTATGAGAATAAATCTTGTTGGTGTTGATATAAAAGACTTTGATCCTATGCCAGCAGTCAGAATTTATTTTTACCTCGAGTGATAATGGGAACCTCAGAATTTTTTGGCCACATAAAAACCTTTTTATTTTAAGAAGAAAAAGAAAATTCTGTCATATGGCTATTTGCAAGTAAGTTGCTTAACTCCTGAAACGTTCCAAAAATACTGGTCTCAAGAGTGGATGTAGGTCACACATTTTATTCTGTTAGGTGCTTGATTCATAGAAAGTAAGTACTGTACTATACACAAATGTTACTCTCACATATATCAAAACCATCCAGAGTATTTAAGTTTGGGGTTAAAATATTTCTGTTTCTTCATATATGTTCCTAAACTTTGCAGGTATTGCAATCAAATGTATCCCCTCCCAAGAAGGATTTTGGGTTTGTCCTGTCCATCCATCAGTCCTGTCCGTCACATTACTTTGTAAGCAAGATTTCTATAAAACTATTGATCCAAACCAGATCCAAATCAGAAATTTAGCTACCTTGAGTGGGTTCCAAGACCAGGATTGGTTCTGGTGACTGCCCATATCTTTTAATTTGTTTACTCATGTCTTAACCTTAGGTATCAGTCTTTCTGACAAAAACCTCGTCAGCTAGATTAAGAAAAAATCACTTGAGGTAGACAAATGAAAATTGGTATTCATATTTATACTAATATTTAAAGATCATGATTAGATTTTCAGGCTATGTTAGTAAGTTTTCAATCTTGTACATGTTTGCTAATTTTTTGGACTTTTTGGACAAAAAGCTTGTTAATAAGATTAAGCTAAAATCACTTGAGGTCAAGAAATGAAATTTAGTAGGCATATTTGTAATATGTAGATGACTTGATTAGATTTTCAAACCATTATGGCTTTTTTTTCATTTATTTGCATTTTTTTAAAAAACTTTTTGGTATGCATATGCTTATGACTTCATTAGATTTTCATGTCATTATAGCAGTTTTTCAAAATTTTATTTCGATTTTATTTCTGCGTGGTTTAAAAACACAAATCAAATTTTTATTTCATCTCGCCATAAGCCCAAGTGAGATTATGGTATGGACCTGGGTATGTCGAGCACCATCCGTTGTCCATCAGTCAACAATCGCTTGTTACCAATCTGGAGCCCACATTTCTGAATCGATTTCGATCAAACGTGGAATATGGGTTTATTTCATCAAAATCTTGGAGGAGTTCGACAATGAGCAAGATTCACACATATTAATGACGTGATCTTGTGTCTGATTGGCCGAACTAGTTGCCACTATATAGACTGCATTTCGGATCCGATTTTGATCAAATATGCAATATATCTTTATATAACCAAGATCTAGGATGGGTTCGATAATGGACGAGAATATGCATATTAATAATATGATATTGCATTTAATTGACTGAACTTGTTAACATTCTGGAAGCCATATTTTGTATCCGATTTTTGACCAAGCGTGGAGTATGGGCTTATATTATCAAGATCTTGTATGATTCGATAATAAGCGAGATCGAAGCACATTAATGAGGCAATATTGCATCAGATTGGCTGAATTTGTTACCGCTCAGGAATCCACATTTCTGATCGGTTTTTGATCAAATTTGGAATATGGGCTGATATTATCGTGATCTTGGAAAAGTTCAATAGTGATTGAGATTCAAGGATATCAATGAGGCAAACTTGCATCTGATTGGCTGAACTTGTTACCATTCTGGAGTCCATTTTTCTAATTCACTTTTGATCGAACTTGGAATTCGTGTTTATATCATCAAAATCTCGAAGGAGTTCGACAATGAGCAAAATCCATACATATTAATGTGGTGATCTTGCATCTGAATTGCCAAGCTTGTTACCACTATGTAGACTGTATTTCTGAGCCTTTTATTATCAGATATGGAATATATGCTTATATCATCAAAATCTCAGATGGGTTCGATAATACACGCAAATTAATGAGGTGATCTTTCATCTGATTTGCTGAGGTTGTTGCCATTCTGGAAGCCATGTTTTTTTTAATCCGATTTTGGAACAAGCTTGGAATATGGGCTTATATAATCATGATCTTGGAAAAGTTCGATAATGATCGAGATATAAGCATATTAATGAGGCGATCTTGCATCTGATTTGGCTGTTAGCGCTTTGTAAGTCATATTTATCATATCATTGTGATCAAACTTGGAATATCTGCTTATATCATCAACATCTTAGAGGAGTTCGATAATGAGTGAGATCCATACATGCCAATGTGGTGATCTTGCACCTGATTGTCTGAGCATGTTAGCACTCTGGAGGCTATATTTCTGATCCAACATTGATCAAACTTGGAATATATACTAGCAATATCAAGATTTTGGATTAGTTCAGTAATGAGTAAGATCCATGCATACTAATGAGGTGATCTTACATCTGATCGGCTTAGCTTGGTACAATTCTTGAGGCCATATTTCTGATCCGATTTTGATCAAACTTGTAATATAGCCTTATACAATCAAGCTCTCGCAGGAGTTCGATAATGAACAAGATCCACGCGTAATAATGAGGGGATCTTGCATATAATTAGCTTAACTTGTTACCTCTGTTGAGACTGTATTTCTAATGCGATTTCGAGTAATCTTGGTAAATAGATTTAAGTTATGTACACATCTATGAAGCTCTTAGATGGATGCAATAATGAACAAGAGCAATACATACTGATGAGGTTATCTTGCATCTGATTGGGTTGGGCTGTCAACTAGTGACCCTGGAAATCGGTGTATCGTCACTAGAACCAAAATTGGGTAGAGGTTAGTCTCATGATATCGGAAGTTTATATGTCACAAAAATAAAAATAAAAATCCTTTAATTCACCATGCTAGACTTTTTTCTTTTCATCTGTCAAGTACCAGTGTCACAGAATGACAGTGTCATGGTGGTGGTGACATACGTTTTTGCTTTCAAAAACAAATCTTTTCTAGTTGAAGTACTATGCAACTAATACCCTACCAGATGGTCTACATCTCATCGATACGATTTAAGGTATCTTCAACGATCCGTTTGAAAAGGCACTCGAGAAAACCAACAGGTATGTGCTGATCGACTACCATCAACCCTCTCTTCGTCTAAAAATGAAATTTTCAGACGGCGAAACGTTGTCTATCAAATTTTCTCCACGTTTATTTGGTATTCTGGGTGGAAACACTGACCTCACTCCAACAAAAGACATCATCAGCAACAACAACTGATTCTTCAAGTATTTTCAATACCCCACCGAACTGAATGAAGGTCTCAGATTGATGTTTGAGTACTCCGATGTCGTCGAGTACAACGTCGTGGGAAACACAGCTGTTCCCTTTCTCAGATTCGTTCCCTTTAAAGTGGATTCTGCAATTAATGCTAAGGATAGAGGAGGAAACGCTTATCACGTTCACCGAAAATTTGTGTATCCCAATTATCTTCCTATCTCTAAATCGTACTTTGACAGTGTGATTATTGGTACAAAAAATATATCATGGACAAGATATTCTATTCTCGAAAGTAACTGTGAAACTCCATTTTCTTGAGACCCCGAGAACCCCCTGTAAATTCACTTCCCACTTCTGTCGAAGCAACTGAGTCATCCTCCATGCATCAGCAAGGACAAGGCAGGAAGAGACGACCCCACAGACAAAGCAAGAAAAAGAATAAGAGTCAAAGAACCGTCAGAGACTTTTTCAGAGATTCTTGCGAATGTTTCAAGACAGAACTAGATATATTTGCCATGATACCTACGATGACGATGATGCAAGAATCCCAGTGGGTTGAATTATATCCATTGTCGCCTATTACGAAGTCAGCTCCCATCGAGTTTGAAATCAAACTGCACACCGAAGACTGCATTTATCTGAAATACGATTACCTCTACCTCAAAGTAAAAGTCATCAAAACTGACTATACGAAATCAGTTGCTAATGCATGAGTGGCTCCCTTGACAAATTGTATGCATTCTTTGTTCAGCGAAGTGGATTGTACCTGAACAACAAACTCGTCAGCAGCAGCATAGACTCTTACCCTTGCCGAGTTTACCTAGAGAATCCACTGACTTATGGAAAAGAAACCAAGAACACATCCTTAGCTATTCATGTGATATGGAAACCAGACATATTGAACGTGTTCAACGACATAGAGTTAACGGAGGATAACGACCCGCACAATGTAGGATTTAACTACCGATAAAAGAAAATCAAAGAAGGTCGTAGTTTATAAATGATGACTCATTTACACTTGGACTTATGGTTGCAAGACAAGTATTTGTTGAATGAAGTGGATGTACATCAGATTCTGAAGCAAAGTAGCACCGTTTTCCATTTCATGGCGCATGCTAACAAGTACAAAACCAATATCGAAGACGCTAGACATATGTGCGACATGTCGAAGACTTACCAAAAGTCGGAGACAAAATCAGTCCGGCTGTGACCAGAAGCACGGCTAAGTAACCCATACGGGGAGTGGAAATCAAAATCTTCACTAATGCGGCTGGACTTCGGATCCAAAGTCGAAGATCATGTGTTCCATGGTCACATCCCTAAATGTTTTGCTCATTGGCATCGTCAGCAATGCTTCACTGTAGAGAGCTATTGATCAAAACCCTTTCCAGCTCTAGCATTACAACTTCAGTTTGTGAAACTCGCCAAAAAATACTGCAAGCCCACAGGACCAGTGACTTGAAAATGCTCAATGACTCAATGGTATCATACAAGAATACAAAATGTTGTCGATGACTCACTGGTAAATGCAGGCTGCTATTCATGTCTACCCGCATTTACCATTTAGTCATTGACTACATTTTGTCTTTTTTGTATGATGAAATGTAGGACCAGTTTGTTATGGACAGGACCAGTAGCATTTTCAGGTTATTAGTCCTATGGGTTTGCAGCTGCTCTTGGACCTGGTGGAGGAGTTGGGCCGTCTTCCAGGCAGAAAGCGTTTGGTCAAACAAAGGTCAGTGTATTACCGGATTGCCAAAGACCTCATCCAGGATGTCTTGGAAGGAAAAAAAAGAGAAGAGGCAATGTGAATAGTGGAATGGACTGCAACTGCAGTGTGGGTGTTGGATAGAAACAAGCGTGTGTTGGATTGTAAGTATATGTGATAGTAACTACATACCCTTTGTCCCCTTTTACAGAAGTTTGTATGTTTGTAGGTGTTGGATAAGAAGTTTGTGTGTTGGTTTGTGCATAAGATGTGTCAGTGACCCTCATCTATGCTTATTCCCCTATCTGTTTTGTTTGTAAGAGTGGGTGTTGGATTGCAATTATGTGCATTATTGACAATCACATAACTCCCCTTTCCCTCGTCCGTTTCGTATGTACGTGTGGGCCTTAAATGGTAAATAGGTGTGTTCGTAACTATTACCTACCCATACCTTCCCTCATGTTTTATTTGTAAGGATGGATGTTGGATGGTAAAGGTGGAGTGTTGGATTGTAATGGTGAGTATTGGTCAATGGTGTGTTGAATAGTAAGTATGAATAAACGAGCTACCCCGCTCCCTTGGTGTATGAGTGATAGTCCATAGGTGTGTTAGTCATGATCCTGTAACTCTCCCTTCCATTCCTCTATTTATTGTGTTTGTAAGTGCGGGTGTTGGATAGTCAAGATGGGTGATAGATGTTCATTAGGAGTTAATCCTCATCACTCTAAAGGTTGTATCAAAAGAATTTTGGTGTATGGACCGATGGCGAGGAGAAGGTTGAGAAGAAGATAAGTCAAGTGGTGTTGAATGTTTTAACAAGCTAGACCATTGTTAACCCTCAAAGGCCCTTTCCAGGGTCGTACATGTTTATAAAAATAGAAATACTACTCATTATTGCCAAACAAAAATAATTTTGTAATTTATTTGCTTTTAAATTTTTAATTTTATATTAGTAATTAAAATTTTTTAATTTATTGTATTTTACAAAATGTAAAATTTAAAGTTTATAAATTTGTTTGAAATTTGTTATATTTTTAAAAAATTATTTTTTTAAATGTTAGCTACAATTTGCAATGTTTAAATTTGTTAAAATTTTAAAAGTTGTAAACAATTTGTTTCTTCAAATTTATACATTTTTTAAAAAAATTTGTTTTTAAATTATTAAATTTTGTGATTATTTTTGCAATGTTTTAATATTATTTTGGTTAGACTTTTTAAAAATGTTTTGTATCTTTTATTTTTTGTTTACAATTTTTAAATTAACCTGATTGTTTTATATTCTACTCAATTCTATGTCAGTTTCGAAATTTTGGCAATACATTTAATCTCTGCCATTTTTATGAATAAAATATTCCGGATGTTTGTTTTTAGTCTCGGAAAAATTCCATGTCAATTTCGGAATTGTAGTATTTTTATTAGTTATTTCCTTGCTTACACCTCTTTGTAGCATTAGTAGAATTTATGCAAATTTACATGCACTGCCAACATAATCTGAGGTATAGGTAATGCTTTATATATAAATCTAGGATATACGCATGTAGCCACTAGACATCATTTTGTGCCTGGGTTTGTGTGATAGTTTATGGGTGATGCTATGGTTGTATGGTTTCGTGTATGTGTAAGGGCTAGTGCCCTTTCTCCCTCTCAACCACTTGGTGTACGTGTGATGGTATAATTGCATGCATAAGGGTTTGTACCCTTCCTAATCACGCTTCCCCTTGGTGCATGTGTGATGGTATGGTATGGTAGGGTGGGATTGTGAGACGGTCTGTATGATGATAATCAATAGGTATGCATCAGTGACTAGTACCGATTCTGTATTTTCCCTTTCTCTGTTTGATTTGTAAACGGTGAGTGTTGGATGGTGATAGTGAATGATTGTTTGTCTAAAATTAGGGGACACTCCTCATTACTTTACCCCCCTTACTTTACATCCCACCCTTACACATCTGTTTCTTGGTGTCATATTTGGTCAGTCAGAATGGGTGTGGGTCAATTCTGATGGGTACGGGTCAGTAAGACTCTGTGTGGGTCAGTAGATGTGGGTGTTGGTCACTAGGTGCTGATTAGTATCTGTGGGTGCTGGTCAGTAGGTGTGAGTGATGGTCAATAAGACTGTGTTGGTCAGTAGGTGTGAGTTTTGGTTAGTCGGTGTGAGTGTTGGTCAGTAGGTGTTATGTGTTGGTTATTACGTGTGGGTACTTGCAACCAGATTGAGCCACAATGTTAAATTCCTATAGATCTCCAAAGTTTCCCACAACGTCAAATTTCCTTTCCAATCGTAGTAAGTCAACCGTAATGTTAAACCTATTAAGGTTTTTTAACATTATATTCACTTTGAGGCCATAGTGGCACACAATGTTAAACCTATGGAAGTGTTTAGCATTCAATTTTCATTGAGACCATAATGTTCCACAATGTTAAATCTATGGACGTTTTTAACATTAAATTCGCACAGGGCCATATTTCAAAATGGCGGCGTAAAGTTAAATTCTGACTGAGGCCATAGTGTCGTTTTTGTGACTATAGTGCTCCCCATAAATACTATCACGTGTAAGTGGGTGAGTGGATAATAATTAGTGTTAAGTTCTATCCACGAATAAAAATGTAACACTTTGTGTTTGTAGTCAAGTAGTATGCTCCCATGTTTTGACTGCAGTTGGTAACAAATTCATTTACAACATGGTTCTGGAACCAAAAAGTTTTTTTTTTTTAGAGTAGCATGGATTGGAAGGGGGTGGGTGGGATGGTGGAGATTCTTATTTTTAAAGTGGTGTTGTATTCTAGAATTTGTGGATATTTATCACCATATTGTATGGATAAATAAAGATTGATATAAATCCCTTAATTTCATTATATGAAACAGCATTGGAGTGAAGACTGGTCCGCAAAAAAGGATAGACTGAAATCAAAGTACAGAGTGGTTCAGATGTCATAAATGAATTTTAGGTGCTGCATTCATGCAAACAATGAAGGTAATTCATCATACTGTTTATTAAAGAAAGACTGAGAATCGTTCTTCACCAAACTATTAGACATAATGAGCTTTCATTAATTTTCCTCTTTAGATGACAACACTTATAATACATTCAAATTTAGAATACAAGAATGGAGGCCGTGAATTAATTTAAAGCGTTACCAACATGTGCTTTCTAATTATAACTTATCATTCAGAATATGAAAATAAACTTTTAAAAAAAAATAAGAAAACGAGTAAGACATGTAAGCATTAAGCTGCCGTCGTGTTAACGAGATATTTCTATGGAAGAAGCTGCCGACGTCATAACGAGATATTTCTATGGAATAAACAAACAAGACAACTTTTATATCAACAAGACGAGTGAGTTACTGGATTCATTGTGCTGACATGTCTACGTAGACCAGATGACAAATTTATATATCTTTGTTATATACTGATATGTTGCCACGATACAGCAATAAATATATATTGTGAATTTTTCATCATCTCTACATAATCATGTGAACACAATGCAATGAGTAACTCGTTTTGTTGACATTAAGAATGTCGTCTTAATCAAATATGCTATAGAGCTACCTCGTTATAACGACGGCAGTTTAATACATCCATAGTGCTGAACTTTCTTAATCAAATCTGCCTGTACATGGGTTGAACCTACATATATATATATATATATATATATATATATATATATATATATATATATATATATATATATATATATATATACTAAAACAGAAAGATATTAAAAGGAAAGAATAGATGAGTGGGACTGTAAATGCCTAATGAATGTGTTGCGAAATGTATACAAGCTGAATAGAAGTGATCATGGCATACATATATAGAATGACAGATAACATTTCATTTATTGAGTATAATTGGACATGTTGTATCCCAACACATGATGATCTCAATATTGTGCGGTCATAGTGAGGTCTCTTTTTAATATCACGTGATGCCCACTCACAAACATTAAATAAAGGTTAATGTAGTAGGTGTGAAAATAACAGCCGATAAACATGTTTGTTTAAATCTATCTGGGAATGAATGTGTTGAACGCAGGTAACTTAAAAACATGGGTTGAATTCACAGGACAGTTCAGGTGGATGCAGGTAATTATTTTGCGATGAAGTGCTGCCCATTCGCGACCACTAGTTAATTTCCACATGAAATTTAAATTAAAATTAATAAAATTTTAATGCTTGCATTGGGACGAGACTGGATAGACTATCAGGACAAAAACATGAATTCACACAAGAACATTGGTGAGGAGGAGTGGTAAGGCATCATTTAGCCACGTCTTAATCTTGTGTAATCATCATAACAGAGCACGTGGTTTGAAGATATGGACATGGTTGATCTTTGCCCTGTCACTAAATTTCTAAATCCATTTAATATATTTCAAAATATTAAAAAAATTAAAAAAATTAAAATAAAAAAAAATAACGATGTAACTCAGTCTATATAGTATCATTTGATAAAGAAAGTACCGACAAATGAAGCAACGTTGTCAAATAACATGCTGCCCATTAAGCAGTTGGTTCGATGTGAGCATACAATGTATTAAGTAAGAACGATGCTGAATGTTCATACTGTATAATTTAAAACATGGGCTTTCTAAATTAGATTTTTATTGAGTAACAAACGTTCGCTCGAAACGTTTTTATAGTACCCAAGACCACCAAACTGTACTAGTTCTCTTGCCTCAATGTATATTCTTCAACTTAGTAACAATGAAGACGTCAGCGTAAACTTTTTTTAAGTGATGTATGAGGGTTGATTGAAACGTTCTAGAATAAACGCTAAACAAAGCAACCCAACGTCATAAAAATTCACCCATCTATAATTAAAAAACATCACAATTTAGGACGTGATGTCATTTTAAAGTTGATGATGTCACATTCTTAGTGACGTCATATTTTCTACGTCATATATGTAAACGCGGTGACAAAATGGCAGATGAGTCCGTTTTCGAACAGAGGTATTATATAGATGATATAAAGAAAATCAACTTTTTTTGAGTAAATATAAGGAAATATTTCACGAGTGAAGTGGAAATATTTCATTGTTACGAGTGACGAAGCAACGAGTGACAATACAAAATGTTTTTACTCCACGAGTGAAATATTTCCTTATATTTACTCAAAAAAAGTTGATTTTCTTTTTATTATATATTTAAGGCAAAAACCTTCGATTTGCATAGATTGGTTTCTCCATTCTGTTAATGCGATTAACGGCTGCATTACTACATCGATAAAAATAAGTTCCGAAATTTTACTTTTAGAACAACGGCTTTTTTTTTTACAAATTTAGATTGTACATATATTGCTTCAAACTGTGTATTTTGTCAAATTAATAAATGTTTTCGTGCGAAATTGAAGAGGTTTCTATTTTCGTTAACACATTTCTTGTGCGGATTGATACAGTGAGCATTGCTGGGGTGGTTATACTATAGCAACCTGACAGAAAGCTCAAACAGGCTTCAGAGCGTAACATCATTAAACAAAATTTTTTAACGATTGTGAGTTTACTTATAAGGATTTTGGCTGCTACTTTTGTTTATTTCTGGATTCAGACCTGAATTTTGTGTGTTGACAGGCTTGCAGTCTATTTCGGTAAGACACGCTGCACCCTAATTTCGATGGTCATTTAATTTGGGTTTGCAATCGGCACTAATCAATGCCTGATTTCTCCATCGTTTTCAGACACTATTATGATTGTGATGTCAGTTAAAACCGCTACTTAAACAAATTTATTACTATATGTAATCAAGAGATTTTCTTATAAATGTGTACCATTTGTCGTTGACCAGTGACTGACAATTTGCACGATTCGTGTGGAAAACTAATTATAAAAAAGTTAATACTTGAAGCCTGCTTTTTGTTGTTTGGGGTTCAGTTTTATGCATTCTTGACGGTGCCTTTTCATTGACTTCATAAAGGTGTACTAGAGGGTCAACAGTCTTGACACATTTTAAGATCTATTCATTCTGACGGAGAGAGAGAGAGAGAGAGAGAGAGAGAGAGAGAGAGAGAGAGAGAGAGAGAGAGAGAGAGAGAGAGAGAGAGAGAGAGAGATGAAGGGTGAAAGAGAGACAGAGAAGGAAAAGAAAAAGAAAATATAAAATTGACCTAAATATAGAAATACAGGTCTGAAGAACGTACATAAGGGAAGATATACTTCCTAAATGGAAAGAGAAAGTAGTTCCAAAAAGGATATTGCCACTGTGGCGATATCATTTATCTCCCACTGATTTATTTCAATATCTCATTATGAAATATATAATAAACAATTTTATGCAAAATTAAGAAAATCCTTTACACAGATAAAAGCTGACTTGGATGCTGTTTATGCACTAAAGCACTTGCTAAACCCGGAATCTATGGATAAAACGTTTTAGTGATAGTACGAAGACTGTTAGATGATATAAGAAAAGGTAGGCCAATGACATCTCTTTCAAAAGAAATAGTCGTTTCTATGGAAGTATATGTGAAGGAAGACAGACATGTTACTGTCCAAACGGTAGCGGACAATTTGTATATTTCATATAGATGTACACAGGAAATTCTGACCAGGGAATTAGGAATGCACAGGATTTGTGCCAGTTGGGTGCCCGGATTGCTTGATAAAGAACAAATGGGTTTAAGGGTAACGATCAACAGGGCATTATTATACAGGTACAAAGTAGAAAGCTATAATTTCTTAAAAAGGATCATTTACAAATGACGAAACTCGGATTTTGTTTAACCCGAGTGTAAAAGACAAAGCAGTGTATGGAAGCATACAAGTTCGCTATCGCCTATAGAAGCATGTCTTTCCAAATCTGCTGGAAAGGTTATGTGCATTATGTTCTTCAACACACAAAGAATAACTTTGAACCATATGGGATCAGACAACACCTCAGTGAATGGACAATACTATGCCACAGTAATCAGATATAATTTACGCGAGGCTAATTGCAAAAAGTGTCCAGACCTACTGAGAGATGGCTTCATTTTGCACCAGGATAACGCCCCCGCTTACACATACAAGTTTGTTATGTAGACCTTACAAAAACGTGGCGTTGAAACCCTTACTCTGTGACTAAGCCATGCTGCATTGCAGAGTGAAATCTGTTCGTAAATACTGGAAAACGGACCCGTATGTCAGCTTAGTAAAGTTACAAATTATGTTTCAATTGTTATGCCTGAGAAGATAAATATTCTGCTTATTGATTTCATGAAGATAGGTCTCGATACAGTGTCATGACCTCCGTATCTCGCCTTTCAAGGGATTTGTCAATAACGGTTGTTGTTGGTTGGTTTTAACGGCACTTTTAACACATTATTCGCTATATCATGCCGAGGAAATGGAAACTTAGTGCCTTTCCCAATGACACATCGAAGCAACCAACCATGGCTGGCCTGGGTGTGTGTCGAACCCGCGACCCATGGATTACGAGTCAGACACTCGACCAACAGAGCTACCGCTGCTTCTGGCTTCGGGTGTAAAGAAACTTCGTGACGATAGAGAGCATCCATCAATTTTAGTATGAAAAGCTGAACTTCCACGCCCCATAATGTTTTGCAAAGCATTTCATTTACGAACTGTGATGTTGCCTAGAACCATTATCAACATCTTCGCTAACCAAGGTTCCGATTTGTTAACCTATCTACATATCGGAACCTTGGCTAGCGAAGATCCGTTATCAAGGACCCGTGCGTTGCAGGCTCAAGCCCCATTAATTATACAAAAGGAGCTTACATTTGATCACACAGACGTTGTCGACAGCCATTCTCACTGCTCAACGGTTTCTGATCCTCTGATATGAAAGCAGCATGCCAGGATGTTGATTCATGGACATGCAATGCCGATATGAAATTTGTTACTGGTAGGCAGATATTTTATGTTGTATTTGACAGCAAATGAGCGAAGGAAATGTGCTGGATGTCGCTAATATTGAAATTTGAAAGTCTTAATTGCGACATCGTAACTTTTTTTAGAACTCGGGAGATAAACGTCTTAATAGGAGAAGACTGATGAAGCAATAGACCGCCTTACAGCTAAGTTTACATATATCCTGTAGGAACCAAATACTAGAGCATAAGTTCTTTCCGGATTTTAGAAACAAAATGTTGTTTCAAAAAAAAAAAAAAAAAAAGGTACCAACTATACTTGTCCACTCCTTTCACTGAAAAGAACAATTAGTTTGTTTAATTGCTCCTTAAATTCACTGTAAGTATAACCTTTTGTGAAATCGACTGCAGGTCGAAATTTGCAACTTCTGAATGTTCTGTAGTCATTAAAAGGTACTGTACAGTGACTAAAACAATACACAAATTCATACTTTTTCTTAAGACAGATATGAATAATTCAATTTGCAATAAACCAATAAATGTCATTCAGGGTAAAAAAAAAAAGTACGTATTGCTCAATGTGGTGATCATTCAAATTCGTCACATACATTATTAATGAAGCAGAGTGATGCAAATACTTGGTCTCAATTAGCAGTAGACACAAGCCTCTAAACAACATGCCTAAAATATGCATTATTTCTGCCTGTAATTGTAGAAATTCCTTCGAGACGGATACCGTTGTACCCCGAATGACCCCTGGCCTTTGGAACTCTTCAATGCTGGAAAAAGTACATTTGTTTGTAATGATGGACGAATGACCTGTGAAGTGTAAGAAGTAAAAAAAATTGATCTTGTAAATTGCAAAAAAAAAAAAATTATAAAAAATTGGGGCATATAAATATAAAGTGTATTCTAATAAACCTATCAATTTCAGTTGAAATTTCAACTTACTGGTTAATTTATTGCTATACTCGCCAATGGATTGTTTGTGTTTATCTGAAGGATAAAGAAAAAAACAAAAAAAAAACCGCAACATTTATGTTTATCCTAATTACGCCATCGATACTCTGTTACCAGTTTTCAGTACTTTTTTTCAGTGCTTTCTAAGCATATAAATCGAACAGGTATGTTTACTCCTAGACATACGACGCTGATCTGAATTTTCACAATGATAGGTGGATTCTCCATTTATTGACATTTTTCATTGCGGCATAATCTAACTCCGGTTTCACTCAGTTTGTGACAATTTCAGATTTTACCTTATCTTCCTTATATTTCAGACAATATTGTGATTTTTGTCAGATATAGAGGTAGTAGAAAGGATGAAAAAAAATATTTGTAAAATTCAGCATATGAAAATATGCTAATTTTCGACAAAAAAAGGATTGGAGGAATTCCTAAAATTTTAAAGAATTCTTAGCTTCCTCAGCGATAAGAACATGTATCTTTTCAGAAGAATTCGATATATTATGACTATATTTCAATCCTTATGAATATTGGATTTTGGTTGGAAAGTTAGTTGTTGGAAACCTATCAATAAAAAAACATATTAAAATCTCAACTGAAGGAAGAATATTTAAGATGTTTAATGAGTCTGGAGTAAGTGCCTCAGTGAGAACTAAGGTTGATGAAACCATGCAGTTTATAGTTGAACATAGGCTTTCAATAAAATTCATGACCAAACCTATACATCATAAACCCTAAGCTAGATTTTGAGGTTGAGTTTCCATTCCTAGAGAATCAAAAGTAATTTTTCTAAAGCAAAATCTAAAAATACAGTTGCTTCACAAAAAATCTGAAACATAAGCTCCACGTTTTTACAAGCAAAACACTATTAATGAAATATAGGTCACAAAGGGCATACTTTCGCAGTAAACTCAAGAACTGCTTCCCTTTGAATGATTTACATATAGGTTAATATCCCTTGCAGTAGCTACGGTTATACTGCAAACGAAATCACCAGTCATTAACTCGTGTGCGTGAACATATTTTTTCATTTTGAGAGCAAGATATGACGTAAGCTTCACATATCAGCTCGAACTTGTTACCCCAAGAGCCGCATTGGTTCAGTGGTTGAGGCGCTGGACTCGAAACCAGAAGGATGTGGGTTCGATTCCCACCATTGGATCAGCCCAGACCGGGTATCGTGGTGTGGCCTTGGGCAAAGCACGTCACTCTTCTTACCTCAGCACGATATATCCTTTATGTGTTGCACAGCCATAAAACGCCAAACGAAACCAAAATCAAACCCCATATGGCCCTGAACATGTGCCTCCACGCATTATATTGATATAAGCAGATAGCCCGAAATGAGTGAGAGTTCGCCGGAAGTGTATTAAAATATGTCACAGAGTCAGTCCTATGGAAATATTGTGATTTTATTTTGCTAAATACCGATTATCATACAGCACCAAAACATATTGTTCTGATTAACAACTAATTTAAAGTTTATGTCAAAAACCTTTCGTGACAGAGGCCGAAGTAACAGCATTTAAGTTCGCTTTCCAGCAAATAGTTCCAAAAATGGCGCACGTTTGGCTGTTGAAATCACACTATCGTTTATGAAATGGGCAGTAGATTGTCATAATAAGCAACATGGCAGTAGATTGTCAGAATAAGCAACATAGTTCAGACTTAGAATGTACATTATGGGAATACCTATATGATATAAAGTTTTCTTATAATGTCAACACAGCAAAGTTAATACCTTTGAAAACAGTACGAAACAAAATAAAAAGCTGAGCAAATCATACTTTTATCATGGTTTTGACATTCAGATCCCAGAGAAGGCGGTACGATCAATAGTAGGGTTATTTTTAATTTTTTGCGCTTTCCTAAACTTTTATTTCAATTATATTGTATCTGAAACCAATAAATTGTGCCCGGCAGCACAAAAATCACATGCCCTTTTAAATTATGTAAGAAATAAATTCAAAAGTAGAGATCAATTCAATCCAGATGGCAACTCCTGAAGAAACAGCGTTGGAATCTTTAATGCTTTAGGAAACTGATTGACAATGTTACAACATTCTGTCAGTCAGTCTTGTCAAGTTTGTTCAAATGATGCTCCTAATTAGGCAAAACTAGGTATTTTATCTCTGACTGTAAAAGTACGAAAAAGATTGGGATTAGTAGCTCTTTCAATCACATCAGATATTTACACAGTCAGAGAGAGAGAGAGAGAGAGAGAGAGAGAGAGAGAGAGAGAGAGAGAGAGAGAGAGAAAGAGAGAGAGAGAGAGAGAGAGAGAGAGAGAGAGATTGGGGCTTCTGAATGAGTGAAGACTCAATTTTGCATTTAGATATTATGCACGCATTTCTCTCTCTCTCTCTCTCTCTCTCTCTCTCTCTTTCTCATATATATATATATATATATATATATATATATATATATATATATATATATATATATATATATATATATATTGATACAATGGCTGAAGCAAATCTCTGTAACACTCATTGTCGCAAAGGTATTTGTCTTGTATCTGTTCCATTGCATCACGGATAACCGTCTTTTGAAGCTATTCATTTGGAAAGATGTTTCATTGCGCGACTTTTAAATTCTGTCTTTTAATATAGTAAATATGCTATCCTTGAAAATCACAGTTATGATTCCTCCGAAGTTTATGTTACATCTCCTGCAGAACGAACGCTTCATCACGAATATTGCGTGTCGTACATATTGTAAATCACTTACACCGTGCGTGGGACTCGTATGCGCGTTGATTCGCGAGGAGTCTCAAACGGGAAATTAAAGCCCTCGCGATTTTAATTCAGGAAGATTTTTTAAAAGAACAGTTTGTCTAAGGCGTTAGATCGTGATTGAATGTATTCGTGAATAATTTGAAATACTTACGTTCGCAAAAATCAATCGCTACAGCGAATTATGTGGCAGTCCCCCAATATTTAGTGGTAAGTCAGATGTATTTCTTTTATTCAAAATGAACTGTGTGTACTTTCTGAGAAAAGCTTAAAAGACGTTTGCTTCAGGTGAAACTCATAAAACATTTTGCAAGAGCAATAAAAAAATAACAACACTTTATTCAAATAACACCACAGAAACGGGCCATAAATACATGCCATAATCGAGCGAGAGTTTACTTCACATAGATTATTTCTAATAAAATGACTATTTACTCAGCTGATGAACCATATGTCGTCTTTATATTTTGCAATGATCTGGGTCTTGCTTTTACGTCATGCACATATTCTACCGTTTTTTTTTTATGATATATTTTCATTGAAAGACTGAAATTACCGTCAATCTCTCTCTCTCTCTCTTCTATTCGTGAAAATGTCAATGTTCTTTGCAAACTAATTTCTGTTCAGTTAAATAAGTTCAGAAACTAAACCATATTGCAGCACTGAAAAATATGATGTATTTTGATCTTTTCGCAAGCTGATTAGAAACTAGAGTCATCCATTATCGAAGTATGCGGTTGAAAAACTAGAGGAATGGTCAGCAATTTGCCAACATATATATACCCCAGCCTCTCTCGCATCCTCGCCCCCTGCGAGCTCGTGGATATAGAATAATCCAGATGCGACCTCCTGCATCTCATATGAGGCGACTAAAAAAGGGAACTTGTTTGCCCTGGGATGCGTCCCGTGATGATGTTCCAGCTGAGAAGGTCTTGGACTCTTTGAAGGAGTGTAGTATATATATATATATATATATATATATATATATATATATATATATATATATATATATATATATATATATATATATATAATTACTTTGTACTTTGACTTTGTACTTTAAGGATTTTACCTATTTTTGCCTTTATCTTTGTTTTGTATGCATATTTGGAGGATATCTCAACTTACTAGGCACTATATAGCCTGGATTGCGCCGATCTGCCGTTAAGCCTATAAACAAAATTTTTTACTAGTGGTAGGAAATACGGGAGTATGGGAACACTTTACGAAAACAATTTTTTTTCGTCCATTTTTGGGTCCAGTTTTTGCTCCAACTTTTTGGTGCATATTTTGGATCCATTGTGATGATAAATTCATTGGGAAATTTAAGAAACTATTATTGTTTTGTGAAATTATACAAAAAACTATATATTTGTAAAAACAAAAACAAAAAAATGAAAAAATAGGTGTGTTTCAAAGTTTTCAATATTAGTTATTGTAAAATTGAATGAAGAAAATGATAAAGACAGGATTAAAAGAATATGTTATTTCAGAGTGTATTAAAAGAATAAAAATGATGTTTTACAGTGTATTAAATGATGTTTCAGATGTGTTAATAATACAGTTTAAAATATAGTTTAAAATGGCACTGATATGAATAATAATGATGTATTTTTATAATGGCTCTCAAATTACTAATATTAATGATATTATAAATGTCTTAAAAATTGGCACAGGTACTTACGTTGTTGTATACATTCTTTGACATAAAACAACAAAAGAAGCCTGTTTCACCTGTATTACAAATGAGAAAAAATCTTTACATACAAATTTGAAAACAGACTGATTCACCTGTATTGAAAAATGAAAAATAATTTGTGCATACAAATATTACAACAGACTGGTCCATGTGATGAAATGTGAAAAACAATTTATTTTGAAATATTTATTTGACCGTAAGCACGTGCGTGCTGTCTTCTCTGATATACTTTTTTTGTGTCCAGTGGTGACATACTATTTTTACCAACCTTGTAAAATCCCATGTGATGGTTAACACTTTTAATATTATACATTTACGATTCATTTCCACTTTTTCAAATAAGGATTTTTTTGTAATTTTCATGGTTCAATTTTTTTTTAACAATTGGTTTTGCAACATCTTTTGCTTTATTGATTTGTTTGTCTTCAATCATACGCGAGTACATTTTTAGTCTTAGGAAAACAAATTCCTTTATAAATTGTCCGTTGCATTCATCTTTAAACTTTCCCGCAATTTTTGTATTTTTTATACTATACAAAGGGTGGTTAGAAGGATAATCACTCGTATCATATAATGTGATATTATTTTTCATATCATCATAAATATGTTTTGTTTTGACTGATGTTATCAAGCTGTCTGTTTCAGTATATAATAATTCAATATTTTTACCATATAATACTTTTAAGTGATTATAATAAAAGTCATACATGAGTAATTTTGATTGATCTAATATGGATTGGCCCGCAAAAATTGGATTATTTAGCACTATTTTAGGTTTAACAATATGGGTAGCTACCAATTAATCATCGAATATTTGTCTTGTTATAAATCCAGAATTTGACACTAATCGTCTGATTTTGTCAGTTTCTTTAGTAATAACTAGCTCAAGATTAATTAGTTTTTTTATATTTTCCAGTTTTTTTTCGAATACTGAGTTAGTCATCAGCTTGAATTTTTTTCTTCAAATTAATTTTTAGCGTTAGATCTAATGGGGACATCCATTTAAAAAAAAAAAAATTGTAATACCCTATGTACCTTTGTTACTTTCATTCCCATATAATTGTAGATTTCAAAAATGTACAATATATTTTTTCTTATTCATTCAATTAGGCACCAATTTATCGCAATTAATAAAGTTACTATTTAGATCTTTTGTCAATTAACTTTGATAGTGGCTTAGCTATTCCTGTTTTACAGTCAACGTTTCTGGTGCCAATGGGTAAGAATTATCAGCATCATGTACAGTTTCAGGGTATTCTAAACCAACTTCCAATATATAACCATTTTCTGAATCATCTAGAATGTAATCGGATAATTTATCTGATAAAAGTCATTTAAATCCTAGAACAGGATAAAGCTTCATAGCCCATTCATAAAGGTTATGCCTCCAAGATACATAATCCATTAATTAGGTTCATTTTCATCATAACGACTAACTAATGGAGCAAAACTCTATGAAACCATTGAAATACCACCTCTTAAGCCTAATTCTGTAAACAACTGCATATCAATATATGTGTATAATAATAATTCAACTTTTGTAATTTTCAGCATGGCATACCAGTTTAAACCTGGATTACTAAAATAATTGCCTGGATCTAACCCATAACTTGTTATGCTCATATCTCTAAACTTTTCAAAGACATCAACGCGTAACAAGACATATGTTTTTAAATATAGATCATGGTATTCGCCTAAGTTCTTTATTTTACATATTTCACATCCTTTTTTGCATGAATATAATCTTTGTCTGATATTTCAGATTTACGTAATAATGAGTAACATGCATCTTGTTCTGGCAGTTTAGTCTCATTAAATTTGTGAAAACTATCAATGTAATCAGATGGGTAAACACCCATTTTAGTTAATAGATAAAGTTTATCTTTATCTGTAAATTTAATCGTTATCTTGAAATTCTCTTTTGAAAGATTAGATGATAGTTCATCGAAACTGCTGTTAAGAAATTGTAAAGAATCAATACATTTTAATTGCCTAATACTAAATGATATGTAGTTTTCTATGGTTGTTAGGCATGCATGCTATTTTACCACTTAATTTCGTTTTTCCAATAGCAGCCATTATTAAGGGTCCATCATAACCTCTAAGATTCTGAAATACTACAGGAATTTAAGTTTTAAATGGATATATTTAAAGTTGTAAATTAGAGGCGTTGTGTGCGGCACCCCTAAATGTACCAGTAATATGCCAATGTTCTCTAACCTTATCATCATTTTTGCTGCATATGTGTCAAACAGTTGAATTTTCAAAGTTAATTTTGTCTTCATTTGAGATTTTCATTTTAGTTGCAGTTTAGAAAACATGAAGATTTTTTCATTTCATCATCTAATGTATCAAGGACGTTTGCAACATTTTGCCCACCATTTAATTTCCGGTTCATAACTTTTCCATCACATCAAACAAAAGCATATGAATAGAAACATGGCGGCTGATCTGTAATTTGTTCAGTATTCTTCCCCTTTATCATACTAAATATATTATTGAATGTTTCAAAGTCAGTATAAATTATAAAAAGGACCTTTCCTGATTTTTTTAAAGTTTTAAACTGAGGAATATTTTTTCCCTTTCTTAGGTAGTGTTGTTTTTTGTCCTTTTAAATCAACACCCTCACAATCAATGCTATCTTTTTCCAAAAAATTTCTCATTACTAAAAATATGCAAACATCTTCTGCATATATGTTGTTTTTTACCCTTATGTTTGTTACTGCTATATACTATAATACATAATGATTTGTTTCACTATCTTATATCAAGAGTAAATCAATATTATGTTTTCTATTTTTTGTTTGAGATTCTAAGTAGGTATAACCCTCCATCCCAAAAGAACACATTAATACATATTTCATTGTCTAATTGTTCAATTTTATCAATATTATGTAATGAAACTGGGAATTTGATATCTCTCAAGTTTAGCATGTCAGTATAATTTATATATTTTGATGGTCGATGTCCATGAAAATATCTTTAATCTGAGGCCTCATTTTTTGTAAGAATTTATGCAAATCCTGGCTATTAGGATTGTCTGCAGGCACATCATATTCATAATAAGATAGCAGATGTTTTGTGACATTTTGTTTTATAATAAAATCAAGTACTGGTGGTTGCTTAATGCTTATTCGTTGTGCTGGTATGGGTGGCTGTGTAATATATATTTTTTTGTTTTGGTATTGGTTTTTGTTCAATCATTTTGTTATAATTTGTCATCATTTTAACATAATCATTCCATGTATGCATATCTATATATCTGATATGATCTTGGTATTTACATGGATGATCCAGCTGCATTAATTCATCAATTGGATGCCTTTTCATAGTTTCAAGAAAGTTTAAATTATTCATTGGTGTTTTTTTTTCTTCTTTTTTCTTTTGTTTCTTTTCTATAAATAATGATTGTTCTTTGTGTTGGTGTTGATACTGGTCTTTGATTCATACTTGTCCTTAGTTTGGTACTGGTATTATAATCTGCTATCGATTAGCATACTCATTCCATTTAGGTTCATTTAAATATGATATTTTCGGTATCATCGTGGTATTTTCCAGTATGATGATGAAGTTTTGTTCAGCTTATCAAGGGATGAATTCTAAACTCAGCTCCACAAACAGAAGTAAATTGCTTTTGTGGCAAAGATTCAATAAAGTTTCTCATAGTTTTACCAAGGTTCAAGCTGCTCAATAGCTAGATTTTTTTTAAATCTTCTTTTTCAACGCACTAATTTTTCGATTATCATTATCATTATTATGTAGTGTTATTTCTTTAAGCTTTATTTATATATATATATATATATATATATATATATATATATATATCGTTTTTTAAGTGCGTTTAAAATGGCATACAAGTCTTAAGTATTAAGTATATAGTAATAATGGAAGAAATAGAAAACGTTTTTATTGAATATAGACATTTGACAGAGGAAGAAATATTATTTAAGCTGGAGTTTTGTGTTGATTTGAAACAGTTTAAATATTAGATACATAATGAGGATAACAACAAAGATTTATCAGCTGATTCTTGTTGTGATAAAAAATTTATTAGAAACTGATGATGGTGGACATGTTTGTTTGAATTGTGGTTGTCATCATGGATGCAAATATACATGTGAATATATTGATTATCAAAAACGGAAATATGATATCACCCAAAAACAGGTAGCAAACAATAAATATTATATTTTAAAACATTTTGTTGGATGACTATGAAACCAAAAAAAAAAAGGTTAAATTAAGCCGCCAGGAAACAAAATAAGTCCTTAAATCGGTCAAAGATGCCGCAGATTTATTTTTTTCTTAAAAATTACAACCCAACCAAAGAACAATGAAATTTGTTATATTTTTGGAAGAATATTTAAGCTTCACAATATCAACAATAATATTCCCCAGATAAAAACAGAACAAATTAAAATAAAATACAATATAAAAGATATATATATATATATATATATATATATATATATATATATATATATATATATATATATAGGGTATTTACATGGATGATCCATATTATATATAAATAAAATTCTTATTGCTTGGTTTTCGGATGTTTTAATATATAAAAGTGTTAACATCAATACAGCATGCTGCGTGCCTCTGCAGCTTATCATTATCATAAGTAGTTTCAATCTCGGTGGCTGTTTCTAACTGGCCCAGCTCTTGTGTGGTTAACTGGCCCAGCTCTTTTGTGGTTAACTGGCCCAGCTCTTGTGTGGTTAACTGGCCCAGCTCTTATGCGGTTAACTGGCCCAGCTCTTGTGTGGTTAACTAGCCCAGCTCTTGTGTGGTTAAAATATTATCCATTCCATCTTTTTTTTAACAATTAATTTAATTATATAGTCCTCATTGGGACTTTCATTTTTTTTAAAATTATTGTGTTTACTATGTTTTATTTTTGTAAAACATTTCCTTTGAATATGCAAAATATTTCTTGAGCTATTTATATTATATACTTATATGATATAAATGAGTTACATTATTTTTAGAAAAATTAACAAATTCTCAAGTAACATATATACATTTAGATATTACTAAATTTGCAGCAAGAAGTGAAGTTATAAATATTAAAAATGAATATGTACACAGAGGTGTTGGATTACAACCAGGATCATCTGAAACGCTACAAAATTTAAATATGAACATTAGGAGGATTATAAATTGAGGTGAGCCTGATAAGGATCAAGATGATGTAAATAACAAATACACAGATGACCATATCAGTACTACTGAAACAGAATTTAGAGATGTTACTACTCTTATGACAAATCACTTTGAAAGTGAAATTAAAAGGTTTGATGAACAGATACAAAAATTACATGATGTTTTTCTGTTGAAAAGTGGCAAACCAATGTCAGGTGATCTTGTTTTAAAAATAGGTGACAGCAACTCAAGAATTCTCGGTTGTGATGATATATCAGCAGGACAAATATTGAAATTAGGCAACAATCAAAACACAATAAGTTATTATGATAAAAGAATCCTGTGAATATAATCACAGCTGATGGTGTATTAATCAGGTCAAAGGTAATAATATAGTTAGATTTGGAACAGGTGACAGAACAGCAACCAATTTATTTAACACTATCAACATGAATAATAAGTTTATTAAGAATGTCAAAGATCCAGTTGATAATAATGACTGCGTCAATAAACTCTATGTGGAAGTGAGATTGGGCCAAGATCATCAACTTAATCAAGAAACGTATGTGAGACAAAATGGTGCTTTGATGAAAGGGGATATAAATATGGGTAATAATGCTATTTTATAGGTTAAGGATCTTGCTAATGATCAAGAATGTGTGAATAAGAGATATTTTTATAAGATTAAAACTACTGACAGTAAAATATCTGAAAATATTTATAACTTATCTGAAATTGTTGACGACTTGCAAACCTACATAACAATTAACGACCATTAATATGAATTTGCATTAATAAATGAGAAAGATATATCTGTGCCACCTACTATAGTCTCATTATATACTAAATATAAGGGAAACAATTTTATAAATATCTCTTCTTCTGGAGATGAAAAATGGCTTACATTCAGAAAAGCTGGATTAGCTGTAATTAAAACATCAGTTTATTTTTTGTTACTAGAAAACAACCTAATTCTAAAGTATTCTTCACATAGTTTATGAAAGGTCAAACATCTGAACATCTGATCAAGACGTGTTACGCTTTACAATCCGCATTATGAGATAAATATAGGAGATTCTGATGTTGGATTATATATATATATATATATATATATATATATAATACCACCAAAATTAAAAATAAATATTCCTGACGGAGGTCGATTCAATCAATCCCCCTATATGTAGCAAACAGTCCTAAAAATATTGCTTTCTTTATACAAATAGAAGGTAAACATATGGTTAACGTTAAAATAAAATTTGGTGTGTTACATGATACAAAAAGGGAAATATTATCAATAATGCCAAAAACCAGCATCTTTTTTTTGCGATGATATTCATCCAATTAATGCTTGACATCCTAAATTTCGAACAGCAGATGGCAAATAGCCATAGCTTCACTATATAATTCCTAAATCATTTAAAAAATCAGATAACATGGATTTCTTTTTAGGAACGTAGTTACCTTAGGTTAAAAAAAGTATATTACACCATTTATGGTTCGATTACAAATTTATTAACATTTTTTGCTAGAGTTGAAAATTTTATCAGTCACGGTATTCTTATCCTGGAAGGAGAGAAAGACGATGGAAAATTTTAACAGAAGCAAACATGAGTAATATTTTTTGGTCTGGTTCTTTTTCCAATGAAGCTAACATTTATTTTGTATCATCAATATATCAAATTCTAGACCTTGGCAATGTCAATTAGTGATATCAATATTTGGTTTACAATTTATTATAACATAATAATATCAATATTAATTAATGTAGTAGATACCACAGAAGAATTACATGATTATTTAACAAGGTTATGCTCAATTACAGAAAAACTACAAGTTATATGGTAATGCAAAAATAATTATAAGTTCTGGCATAATAGAAGCAACTTCCACATTAGCGATCATACCTGTGATGCCTGTATTTATCACACTAGTTATAACAAATACAAATTTCTAATGCTTTCAAATTAAATGAAAAGAGATAGATCAAGATTGAAAAATAATTACATATTTTATAAACAGTTAAATTATAATGATGAATCAAAAGAGCTAATAAAACATTTGTTTGATAAAATAAAAGTGAATGAGTGTAGTGGATCATTATCAAAACCATTAAGGATGTATTTTAAAAAAATAAATGATTGTGAAAAAGAAGACAAAAGTGTACTCTTTGTCTCTGTCTGTCTGTCTGTCTGTCTCTCTCTCTCTCTCTCTCTCTCTCTCTCTCTCTCTCTCTCTCTATATATATATATATATATATATATATATATATATATATATATATATATATATATATATATAATGGAACTAATACATTTCCATGTCGAAAAACATAAAAAAGGCAAGGATCATTATCTAGTGTCTTTATTGTCATTATAGTATTAATGGAAGTACAGGTCAAGGCAAAACAATGGTGATTGAATGCAAAGATTACACTTACTATGTGCAAGCAAGCAAAACGGAAATAAATTTTTAAAAAGTATTGACAATGAAATCATAGACGTACTTAATAAATTGTACAATGAAAAAATAATGAATAAATCTGAATGCAAAAAAATATTTGAAAATAACATTTAATCATACATTTTAGATATGTTATTTGAACCAAAATTATTCTTGGATAGTGCAAATGCAAATTATGGAACATCACACAGTTTTACAGTCGCGTTTTCAGCACCAATTGTTTTAGATATTAGGAAACAGTATAAAGTAACACTAATTAGTGCAGATGCTTGATACAGCTGGTATAATATTACATCAGCCAATCATATTTTTAGGTATCCTGTTGTTGATAAATTGTATCAGATAATAATACCCTCAGGAGCATATAATATTTTAGATATAAATCGCACCATAAAATGAATGAACGTAGATAAGGATAAGGATAACATAACAATTGAACCAGACCATAACACTCTGAGATGTCAAATAAGACTTGGGAGAACAGGTTATAGGGCTGATTTTACAGGTCCAAATAGTCTGCATAATATTCTTGGGTTTGATTCAATAATTTTGATGGATGAGATAAATATTGGAAACAGAACTGCAACTATAACCGATATTAATTCACTGTTGATAGTATGGTTACTAGTAGCTATATTAATGCAACCACCTCTGATGTTTTATTTTCATTTACCCCGAATAGACTGTCAGGTATTTGATTAAACATTCGACCATATGAATTTTAATTTATGCGCCAGTAAATAAAATGTACCAGATAACATCTTTTACAATGCGGTTAACATCGCAAGACGATATGGAGGTAGATTTAAATAATGAGAGATTTTTGTATTACTTATCAATAAAGGAGCAAATATAATTTAATAAATATACATACACATGCTAGTGAGAAATACTCGCTAACAGAAAAGAAATATTATTGGAGATTCAATATTTGGAAATGTATTTGATGTCTTAAAAGGCGTTTTCTTTCAATGGGAACAACAATTTTAGCAAGTAAATTACAACCAATAAGCAGAGAAACAATAAAACCATAAAAAGAACACCATGACGAAAAATCTATTGAAAAATAATTGAAAAGAAAAACACAATCAAAATTAACATCAGAAATAAAGGAAACAATACACGAATTATCAGATGGTACCACTCAGGTAAAAAAAAGTACAGGAGGATGCATCAAAGAGAATACTAATGTCTGTCAGTGGAATTAAAATATTAAAACCACAATATAAAACATTTTTAATTAATGTAATGTACGGAGGAGGAATGAAAAAATTATATTATACCGGTATATATATATATATATATATATATATATATATATATATATATATATATATATATATATATATATATATATATATATATACACACACATACATATCACAAGTCGTATCTCATGATGAAAATATTTTTGAAGATAATCCAGTTGATGATTCAATAAGAAAATTTGAGCATGTTGAATATTTGCCAAGAGACAGTAATAATATGAATACAAATGGCCAGCACATCAGAGAAACAATGGCTAGAGATATGTATCTACTGCCACATAAGGGTCTTATTGAAATCCCAGGTAGATAACAAAACAGATGCAACTCACCCAGTAAATTATGGTGCGAATGATGCAATATCATTAGTTTATAATGTATTGAGTCTCTTTCATAGTGTCCAGTATGTGATGGATGATAATGTAATGGAGGAGCTTTCTTTATATCGTCCACAAGCCAGTACCATAATAGGACTAGTATCATATTCAAATGATTATGCAAACTCCTCGGAAACCATCATGCTGTGATTTAATACAGTGTCAATGGTACTGCTTCTATTAAAAGATTTAAAACTGGCACTGAATTATTATCAGCAGCAACAGTTGCAAATGATGCACCTGTACACGGACACCATTTTAATGCAGTCTTAGATGCAGGTGGTAATCAAGGATTTACAAAAAGGCAGCTTCTCACTACTGGCGAAAAAATAGTGTCATTATTTTTTCCAATATCCAGTATATTTAGTTCATGCTGCGATATATACACAATTCGTGGTATTAAACTTAGATGTAAATAGAAATCCTCCTGAACAATATTATCAAGGCGGCTGGACCTGCTAATAGTAGATTTAACATTGCCCTTGTTAGTTTATGGATGCCAAAACCTGAATTATCACTGTCAGTAGCAAGTGATATCGAAGCAAAATTGGTCAGTGGGTATGCCACAAAGATGTAGTTTGAACAGATGAAAATACATAGACATCAATATAACGCTAATGAATTCAATCCAAATTGGAAAATTACCACAAATGCATCCGAACAACTTCTATGGCATGTGCTTATAGCATTTCAAGCTGTAGCAAGAAAAAATAACCAGGAACAAAACAATATGGTATTTGATAATGTAAATTTCAGACGAACAGATGTCATAATTAATATAGTGCAATATTCCGTGCGGGCATTACAGTGCAATTTTACAGTTGGCAGTGTAAATTACACAAGAGCAAATACAATGTTCCAGGAGGCTGTAAATACATATTCAGATCTTGACACTGGCACAAATGTAAATGTATTTTATTATGCATCTCTGTCGCCCATATTTCATTTTGATTTTAGTAAACATGATGAAAAACCTGTAGTGAGTACCAGTGGTATTGAAGTTACATGGGAAGTAGGAGGTAATTTTCAATACCCCGCTGGTGCATATGCCCCATGTCACTGTTATGCTCTATTATTAAGTGACCGTTACCTGTCATTAAAAGCTATAATGGTAAAATGCAAATTATTGTATAAACACATAATTTAATGAGTTATACCAAAGTTAGTTAGTCGCTTACAAATAAACAGAAAGAAATAATAAGCAATGCCTAATAACAAAACAAACCAGTAAAAGTAATATTCAAATCACATCAGATTAAATCCGGGCCTGTTCATATTACCCTTTCCAAAACACAATATCTGAAATGTATGGCTGCCAATAGGAAAAATCATAATTTTGAATATAGGTTACAAAAAACAAAAACAAAAATATATATATATAATAAAGCAAGGTGGTTTTTCTTTTGCAAGTAGTATACCATTTATAAAATTTGCCGCACCTTAATTAAAAACCACGTTATCAGCATTAGCCTTTGCAGCAGGTACAGGTGCAATATGCGGTGCAACACAAAAAGCAGTCGTGGGATCAGGTCTGAATAGAAAATGGAAAACAAATAAAAAAAATTAAAAAAAACGAATTTAATATAATATAATCACATATAAGATGTCATATACAGAATTTGGATCGAGCCTAAGGAAGTACCAGAAAATAAAATAAGAGATTATCCTCGAAAAAAAAAAATACAACCAGTTACCATAAGGGTTGAAAAAGACCAAGGCCAGACAAGTTTATGTTAAATAAAAAACAAATTAAAGGAATTATGAAAACAAAAAGTCAGGGTCACGGTGTAGATGTAAAATTCTCAAAAGCACAATTAAAGAAACAAGGAGAAATACTTCCACTTGTCCCTCTTATTGCTGGGGCAGCTAGTTCTCTTTTACTAGATCTCTTTGGAAAACGTTTCGGTAGTGGATTAGCACTTCCAGGAACTAGGGGCAGGATCTTTTTTTTTTACCCGGTACAAAAAGTAATATAATCTCTTAGTAATTTTCAGATTAAGAAAAATCACGAAGAAAAAGAAAAAAAATAAGATAAATAAGTTTAGAGGCGGTTTAGTTAAGTCATATATATACATATACATACGCACATCCTACCCTTACCTCCATGATGGAGATGAGTCTGTAGTTAAAAATGTGCATAACTCAAGTACAAATTGTGTGAGTACAATGACTGGTCAACACGCATATCTGCTTATGATGACCATAACATGTACAACTTTTCAAAGCAATCCACTGAAAATACGAGAGTTTTTGCATTTCTGTCATATATTAAATCTAGCTGTAGTAGAAAAGGCAATAACTCTTACGAAAATCGCCGGAGTACAAAGATTTGTTATTATGCGCATATTTCGATGATGACCATAATATGTACCATGTTTTATAGCGATCAATAAAAACTCCTAGGTAAGTTGCGTTCACAAGAGCCTATCTTATATTGCATTCAGCTGCAGGACAAAAGGGCAATAGCTCTAACAAATATTGCGAGGGTATAGCGATGCTGGCCATAACATGTATAAAGTTTCATTGTGATCCATTGAAAATAGTGAGACTAGCTGTGTTCACAATATTATGTTATACGCTACATCCAGCTCCAAGTAAAACATATCGATAACTCTAACACAATCACTTGTTACGGAATCAAGCCTCCTTTACTTTTTTTATAATAATTTAATTTACTAATTTATGATCTCTGTTTTTTTGTCTAAACAAAGGCTAGCATATCAGTATACATACGACTACTGCTCGATCAATAAGTGGTTACATGATCAATTGCGCGCGAAAGGAGCTTTTAGCTGCGTATTTTGGAAATTAACATTGTAAGGTCACACGCTGGAAATATCACGTGATTTTGTCTCGCGCAGATAACCTAGATTCAGTGTACTTTTGTTTCATTATGAATAACAACTTGTTGACTGTTAATTCCAGTATAAAATAGCATTCTTGAGAATTAAATTGTGTTTACTTGAAGTAAATACATTCAAAAGGCTTCTAATGCTGACAGGAACTGCGTTGTGGATTTATTTGATTCTGCGCACTAGTGGTGTATAAATAGCAGATAGTCCAGTGATAAGTCATTCTTTGCAATTGCTTGAATGAAGAGAGGTTATTGAAATTATTCAGTTCAGTGTGGAATTTATTTAATTATCGGACATTATTCTAAAACTTGTGACATTCCAGACTTGCAAGGATTATTTTGGATTTAATCAGAACTTGTCAACGTCAGCACAGTACAGGTTATTTTCATTCGGAATACTTCATCCGGATTACTCGGATTAACATCAGGAAGTGAACTTTAAAACAATTTAGGACTTTTTAGGATATTCTATACTGTAAGTTATTTTAATTCTTTCACTTTGATTATTTGTTGAACTATTTTAATTCTTTTAATATTTTAGGAAATTAAAGATTTGCATTTTAATCTTGAAAGCTTGTTTGTGTCTTTTATTCTGTTACATTACCCCTAGAGTCGTAACAGGATAAATTGGGGAGCTCGTCTCGGGATTAGAAATTGGAATAATTTCGGGATCCGAATTTAAATATTTTGAAATTTAGATTTAATTAAATATTTTTGAAGTTTTAATATTTCAGAGATTTTGATACTTCGGAAAGTTTTCTTTTTGGGATTTGCATTTTATTGTTTGAAATTTTAGTGGTTTTTTTGATTTCCAGATTAAGAAATAAAGAGAAACTAACAGGCTTTCATAATGACATCCAGAGTAGAGAGTTTCTTAGCTGATCCTACCCAGGAGAAATTTGAGTCCTTAAAGAAGGACGAATTACTTGAAATTGCTCAACATTATAGTCTTACTGAAGCGAAGGCTTCCATGTTGAAGCAGGATATTAGAAGTATCTTGATTCAATATTTGATGCAATCAGGTATTTTTGAAGAGGGGGTTTCAAGTGTTAAGAAAAAATCTCCGTCTGGTTTGGGAAAGAAATTACAGATAGCTAAGGACATAGAGATTGAAAAGATCAAACTTCAATGGGAACAGATGCAGATGCAGGAAAGAAGGGAGGAAAGGGAAAAGATTAGGGAAAGGGAAGATAAGGAAAGGAAAGGGAAAGACAAGAAAATAGGGAAGATAAATTAAGAGAGGGAGAAATTCAGAAGGAATTAAGAGAAAGGGAAGATAAATTAAGAGATAGGGAGGATAAAGTAAGGGATAATGAGATACAAATACAAGAGAGAGATAAACAAAGGGAAATAGAGAAGGAATTAAGAGAAATACAAGAGAAGGATAAACAAAGGGAAATAGAGAAGGAAGTAAGAGAAAATGAGGAAAGAGAGAGAGACAAAGTTAGAGAATTTCAGAATCAAAATTCTGATAGAGAATTTAGACTAAGGGAATTAGAATTGACCAGCAAAGGGCATTCTCATGACAATCAGGGTTCATACTTTGATTTGGCCAAACATTTGAGACAGGTTCCCCCTTTTAGAGAAAAAGAGATAGACAAATATTTTCTCAGTTTTGAGAAAATTGTCGAGAATCTGGAATGGCCAAAAGAGAAGTGGACCTCATTATTGCAGAGTGTGTTAGCTGGCGAAGCTAGTGATGTTTATACTGCACTCTCATCTGAACAATCTGCTGATTATGAAGTGGTCAAAAAATACATTTTAAGAGCTTATGAGTTGGTACCTGAAACTCATCGTCAAAACTTTAGAGAATGTAAAAAGGAAACAAATCAAACTCATGTACATTTTTTGCTTGGGAAAAGAAACGTTTGTTTACAAGATGGTGTACATCTAAGAAGGTTGAAGGCAATTATGATAATCTTGAACAACTGGTATTGATTGAAGATTTCAAGAATTGTGTCAGTGATGATATTAAGTTGTATCTTAATGAGAAAGGAGTTGAGACTTTAGAAAAGGCAGCCATCACAGCTGATGAATATTCTTCAATACACAAGGTTCCATTGATAACTAAAACTTTTCCTCAACAATCTTATGTTAAGAAATTATTTCAAACTCGTTCGAGTAATTTCAGACCTCAGGGTGATGTGATTGTAAAGAATCAAAATTCTGATAGGGAATATCAGAAAACCTTATCTCTGCCCACGTGTTCATATTGTAAGATGAAGGGACACGTTATTTCTGATTGCTTAAAGTTGCAATTTAGGCCTCAGAATTATAATAGAGCAGTTCCAAATGCTCTAGTTATTAAGAAGTCAAGGTCAGGGTCATTTATCAATGATGATGAGATTTGTTTGGAGGCTAGCTTACCTCAGTCTGATTTTATAATGAAGAATTACGAACCATTCATGTCGAAGGGTTCTGTGTCACTTGTTGGTGACTTGGATAAGGCTACTCCTATTAAGATATTAAGAGATACAGGAGCTTCTCAGAGTCTATTGTTAGATAGTACTTTGCCGTTTTCTGAGAAGTCTTCTACTAGTGAAAGTGTATTCATACATGGGGTAGATTGTGGATATGTTAATGTCCCTCTTCATTGTGTTAATTTGTCATCAGACTTAGTTTCAGGACCTGTGACCATAGGAGCAGTGGCTTCTTTGCCTATTAAGGGCATCCATTTATTACTAGGTAATGACCTAGATAAAGATAAGGTCGTGGTTAATCCACTTGTAACTAACAAGCTTAGTATGGATCAAAGAGTTGATCATATTGAAGAAGAAATCCCTGGTTTAAATCCAGCTTGTGAAGTTACTAGAGCTATGGCAAAGTATGCTCTTGAGAATATTGTTGTTGAACAGGATGTATTTCCTTTAGCGGACACATTTATGGGTCAGGCTTTTCATGAGGTCACTTCTGCTCCTCAATCTAGTATTGATAGTGATACTCTTTCAACTACTATGTCTCATAAAAATAGTCAGGGTGTAATAAGACAAGCACTAGATGTCTTACAACAGGGAGATTCGGATATCTCCTGTTTGTTTCAGGGGGCTATGACTGAAACTGAAGCCATGCAAGAAGGCACTTGTTACTTCTTGACGAGTGAAGTCCTTGAACGGAAACAGAGATTGCTTAGGGTAATTGCTGGTGATGAGTGGTCAGTTGGTAAAATAGTAGTTCCTAGATACTATCGTCAGGAATTACTTAGTGTAGTCCATGAAACGTCGTTGTCTGGTCGTTTAGGAATAAATGAGACCATGTTAGGCAACCAATACTTGTCGGCGAAGTGTGCGTCTACAAGTTTTATAAAAGCTATTCCTTTGTGGAATATTAAAACTGAGACCATACTGAGAGTTTTGGTCGGGTTCTTCACACTGTTTGGTCTTCTGAAGCTGATACTATATCAGACTTTAGAACGAATTATTGTAACATATTGTTATGAGATGGTATATAATTGGGAATTGTTGTGGAACAGGAAGGGAGTAGGTTGAAGGTCTCCAATTATTGTTGTTTGCTGCGAGGGGTCAGTATAGGAGTTTTTTGTCGGATAATAGAGTATTAGTTTTGCTACCTATGCCCCAAAAATCCTCTTCAGGTTAAGTATTTTGGTCCTTATACTACTGACAAAAGGTTAGGGAATTTAAATTATTATTAATACTTCTGGGAGGAGAAAGCAGAAACAACTTTGTCAAAATGTTAGAATGTTAGAACAATATGTAGATAGAAATAGCCATATAAATTATCGATTACTTCAGTAGTACTTGTCTCACACATTGAAGATTTGAATGAAGATGAGAAATCAGATAGGACGATTTGAAGTCACTACTCTTCGCACATACTGCCGCCTGAGATTTACGAACTGAAATAGTTGATGGAAGAAAATGGATTTTTATTTACAGACATTCTACACGAACCAATAAAATTTTCCAGATGTCACCTCTCAAACAAGATTCGGAATTTATTGGAAAATGACTTCAACAAAATAAAAGTGATTGGAGTTTACCATGTTTCAGTGCAGAAACAAAATAACACTTTCCGTATATGTGTAAAGTATAGAAAGTAAATAGAGTCACCGGGACATATTCATTTCCAGTTTCTAGACAGGATTGTAAATGACTAATACGTCGCAAGATATTGACCTATTGAAAAGATTCTACAAAATTTCACTTACAGAGAGAAAGAAAAATTTGCATTCACGATTCCAGAACTTTACCTATACAAAGTCGTACCATTTGGGATGAAGGTTCCCCAAGTTTCCAACGTCTGATGAATATAATAACATCCGAATAGAAATTGCGATGCATACATCGATGATGTCATCATCTGCAACGACATGTGGCAAAATAGAACCATTCTTCAAGAGATTCAGCGAAGCGAACCTGACCATCAGTATAAAAGTGACTTTTATCGTGCCAGTGTTACCTTTTCAGGGCATGATTGTGAGACATGGACAAATAAAATCAATAGAAGCTAAGGTTACGGCTATTTCTTAGTAAAATTTTATCGATGATGTATTTTCATGTGTATAATACCACCGTTACACTGTTTTGTATACATGACTGTATCATGTATTAATTTTCTTTTTGATTTAATTACTTATATGTTGGAAGTACATATTTAAAAAAATAAGCTTTTATTGCATAAATCCTTATTTTTTCCATTGATGGTTGAGGGTGTTACGGAATCAAGCCTCCTTTACTTTTTTTTATAATAATTTAATTTACTAATTTATGATCTCTGTTTTTTTGTCTAAACAAAGGTTAGCATATCAGTATACATACGACTACTGCTCGATCAATAAGTGGTCACATGATCAATTGCGCGCGAAAGGAGCTTTTAGCTGTGTATTTTGGAAATTAACATTGTAAGGTCACACGCTGGAAATATCACGTGATTTTGTCTCGCGCAGATAACCTAGATTCAGTGTACTTTTGTTTCATTATGAATAACAACTTGTTGACTGTTAATTCCAGTATAAAATAGCATTCTTGAGAATTAAATTGTGTTTACTTGAAGTAAATACATTCAAAAGGCTTCTAATGCTGACAGGAACTGCGTTGTGGATTTATTTGATTCTGCGCACTAGTGGTGTATAAATAGCAGATAGTCCAGTGATAAGTCATTCTTTGCAATTGCTTGAATGAAGAGAGGTTATTGAAATTATTCAGTTCAGTGTAGAATTTATTTAATTAGTAATTCATCTGAATTACTATACAGCTCCGTGGAATTATCGGACATTATTCTAAAACTTGTGACATTCCAGACTTGCAAGGATTATTTTGGATTTAATCAGAACTTGTCAACGTCAGCACAGTACAGGTTATTTTCATTCGGAATACTTCATCCGGATTACTCGGATTAACATCAGGAAGTGAACTTTAAAACAATTAAGGACTTTTTAGGATATTCTATACTGTAAGTTATTTTAATTCTTTCACTTTGATTATTTGTTGAACTATTTTAATTCTTTTAATATTTTAGGAAATTAAAGATTTGCATTTTAATCTTGAAAGCTTGTTTGTGTCTTTTATTCTGTTACATTACCCCTAGAGTCGTAACACACTGGATCATATCTCGTCGGCATACTTCAGTTTCGGAAGACCATGGATTTGCGCTCTGAGGAAGTCAATTAGTTGACGAACACCGTTTGTTGTGGCTGAAGAGACCCACTCGGGAGTGACAATCTCTGCTGCATCTGTAACACCTGAAGGTGGTCTCTTTGGTTGCCACCTGCCGCTGCATCTTGTCCTTTCTGCGAGATCTGTTCTCCTCTGCCAATTGCGACTGTTTTATCTCGCATCTCTGAAGTCCTTGGTCCAGCTCATGCCTCCAGCAGCGACTGCGGTCTGAGCAAGTGCTTCCCAACTGTCCACATCGATGTCCAGTACCTTGATGTCTGTTTTGCAGGCGTCTATGAAGCGCAGGTGTGGGCGACATGGCGGCCTTTTGCCAGAGGCCAGTTCGTCGTAGATAATGTCCTTTGGTATGCGTCCATCATCCATTCGGCATACATGTATAAGCCATCGTAGACGGCGCTGTCTGAGCAGTGTGACTATGCTGAAAATGTGTGTTTACGCTCTAGAACCTCTGTGTTTGGAACTCTATTATTCCAGGAGATGCCGAGAATGCGTCAGAGGCACCGCAGGTGAAAGCTGTTTAGTCACTTTTCTTGGTGCGAGTATACTGGCAGTGACTCGCTGCAGTAGAGTATCGCGCTGATAACATAGGCTTAGTACAATTGTATTTTGGTGTGTTCAGTCAGGTTTTTTTTGCTCTGGGCCATATCGCTCATCGGACATCGTTGAGATGGCCTTTCCAATGCGAAAGTTGAGTTCTGCGTCAAGAGAGAGGTTGTCCGTTATGGTAGACACAAGGTATGTGAACATGTTGACAATCTCAAGTTCACAGTTATTGATGTTAGTGAAAGGTGGCTATTTAACATCTTGACCTGTCACTACCGTCTTTTTCAGGCTGATGATAAGCCCAAAGTAGAGGCAAGCTTGAGAAAAACGGTAAATGAGGTATTGGAGATGAACCTCTATGTGGCTTGTCACTGCCGCATCGTCAGCGTAGAGTAGGTCACAGATAAGAACTTTGCGGATCTTGATTTGGTTCTGAGTCGTACGAGGTGTTTTCCACCTGTGTGAATGTAGATTTCCTCGGTTGATGAGCCAAAGGCGTGTTTCAGCAGGAGAGAGAATACGATCCCGAATAGGGTAGGGCCAAGAACACATCCCTGATTGACTCCACTACGTATCTCAAAAGTCTCTGAGGCTGAGCCATCATACTGAACTGTGCTATGGATGTTTTCATGAGGGATTCCTTTGTGTTTCGATCAGTGCACTTTCTTTGGTTGAAGCCTGACATTACTGCATACCAACGAATGATCCGTTTCGCAGTCAGCGCTATGGAGTCTGCGAGTGACGAGGACGCTGTTGTGTCTGGTGCGTCGGGTGATGATCAGATCCAGTTGGTGCTAGTGTCCGGATCTGGGATATCTCCATTACACCTTGTGCTGAGGCTTGGTCTGGAAGTACGTGTTTGTGACGCAGAGGTCATGGTAGGAGCAAAGTTCAAGTAGTCTCTACCCATTTTCGTTCATCTTCCAGTGATGTCCAAGACAGGTAGGCCTTGAATCACGATCAGCACCTACTCTTGCGTTAAAGTCCCCTAACATGTACAGGTGTTCATGTTTCGGAATTCAATTGATGGTGGCCTCGAGTTCGTGGTAAAACTGGTCTTTGTTTCGGAGGACAAGTGGAGTGTAGTGGCATACACGCTCACAAAGTTTACGGGGTCCTCGAAAGTTAATAGGCGCAGTACCAAGACTATCTCTGACTTGTTTTTGGGACGTTCGATCATCCCTAAGAGCGTGTTTTTAACTGCGAAAACCTACTCCGTACTCTCTTGTTTCATGTGGGCATTTTCCTTGCCAGAAGAAGGTGTAGTCTTCTCTCTAAGCGATCCAGTCGATGCTAGTCGTGATTGGTGGAGAGTTATAATGTCAACATTTAGTCTTTTCAGCTCGACATTGATCGCTGGATCATAGTGATATGTCGATATGCGCAGTTTCCGACGAACACCATAATATGAACCAAGTTTCACAGCAATTTATGAAAAAGTGCGAGACTAGTTGCATTTACAAACTTCTGTCATACACTACATCCAGATGCAAGACAAAAAGGGCAATAATTGTAGCAAATAGTTGGGGAGGACAGTCAATTGTCAATATGCGCAACTGCAAATGATGACCATACCATTAACCAAGTTCATGGCAATCTATTGAAAACTGTGAAGCTCTCTGCGTTCACAAAATTGTGTCATACACTGTATTCAGCTTAAGTCAAAATATCCAATAACTCTTAATAAATATGAGAGAGCAAAGTTATTTGTTGATATGAGCATCTTCTGGTGACGACAATAGTATTTATCAAGTTTACCAAGTTTAATGGCAATCCAACATAAACTGTGCAACTAAAATTGTGTACACAAGATTGTGTGACTGACGGAGGGACCGACTCGAGGATTCATAATACCCCCGCCTCGATAGTGGGTATAAACACGAAGGGCATAACAGCTGAAGTAATATTGCCAATGTCCTGTTCAATCTCAAGCCATGTGCATATATGAGATAAATAAAAGAAGAAGAAGAAGGAGAAGAGGAAGAACAATAATAATAATAGTGTTGTGATTGAGATATAGGCGAGCATGCTTTGAGTTGTCGATATGCGTTTTCTCTCCATACCTGATCGATGTATTACTTCTTGAAACATGAAGCTTTCTTTTTAGAATACATAGATTGCGTACGAGTAAATATTTTTTTATAAATAAAACCAAGCTGTACGGATTAGACAAATTTATAAAATGCGATAAACTGTGGAGTTTTTCGTCCATTTAGCATAATAAACTCTGTCTGAATCGGTTGTCTATAGCTTACAACTGCTCTACACTAATATACATAAAGTATTATGTTTCGAAAGATGCTATTCAACAGCATGGATGGCCTTAGAAAACTTTCTCACAATTTACTGAGAAGAACAATCGAAATGTATCGTATCGTATTGCTTCAGGTAGATGTTTTCCTCCGTGACTATGATAATTTGGCCTTTAGACTTGTAGAGATGTCCAAGTTCCCGGTGGATTAAGGTGCTCAGTCTGATGAAACTATATCAATGCAAATTTAGTTACACGTGGGAGATGTAGAAGGCGTAGGAGGATGAGCAATGATGATGATGAGGAGGAACAGAGAAAGCTTTTTTTTACTACAAAACAAGAAACAAACAACACTCAGAATATGATGGCAATAGATGCCACATGAATAGTTTGCCTGTCTGTTTGCCTGCATGTATTATGAATAAAAATATATTTAATAAAACAACAAACAAAAAACAGGCTTTTAAACGCAGAATGTTTGCGCCCTTAAAAGTGAATCAAACGAACTCATATGTGTCATTGATCTGTGTTTGGCGATTCTCTGATCATGCTTTTCACTTGGATCATTGTTTTCAAAATTAAACTAGGCTTACCTGTAAGTTGATGTTTGATTGTAATTCCATTGCACCATGGATTACAGGAGATGACACAGGTTACGTGACTGGTCAGGCTCTTAAACAGTGACAATGTTGACATCGCACCAACATATCATCAGGGTGGGAGGAAAATTGCAAAGTCTGCTTAAATGTCTGCACAGTTTTGCTGGGTTGGCCTGTAATCCCTTAGATAACACGGTGCAATGGAATTGCAAACAGCAACTGACAGCTAAGTATCGTTTAATTTTGCAATTCCATTGTCCCTCGGTACCTCCAGGATTCCATGAGATTTTAGAAGCGATGGATACATTTGACAACAAATTGTCGTGCATAGTAAGAGAAAATAAATATCAGAACTCAAGAGTAAGACAATGGGCTGTGTGGACGAGAACGCAACATATAATATATACAGTACCACCCTACTAATGTAAAGTCAAAATTAGTCATTTTTTCTGCACTTATGTTATAGGAATTAACCAAGTGAACTATGTAGTAGCCTTGCATATCAGTCACCAAAACACACTCGTAAAAACACTCTCATGGAAGTACAT
The DNA here is from genome assembly GCA_029931535.1 of Margaritifera margaritifera. Classification (NCBI taxonomy): domain Eukaryota; kingdom Metazoa; phylum Mollusca; class Bivalvia; order Unionida; family Margaritiferidae; genus Margaritifera; species Margaritifera margaritifera. The sequence continues at coordinate 699,184 of JAQPZY010001246.1, forward strand.
TTAGTGATAGTCAGACTGGATGCCAGAGCAGTAGAGCTAAACAAACGCTGTACTAAAACTATCATCCTGTTTCACAGTTATTTATAATATTTCCTTAAAACACACTGGTGTCCGACCTACAGTGTTCAAAATGGCCTCCAATGGCACCCTGTCTGCAGCAGCTGCAGATGAAGTAGATCTGGTGCTATGAGGTGAAAGACTGATAAATTAAGTCCCGAACGTAGCATTAATAGCTTAATGGAGCAGACAATTGAGTCATTATAAACACTCTTATGAGGTGCTTGAAACTTACGAACAGTTTGTAATCATGATAAGGTCTGAAGAAGCTAGACCTACGTAACATGTATGCACTAAGAATTTTTATTTCCTAACTGTCTACCTGATCTTGCAGTTTTGGGTAAATCACCTATTCTAATCTTAACATTTAGATCAGTAGGAGAAACATTTCCAATATCTATCAAATGTAGAGTTTTATATCGTTGTCCAGTTAGCAATGCCAACAACATTACTGCTTTGAGAGTGAAGTCCTTAAGACACATAGAACGCTCTGGGGGGAAAGAAGCCAGATATGTTAGAACATTATTTACATCCCAAGTGAAACTGTATATAAGAACAGCAGGCCAAGAAAGAAAAATTAATCATAAAACGTTTCACAAGAGGGTGTGTACTCGCTGGTGATTCATTCTCACAAGTCACAAAAGGGGTCAAGGCAGAGCGAACTGAATTTAAAGGACTATATCCCAACCCCACCCTAGTATAATTCAGTAAGAAACTGTAGAACAACATTTACAGGAGCTTGAAGTGAAATAAACTGCTATCTATAACAAAATGACAGCCATTTTTGCAAATACGTCCTACATTATTTCTTTGTTGAGTATCGCCATGACTAGAGTATGATGTCGGAAGTAGCGCTTGATATGCCCCTACTGCGGAGTGAGTCTCTGACAAAAAGGAAGGCTTCCGATCTCATAATGTGCAATGGGTGACGTTTGCTGACATCCTGAGGCAAGAACAGTATTTCCTTCGTTTTGGGAAGAATGTAGGATTGAGCAGCTTGGAAAGCCAAAGTTGAGTAGTCCAAAATGGTGCTGTGAGCACCGCATTCGCCTGGTCGTGTTCCAGTTTGAGAAGCACAAAGGAGGAAAAACATATTCATAAAAATGTTGCCCAAGTTGCATATGCATCAGAATCGGGTATGTATGACACATAAGTAGGCAACTGTTTACAAGCCGTGATGAAAAAAGATCAATATGTGGAGTGTCCACCAGTTTACAAATGTTTGCCATATTATGGTCTCTAAGTGTCCATTCAGTATAAACACTAAGCTTGTGTGATAGCTCTCAGACTCAACATTACATACTACTGGAGTATGACTATCAGAAAGCCAGATATTTCAATTCATACATCAAAACGAAATCTCCTTACCAAAGTCATTTAGAGCCTTTTTGTCCCCACCCATTTTTGTTAAATATTTAACACTGCTCCTGAATTACCCATCGTTCGCTGAATATGAATGTTGTTTCTGATTGATCGGCAAAATGCAGACATGGTTAGAAACCCTGCTTTAAGTTCCAAAAACAATTATGTGATTTTATTTTTCCCTCACTAAACTAATGTCCTCCCGTGGACATTTCTGTGGAGACCTTTTATTCCCCATCCTCACCCCCAGGCGGAGCCTAAGCAATCACTGTGCAAGACGATGTCTGGGGATTCAAGTGAAACTGGTTCAAAACCGACATGGAAATTTTCACATCCGCCAGCACAACTTTGGTTGTATACAAGAGGGCGGTTTTATTTCTGCATCAGAAATTTCACTTATTTTATTTTAAAAAGTCTATTCTTTTCTTTTTCCAAGTCTTTGCAGGCATATTCAACACCTGGTTCATAGGCCACCAATTTCCTCACAAGATGCGAAAAATCACGAATACTAACGAATTCTTTCCTCCTAATCTATGAACATAAGTCCAAAATGGTTCTAACCTTCACTGGAGCCAACCGAATCGTCATCCCAACGGAATTTAAAAGAAAGCCGAGAAGCACAATGCATTGAGTGGGCTTGAAAAGAGATTTGCCGGGGTGGACTGTTAATCCCAAATTATCCATCAAAGTGACAGTAGCCTTCACATTTTGAACACATGCCTAATGAGTATCTCCCTGCAGCAAATTGTCATCCTGGTAACCAACATTGTTGTGCCCCATTTATCAAAGGGAGGAGAAGACGGATTTCAACAGTTCCGGGAACACACGAGTCGCTATCGAAAAGCAAGTGAAGTGGTAACATCTATTCTTCCACAAAAATCTAAAAACAATTTTAGATGAGAGCACTACTTTAATTTAGTAACAGGCGTCTTTTAAGTCCCTAGAATTAAATAAATTGCAGGTTTCAAGATGTCCATTTTAAAATGATGCTGCTTCATATTTTTCTTCAGGATCTTCAATTTTTAAAAAAGTCTATGCATGCCGGGTTTTTTTCAGGCCTGATGAAAATATTGGACAAAAATTTAGCATGAACTGGTAAAGCAAGCTCTATGATTTGTTTTTGAAGAAGTATATCTAATTCACGGTCAATAATCAAATTGTTTTTCCACTGAAACCAATAGAACGGGGGGGGGGGGGGGGGCATACATTTGTTAATATTGAGGAAATGCTGTGTAGAGAATTAGAACTCTGTTCAGAAGAAATTTGTGTACTTACAACATTACCTATGCCAGATTGAATTGAGCCTTCCCCAGCTTGTCCTGATGATTCAATTTGCAATCACGGTCGTTTAAAAGAGATCGCTCATGTGATTTATGTCGAGGCATATGCTTATTGACGCCAGGAGAGTGAAACTTCTCGTTTCTGAATCTCTGCCTCTTGGCAGCGTCGTGAGCAACTGTCAAGCCAATCCTTTGTGCATTACTGATGTCTTTGATTTGTTGGTTAAGATCGTCACCAAAAAAGAAATCAGTGATAGGATTTTGGGCATGTACTGATTACTAAATTATGGTTTCAACAGCACCATTCTACGCACATACAACTCATTGTGTGCAAAGGTAAGAAGTAGGAAAGCCTCTGCTATTAAAATGAAACATTCCTGATTTACATTCGTGGCGGAATTGGTAATGAAAACTGTGTCAATATCTTACACCAGAGGGATGAAGCCTTTGATCAGAATGCTTTGAATATATTACGGCTGATGGTCAGAAGTTCTTGTTTTCTACCTTAATGTTGTTCCACACTTCTTGATTCGACTTGGACACTGTCATTGTTTCATAGGTTGCAGGGCACAATAAATTTCAGACAGTTCTTTCATCTATCAATCGCGATTCATCCCATCCCTGAATTTACTTATTCCGTTACCGCTGCAGATACATTTCTGTCCACTTTTTCCTCAATTTGCAAAATATTGCATTATCCATGAAATCGAGGATATCCTCATTCTTATCTTATTGATTGGCATTATGAGCATGTATTTCATCAAAAACATTCGTTTGTCTTTGAATGGCAGCTAAATAATTCTGGAAACATTCACCAGAATCGCTGTCATCGCCGTCTGCGTCATGGGACGTCGCGGCAGCAGCACCTTCCGCGTCCTCATCGGATAAAATGTCTGACGCGGCCTTCAACTTCTTGTTGTTGCTAGTCTACTTCTCGCTTTAACTGGCCATAACATCGGCTTTTCTTTCAAAGCTATTGACTGTTGTTGCAACATTCGTTTTTGTCACCCAGCCGAAAAGTCAAATGTACGGCTCGAATATCCCGTCGTACTCTGCACTGGCATGAACACAAAGGGCTGCCATCATGAAGAAGATTCCGCATGATTCCACGTCGGGATACGAGATAGCACATGACCTTCCTCTTCATTAGCATAGGCTTGCTGAGCAGATCGTAATGGCGGCTCCTCGATGATCAACACATTCTCAAGTGGGATTTGGTTGGTAGGCGTCGGATCCCTGACTAACGATTCCGTGTACGAAATCGTCTTATTTTGTATTGATTTTGCAGATTGTGAACTTGTGATATAGCACGAACACTGGAGGCAAGTACTTACACTACAAGTTTTTTATAGTGTTTTTCAGGCTCCCCCGCAAAGAAGTCTTTTATTCTGGCAGACATAGTTTCAGCCATCTTGACACAAGTTACTACAACCCGAATGCGTAAGTGAAAAGTAAATTTTTCGATGTTGCAGGTTACGGTCATGCGCGCCCAAATGTGAAAAACATCCAGTTCAATGAATTATTCCATAAACTTAAAGTTGGCACAAAATAATTCACAAAAATGAAAAGTAACACGTACAATCCGAAAATATATTGAGTGTCACGTTCAATAGAGCTGACCACTATCCTTGAACCATACGCACTGACCAGTCACGTGACCTACATCATCTCCTGGAATCCTGAGGGTACCATGGGGAAATGAAATTTGCAGTTTTGCCGATTTGGTTACGGTCGTGTGACGTAGCTGTTCCGACCAAAGTGTAAGCCGGCCTTACGTACCTTTTGTTATAAAAACGTGGCAAGATGTTTGATTGGTTAGCGTCCCTAGACACAAGCACATTGTACGTCACCAAAGAAAAAATTTAACCATTCAATACATGAATAAAGTTAATCAGAAGCATTCTTTTCTTTTTAGAGGTGACCTAGGAAGTGTTTCCGTTAGAAATAAATTTGTGGAACATTTCTGTCTGCCTGGTTTGACCAAAGTATGGTTCGTACAGCAACAAAAAGTTGATTTTCAACGGCTTTTTTTAAAACAAAAAAGTTTATAAGGACTTCCAATAGTTTTCAAGGAGTATTTTTTCTTATGGAAACTGAACTTTTTTTTCCATATCTTACTTTGTTTATCACTGAATAAATAGGCACATAAACAGAAGAGAAAACACAAAACTAATTGCCACTACACCAAAGGGACGCTACCCATGTCAAGTGTCATTTGATCCGTTCGATTTTATCCCATTTATTTATTTATTCATATTTTTCGGAAAATACGTAAATACCCAAAACTCTGAATTTAAACAATGATATATTTTATTCAGTATTACCGTTATGTATCGCAGTAGATAATTTGAAAAACTTTGGAGGAAAATTCATGACTTTTTCAACAAATTCATGGACTTTTCAACAAATTCATGGACTTCTCAAGGATAATACCAATTTTTTCAAAATTCAAGAAGTTTTCAAGGCAGTCTCGAAATTCAAGAATTTTTCAAGGTTTTACTAACAATGCAATGCTGTTTTCGCGTGTAAAACACGAACTTGTTTTGGGTCATGAAATCTCGGTCAGAACAGGCTCGTTTGGTCAGAGCATCACAACGCACCCCTGCTAAGGCATGACGGTACTTGTGTGACACTGAATAGTCGTCTAACGAGGTCACATGTGTAAAAAGGTGAGGTGTCGAGGTATGCGCTAACGTAGATAAGGAAAAGTAGGAATCAGGAAAAGCAAATCGTGACGATTGATGTCGAAAAATATGTTATAATCACCAAAATTTCGGCCAAATCCGGAAAAAATGCTCGGGATTATCCCCGTACCTTTCCCACCTTGTGTTAGATATTCGGACAGTTATGTTGGGCGAAGAGGTCAGAGCGTTTCCCCGTTTTAAAAGTTGGAATTCGCCCAAACCACGCGCATAGTCGCTTTACGCAGGGGCTTTCATAATTAAACTACCTTCTATCGAACCCTACCTGCCTGAAGTCGATATGTAGAATGTGTACCTTCTTACACGTAACAATTCGAGCATAACTTGTAACTTTAATAAGCCAGTATATGAGGTGACTATCCAGTATTTAACATATTATACTCTGCCATGCAGTATTTCTTAAGCACAGCATCGCCAGATCGCGTGTCATTTTTATTCGAACGCAATCGAATTATCATCGGCATTTTCCCTTCATAGATTGTTTGTATCACGTGATCAGTTGAACTCCGACGAAAAATGTTGATTGCGAGATTTTGGATCACACAAAATGTGAGAAATGGCCAAATAACGAGTACTGTGTTTTTGGCTTGAGTGTCGGCTTATCAAAGAAACGAAATATATTTTAATTGTTATATTTGAAAAATAAATAATCTTCCTTTGGATTTCACGTATGTATGATCTGATGCAAGGTCGCCTAACTTTTGCTAGGACCGGTAGTAAGCGGATACCGCGCAGTTTCGGCAAATTTTAAATTTTCAAATAGGGGATGCGCTATGACCTCCACCCCAACATAACTATCCAAATATCAAGCACAGGGTGCGAATGGTCAAGGGAAACTCGGATTAGATCATGCATCGATAAGAAGATTGGAAGAATTCCATCTTGGAGCTAAGTTCTTCAGGTGGAATACATTAACACATTCGGTTCTACCTCAGCAACATTTTTAGATACATACACCTAACCCACGGAGAAAATGTGAAGATCTGCATAATAGCACTGCTGCCATATGCATTCGTGGCATAATCCCAATTTCTGCGAACTGATCTGCCAAGCAACATTTAGAGTATGTTTTGGTCCCTCTGACTAAATGCGGTTTCTGTGGGAAATCATCTCAATGAGGGACTCAGAACTGTGTCACGTATCTGTGTCTTTTTACGGTAAAGACGAAACACGATCAGAATACCCACAGGAGATGTAATAGCACTGTCAGTTGTGATTTTGCACAACATAAAACGCTTTATCTGATGTAGTCTGATTCACTGGCATTGACTTCATTGGCCCCTCTGTGGTGTGGCACATGCACTGTATATGCATCCCTACAATGGCGGCTACATGTATACTCTTCATAGTTTTAAATTTCCAGTAGAAACCAAAGTCCCAATCGTCCAGTTTGAAACTGTTAGGCAGATTTCTTGACTCGGCGAAAGCGAAGAGTGACGCATTTTTGTAAAAAAAAAAAAAAAAAAAAAAAAAAAAACAGTTATATTTCAGTGTCCATATAAATGAAGCTTTTTGCATAAAGTCTCAACTTTGTGGCATGGAGCGCAGCTTATATGTCAAGTAGTAGTTGCAAGGCCCGGCACATTTTGCAAAATTATGCCAGGTGATGTAAGCAATGAATGAAAGGATTAATATTCATCGTCTATCTAGTTTACATAATTGGACAAAAAGTTAGAACAATTTCAGTCCGTGAATGTTTTTCAAGACCCAACAAATGCTAGCAGAGTAAGAACGACAGATAGGTCCAATTTCCTAAAAAGAAAACCCGCAGCATGTCGCGAAGGAGTACTGGATCTGGACAACTGATATATCTGCTCTTACATAACAAAACAAAACAAAACAAAAACAATAGTCCATTAAAGGGACTGACGCTCTACTGGCCAAAAGAATTTCCTGGAATCAAAGATAACATTGTTTCTTCTTTTCAACTGCTGAGTGTTGAAACAATCTCAGGTGTTTTTGATCAACAACAATATTTTCAAACTGGGCGCTGTGGCGGCCATATTTGACGGAAGATCGGCATTATTTTCATTTAGGACCAACTAGACATTATTAGAAGTCCTGTGGTGAAAACCCCACGTCAATATGACCATCTATTCAGGAGTAGTGATAACAAAATTTTCAAGATGCCCATTGTGACAGAGATATTAGATGTAAGATTGGCATCATTTTAAGTTAGGACCAATTAGATATCATAGAACGTCTTTTGGCGAAAACCCCATGTCGATATGCCATCCATTCAGGAGTAATGATAACAAGATTTTCAACATGGCCGCTATGGGAGCCATATTGGATGTCAAATCAAAACCATTTTCATTTAGGACCAACGAGATAGAGATCATAAGAAGTGTTCTGGTGAAAACGCCATGTCGATATGACTTTCCGTTTAGTAGGAGTAGCGATAGCAAGATTTTCAAGATAGCTCTCGTGGCTGCCATACTGGATGTCAGATGGGCACCATTTTCATTCAGGACCAACTAGACATGATAAGAAATCTTCCGGTGAAAAATCCATGTCGATATGACTTTCTGTTTAGGAGGAGTAGCAATAACAATATTTTCAAGATGGCTATCGTGGCGGCCATATTGCATATCTGATCGACAACATTTTCATCAAGGAAAAACTAGATATCATAAGACGCCTTTTAGTGAAAACCCCATACATTCAAGTGAAGTAGCGATAACAAGATTTTCAAGATGTCCGCTATGGTGGCCATAGTGGATATCTGAGCGTCACGATTATCATTTAGGACCAACTAGATCTTGGGATGAATGTGTGTGTGAGTTTCATGGCATTACTCCAAGTTGTTTAGGTGGAGTAGGGATAACAAACTTGTGCTAACGGAGAGACGGAAGACAGGCAACAGGCCACCCCATAAGCTCTTCTGGTTTATGACCAATAGAGCCAAAGACCAAAACAAAATCTTATTGTATCATTGATAACCAAATTTCTCAATGAACAAGTGCGACGAGACACGAAATAGCAGCATTTGGAGTGTGACACTCGATGGATTAGCAATTATAAAGGCACTAATTTTTCATGTATTTTTGTTTGTCTCGTTACCAGGATTAACTGTAAATTTATGCCTAAGCTTTAATGTCTAAAGTACTATTAACCTATGTTTTACGCGCTGTTTGAATTTCTTGAAATACTCGAATGTTTCTCTTTTAGTAAGCAAAGACATGACGATCTTGTTGTTGATTACTTTAGAGTATTAACAGTGTTCAGTAGGAACCTTTATTTGACGCCAGTTTTACTACATAAAACCAGAGACTAACATACTGATAGAACGTACTGAGACTAACATACTGATAGAACGTATTGAGACTAACATACTGATAGAACGTACTGAGAATAACATACTGATAGAACGTACTGAGACTAACATACTGATAGAACGTACTGAGACTAACATACTGAAATAACGTATTGAGACTAGCATACTGATAGAACGTACTTTGACTAACATACTGATAGAAACGTACTTTGACTAACATACTGATAGAACGTACTGAGACTAACATACTGATAGAACGTACTGAGACTAACATACTGATAGAACGTACTGAGACTAACATACTGATAGAAACGTACTTTGACTAACATACTGATAGAACGTACTGAGACTAACATACTGATAGAACGTATTGAGACTAATATACTGATAGAACGTATTGAGACTAACATACTGATAGAACGTACTTTGACTAACATACTGATAGAACGTATTGAGACTAACATACTGATAGAACGTACTGAGACTAACATACTGATAGAACGTATTGAGACTAACATACTGATAGAACGTACTGAGACTAACATACTTATAGAACGTACTTTGACTAACATACTGATAGAAACATACTTTGACTAACATACTGATAGAACGTACTGAGACTAACATACTGATAGAACGTACTGAGACTAACATACTGATAAAACGTACTGAGACTAACATACTGATAGAACGTATTGAGACTAACATACTGATAGAACGTACTGAGACTAGCATACTGATAGAACGTATTGAGACTAACATACTGATAGAACGTACTGAGACTAACATACTGATAGAACGTATTGAGACTAACATACTGATAGAAACGTACTGAGACTAACATACTGATAGAACGTACTGAGACTAACATACTGATAGAACGTACTGAGACTAGCATACTGATAGAACGTACTTTGACTAACATACTGATAGAACGTACTGAGACTAACATACTGATAGAACGTATTGAGACTAACATACTGATAGAACGTACTTTGACTAACATACTGATAGAACGTACTGAGACTAACATACTGATAGAACGTATTGAGACTAACATACTGATAGAACGTATTGAGACTAACATACTGATAGAACATATTGAGACTAACATACTGATAGAACGTACTGAGACTAATATACTGATAGAACGTATTGAGACTAACATACTGATAGAATGTACTTTGACTAACATACTGATAGAACGTATTGAGACTAACATACTGATAGAACGTACTTTGACTAACATACTGATAGAACGTACTTTGACTAACATACTGATAGAACGTACTGAGACTAACATACTGAAATAACGTATTGAGACTAGCATACTGATAGAACGTACTTTGACTAACATACTGATAGAACGTACTTTGACTAACATACTGATAGAACGTACTGAGACTAACATACTGATAGAACGTACTGAGACTAACATACTGATTGAACGTACTGAGACCAACATACTGATAGAAACGTACTTTGACTATCATACTGATAGAACGTACTGAGACTAACATACTGATAGAACGTATTGAGACTAATATACTGATAGAACGTATTGAGACTAACATACTGATAGAACGTACTTTGACTAACATACTGATAGAACGTACTGAGACTAACATACTTATAGAACGTACTTTGACTAACATACTGATAGAAACGTACTTTGACTAACATACTGATAGAACGTACTGAGACTAACATACTGATAGAACGTACTGAGACTAACATACTGATAAAACGTATTGAGACTAACATACTGATAGAACGTATTGAGACTAACATACTGATAGAAACGTACTGAGACTAACATACTGATAGAACGTACTTTGACTAACATACTGATAGAACGTACTTTGACTAACATACTGATAGAAACGTACTTTGACTAACATACTGATAGAACGTATTGAGACTAACATACTGATAGAAACGTACTGAGACTAACATACTGATAGAACGTACTGAGACTAACATACTGATAGAACGTACTGAGACTAACATACTGATAGAACGTATTGAGACTAACATACTGATAGAACGTACTGAGACTAGCATACTGATAGAACGTACTGAGACTAACATACTGATAGAACGTACTGAGACTAACATACTGATAGAACGTACTGAGACTAACATACTGATAGAACGTACTGAGACTAACATACTGATAGAACGTACTGAGACTAACATACTGATAGAACGTACTGAGACTAGCATACTGATAGAACGTACTGAGACTAACATACTGATAGAACGTATTGAGACTAACATACTGATAGAACGTATTGAGACTAACATACTGATAGAACGTATTGAGACTAACATACTGATAGAAACGTACTGAGACTAACATACTGATAGAACGTACTGAGACTAACATACTGATATAACGTACTGAGACTAACATACTGATAGAACGTACTTTGACTAACATACTGATAGAACGTATTGAGACTAACATACTGATAGAACGTACTTTGACTAACATACTGATAGAACGTACTTTGACTAACATACTGATAGAACGTATTGAGACTAACATACTGATAGAAACGTACTGAGACTAACATACTGATAGAACGTACTTTGACTAACATACTGATAGAACGTACTTTGACTAACATACTGATAGAACGTATTGAGACTAACATACTAATAGAACGTATTGAGACTAACATACTGATAGAACGTATTGAGACTAACATACTGATAGAAACGTACTGAGACTAACATACTGATAGAACGTATTGAGACTAACATACTGATAGAAACGTACTGAGACTAACATACTAATAGAACGTACTGAGACTAACATACTGATAGAACGTACTGAGACTAACATACTGATAGAACGTACTGAGACTAATATACTGATAGAACGTACTGAGACTAATATACTGATAGAACGTATTGAGACTAACATACTGATAGAACGTACTGAGACTAACATACTGATAGAACGTACTGAGACTAATATACTGATAGAACGTACTGAGACTAACATACTGATAGAAACGTACTTTGACTAACATACTGATAAAACGTACTGAGACTAACATACTGATAGAACGTATTGAGACTAATATACTGATAGAACGTACTGAGACTAACATACTGATAGAACGTACTGAGACTAACATACTAATAGAACGTACTGAGACTAACATACTAATAGAACGTACTGAGACTAACATACTGATAGAACGTACTGAGACTAACATACTAATAGAACGTTCTGAGACTAACATACTGATAGAACGTACTGAGACTAACATACTGATAGAACGTAATATCTGCGAATATTTAGAAAAAAGCGAGATGGTTGTTGTCCACAATTCTTACATGATCACACCGGTTTTAGCTGGTGTGACGCTTGCGAATGTGTGACATCAACCGTAGTCAAACATTGCTATTGCACTTGCCGCTCGAGTGCAAATTTCCGTGTTACTAAGTAAAATCTTTCTTGGTAGGTATTTAGTATATAATTTCATTTTTTAAGAATGGATAGTGTAAGAAATGTAGTCCATTTGCTTCGTTCGAAAACATTTTTTTCTTCAAGTTTTATTAAAAGCCACTTCTTTAAGCAGACTATTAAAACTCTCAAAGTCATTGCCATTGTCACACGTAACTTGCCCACAGATTTTGGATTGTTTCATAATTTCAAAAATGTTCCTCTTTGTGATCTATATATTAGCAAATCGTCGACGTAGGTTGTCTGCTTCTCTCACAGCCAGTTCTCACCTGTATTAACAGACACATTGCTTTGTGCCATGGTCATTGGGATAGATGAGCACATGCTGCTTTTGCATTGATGTATTTACAGATGGGATCATTTCAAACGTATTTAGGAATATTTTTAATATAGAACTATTAGAAGAAAAAAAAAGCTTTGCATGATAATCTGGCGTAATATAATGCACTTCATGTACTTGCATGTGTTAACTGAAAAGCCTGTAATTTGCTAGATTAGAATTTTAAACTGCCAATAGTCTATTTGCCTTTAACACAACCCATGTACTGGCCAGATTGTGATGAAGATGACATGTCCTTAATGCAGGTCAGTTACAGGTGCAGAACAGCAAACAATGATGTGTATGAGGTAAAACTTGGCTGTGTTAGGAAAAAGTGGACTCTTGTCACGTTTACATGGAGCACTTTCTGACAATTTAGATATAGGCAACACAGAATAATAATAATAAAAAATAGTTCATGTATGAAAAATTTCAAATTTATTGTGCAGTTACATCAATTTATTAGACCAACCACTGTGGTATTAAACATTTGTTACACTTGTGCATTTTGAGAGAAAGTGGAAGTAAAAACAAAACGAGTCCCTCGAAAGGACTGACGCTCTACTGGGCGAAAAGAATTTTCTGAAATTCAAGACCATTTCTTCCTTTTAACTGTCGACTGTTGAAACCATCTCTGATATTCTTCAGTGATAACAAGATTTTCAAACTAGATGATGTGGTACACATATTGGATGTCAGCTTGGTACCATTTTCATTTAGGACAAAATAGACATCATTAGAAGTCTTCTGATAAAACCCCATGTCATAATGATCATCCATTCAGGTTAGTAGTGACAACATTTTTAAGACAGTCGTTGTGGCAGCCATATTAGATATACGACTTACTGGCACCATTTTCATTTAGGACTTGGTGAAAACCCTATGTCATAATGATATTCAAGGAGAGTAGTGACAGCAAGATTTTTAAGAGAGTCGTGGCAGCCATACTGGACCAACTAGGTGGTCATTTAGGACCAACTATGTATCATAAGAAGTCTATTGGTGAAAACCACATGTTGATATAGCCATCCATTTGGAGAGGAGTAGAGATAACAATATTTTCAAGATACGACTTTTCATTCAGGGAGTAGCAATAACAAGATTTTCAAGGTGGCTGCTGTGGCGGCCATATTGGACGTCAGATTGGTACCATTTTCATTTAAGACCAACTGGACATCGTAAGAAGTGTTCTGATGAAAGCCACACATCAATATGACTTTCTGTTCAAGTAGAGTTGCGATACAAACATTTATAAGATGGCTGCCATGGTGGCCTTATTGGATGTAAGATCAGCACCATTTTTTTTATTTAGGAGCAGCTAGACATAATAAAAAGTCTTTCAGTTAAAACCCCATGTTGATATGACCATCCATTCAGGAGGAGTATCGATAACAAGATTTCCAAGATGGCTGCCATGGCGGCCATATTGGACGTCAGATCGGCACCATTTTAATTTAGGATCAACTAGACATCATAAGAAGTCTTATATTGAAAACCCTATGTTGATATGACCATCCATGTAGGACGAGTAGTGATAATAAAATGTTCAAGATGGCTGCCGTGGCGGCCATATTGGAGGTCAGATCGGCACTATTTTCATTTAGGACCAACTAGGCATCATAGGAAGTCTTTTAGTGAAAATACCATGTTGATATGACCATCCCTGCAGGAATAGTAGCGATAACAAGATTTTCAAGATGGCCGCCATGGCTGGCATATTGGACGTCAGATCGGCCCATGTTGATATGACCATACATTCAGGAGGAGTAGTGATAACACGATTTTCAAGATGGCCACTGTGGCGGCCATATTTGTGTCCGAGCAGCACCATTTTCTTTTAGGTCCAACTAGACCATGGGATGAATGTGTATGTATAGTTTCAAGGATGAGTAGCGATAACTTGTGCTAACGGACGGACAGATGACAGACCATCCTATAAGCTCTTCTGGTCTATTACCAGTAGAGCTTAAAAAAAAACTGGGTTATAATATGCGTCAATCAGACTTTAACCCTGTATGATTTAACCCTGTATGATTTAACCCTGTATGATTTAACCCTGTATGATTTAACCCTGTATGATTCCCGTCTTGAATCGGAATGTTAATATTTTAATGTCTCATAAATAAGGAAAATATAAATAGGTAAATGTTTATAAATAGTAGGGTAACTTCAAAATCCCCCCCCCCCCCTTGCAAACAGTAGCGTACTAACGGGGGGGGGGGGGGGGGGGAGCGGACGGAGCGGTTGCCTTGGGCGCCAGAGGTCTTGGGGAGCCAAAAACAGCTGATAAAAATTCGGGCCTCGCATTCTGGCCCTTTGGGCCGTCATCGTCGTCCCGGGCGCCATTTACTCTTAGTACGCCACAGACTGCAAAAATAAAAAAATTGGTCCTGCTAATGTAAAAGCTTGGGATTTTGGGCCCTTTTCTTCAACACCCCCCTTCCCCAGGGCAGGAGGCCGCGGGGGCGGTAGAAACGCCACTTATTAGAAATGGAATGCCACATCATTTTTCCTATATGCACGGTTTGGTGACTAGAGATCTCAGCCCATAACATACTCGGCACATCCCGGAGTCGGTCCATTACAGATTCAGTCCATACGAATTTAATTAAGAAATCATTAATGTCACGGTCGGTCCATCCTATCATACAATGTCGAACCTTTGACCTTGTATGGCTTTCGTAACACTTGTTGTTATTCAACAATAAATATTTTATTATAAACATATTATTTACTAACTAATTAGTTAATCATTAATTATTATGCAAAATGTACGGGTTTGATTAACCATAATAAGTAAACAAACAATACTGTAAACTAATATAGAATGCGCGTGTTGTTTGTTGAAAGCTTAGACAAAAGATTGCTCTAAAATCAAAATATGTGAGAAAAACAGTCACCTTCTGTAAATGTCGTTTTAAGTACAAATTTTAACAAAAATATGAATCGGCCTCTGATCTTTGTATCAACTGATATCTATACATCGCTCTCTCTCTCTCTCTCTCTCTCTCTCTCTCTCTCTCTCTCTCTTTATATATATATATATATATATATATATATATATATATATATATATATATATATAAATATATATATATATATATATACACTGCCCCTCTCCAAATTAAATAATAATTAAATGATCATATATAATGCATCAGTGGATACTGTCCAGTGTCGAGTGTTCCAGAGTTGTAGTAACGTCAAAGCAGTATGCACTTGCTTGTCATTCCTGTAACTTATGGCAGCAGAGTTTGTAATACAGGTATGTTGCAAACATTGTTGGTACCCAAATTTCGTTCATAATGACAGTTACAATATCTTTTGCTCAGTTATGACTTTTTTTGGAAATGAATACGCAGACAAAACTATTTTAAAACTTACTTCAAAATTCAGACTTTGATCAAAATGAATTAAAACCTTTTTGTCTTTATTTTATATATGATTGAGAACTAGTTTCACAGGTATAAATTGGTGTTGTAAATCCAGTACCTCTAAAACTATACGTCAGTATAACTTATATAAACCATTCATTAAAAATTTTGGTTGATAATATTCAATATTTAAAAACAAATGATTACACTTTTTTATCGACACGTGTCTGTTTTGATAGGATTAATGATTAACAAAGCGGAACTAATAAAGACGGCAACAATTAACCTTTTCCTTTGAACTTTGCCATTCGCGGATCCAGGATTTTCGAAACGTGGGCGCGCGTTGTTTTCACGACAATGTTAAAAATATAACTTCTTTGCTAAAAATCCTCTTGGTTATTTAGTAATTTGTATCAAGTTTAGATGGAGAATTTACTTAACGCCTTCTCATGATTTCAGCATAATGATCCGTGTCCTTTATTGTTTATTCTATCTTACTGCACTACGGTGTCCTTTATTGCACTACGGTGTCCTTAGTTGTTTATTCTATCTTACTGCACTACGGTGTCCTTAGTTGTTTATTCTATCATACTGCACTACGGTGTCCTTAGTTGTTTATTCTATCATACTGCACTACGGTGTCCTTAGTTGTTTATTCTATCTTACTGCACTACGGTGTCCTTTATTGTTTATTCTGTCATACTGCACTACGGTGTCCTTAGTTGTTTATTCTGTCATACTGCACTACGGTGTCCTTAGTTGTTTATTCTATCTTACTGCACTACGGTGTCCTTAGTTGTTTATTCTATCTTACTGCACTACGGTGTCCTTAGTTGTTTATTCTTTCTTACTGCACTACGGTGTCCTTTATTGTTTATTCTATCATACTGCACTACGGTGTCCTTAGTTGTTTATTCTATCATACTGCACTACGGTGTCCTTAGTTGTTTATTCTATCATACTGCACTACGGTGTCCTTAGTTGTTTATTCTATCATACTGCACTACGGTGTCCTTAATTGTTTATTCTATCATACTGCACTACGGTGTCCTTAGTTGTTTATTCTATCATACTGCACTACGGTGTCCTTAGTTGTTTATTCTATCATACTGCACTACGGTGTCCTTAGTTGTTTATTCTATCTTACTGCACTACGGTGTCCTTAGTTGTTGTTTAGACGCGAACCCTTGTAAATCGTCTATACAATTCATTTTTATTATAATTTAGGGATTTCTCAGACAGACTACCATCGCATGATGAGAGATGGCATATCCATTTTCATTGTCTGTACCAAGTACAGAGAAACTCAATCTTCATTGATTGTAATCACAAGCACCACCCACCACATACATACACACACCACATACATACACCCACGCTTTAGCGTCAAAAAGATATTTACTATCATCTTTTATCAACCCGAACTGATTTAATTTTGAGTGTTTTTATCACTTTGTGCGTTCATGAGATCCATAAACAATGGTGATTCTCTCTCTCTATCTCTGTAAAAAAATATCCTGTTAAGGAGACTTATTTGTCATTTCCTGTAAACTATAGGCTTTACTGCAAAAGTAAAACTTCTTTTGTAATGTTGTACACTAACTAGGTCAAGTAGGCGCTACTCCCAAATTTCGACATCGAGTAACAAGGGTAAAAGTAATTAATTAATCAAATCTAAATTATTGTTGCAGTTTAATAATATGCGTATTTTCCACCATGGATTTCACTTTGGGTACTTGGACTATATTGTTCAGTGGAGGCTGCTCATATAATGATTTTATGACCGAAAGGAACCTGACAATTGTCAGGCTGCTGGTTGCCGTATTCTGATTGGCTGTATGCAAATTACGGATATTGATTGCTAATTTTGCATGTATTGCTGCACGGTTAGACCAAGTTAAAATGTCTATTTAACACACTTTTTAAACAGATTTTTCCTTATTTTGTCTTTTTAGAATTAAAATGTAATTATATGGATTGACCAGTTTATTTTTACGTTCAATGAAGTATTAACCGAAAAAATGCGGTGCAAACTTTAGTATGATCCGCTTCGGTTCATACTTCAATGAGCTTAAACAATAAATGGTCAGTCCTTAATTAAATATTAATTGTTGTTCTAAAATATAATACCAATATATTTTAACCAAAATAATTCAATCCTGATTGTTAAAAAAAAATAATAAAAAATTAAATGACCGTTGACAAAGGACATTATATCGACAGTACTATTATATAAATCGTCGTTAGGCCGAGTACGAATTGGGCCGATTTAGGTGGTCCTATTTCGTTATGGGGCGAAAACGTTAGTGGACCGATTTTGCTATGGGACGAGAAGTCCCTGAATCGCATGGTTTGTGTAATTTACCACACGTTGCATACCAAATCGCTTAAATAGTCAACGACGGAGGGGATTCGCAGTATCATGGAGTGTAAACATGACAACGGCAGAGTATAACAAGTCATTTAGAGATGACATATTCCACCGGTCCCCCGCTTATGCTTAGCTAGAATCTTATGGTTCCGAATTCTCGATTTTGATATTACTTATGCTAGACTTTGTTCCAGAATTCTCAATTTAGACACTACTTATGCGACACTTTGTATTTATGGTAACACAAAATACTGAATGCGGAATACTCCAAGTATCAATAGACATCTCTATGCAACATGCTTCACATGTGTACCAAATTTGGTTGAAATACCTTTTTAAGTTTTTGAGAGTTATGCTCCGGAAACGAAAATGTTTACATATAAAAAGACAGAGTTTTATACGGTCGCACAGATGTATATTACGACTGCTATATCGCCCATTTATACATACCAAGCGATAAAAAGGTATAGCTTACGACAGAAGTTAGAGCTCCGTCTTAAATTGAATTTTGTTATTTTTACACTCTATGATATAATACACGTTCCCGCCACCGTTGAAAATTTAAGTGACTTCGTACGCAGGTTGTGTTTACCAACTAGTATGGTTTGAAGAACGAGTCACAAAGGGAATTCTGAAGACAAAATATTTATTCAATTTACATGTACTTGGTACTGCCATACAAACATTCACATCATAAATACACAGAAGCTCAACTAAATGTTGGTACATCCCATGTACAGGTAAGCTTGTGAAATAAATAAAGGCACGGGGCGAAGGGAGAGGTGATTGCTCATTGTCACCGGCTGTAGTTCTTTGTACAACTATCAACAATAAACATCGGGTCAGTGGCAGTTTTAAGACAAGCAGACGACATAAGCAGATACAAACCCGAATCGTATATTGGTTACTTTTCACTGAAATGTAGCATCTTAACATAGATCAAACAAAAATTATGTCATTTGGAACCCTGCCAATATTCATGGATTGCTTGTATACAGTATTTATGGCTTTTTGGTTTGGTTTGGTTTGGTCTGGCAATTTGTGGAATCCCTACCAGTGTTTGATGCTCGACCATCCTCGTAGCATATTAATATGATTGTAACGGATCTGCATTTGTCATCGCTTGCCTGGAAAGTGGGCTACTGGGACCCGGCGTTATGATTGGGTGACTTGTCTTTCAAATTTCGGGCCAAATTAATTTGATTGTGTCCACTACAATATATCTTTGTCGGCATTTCCTTTTGGGCTCAATAACCGTTTTTTGTGCTTTGGAATACTGCTGCACATTTTGGTATTTGTTAACAAGCTTTGCAGGTTGCTAATCTTCGTACGTCACATTTTCCATCTATTAAAAGCTAGACAACCTCTTGGTGAAAGCCAAAACAAATTCTTCGCTTGTTTGCTTGTTTTCTCATTTTTGTTCGGAACAGTGAAAAGTTTTACGAGTTTATTTTATTTTTTGTTCTCTCTCCATCTCCTTTACAGAAGAAGGAAATACATATTTTCAGAATGAAATGCAAGCTGCAAACTCCAACTTGGCAAAGAAAATGATTGTAAATTTAAAAAGACAAGTCACTTCTTAAGTTTTTGACCAAACTCCTGTTTATTTCGTTAGATGTATTTCGTCTACTATGTTGTAGTGCTTAAACAATTTCAAGAAAATGGAGAATATACACATAAATGATATAGTCCGTTTGCTGTCCCTTGACTGGCCTTAAAATTCAATTTTCTGCAATGTTGAATGTTCAGCCAATTATGGCCCCACTCAGTTTTTCCAGGACATACTTCTGTATAATTCTTCAAGAATTTTTTTCAAGTTGTTGTTAGAATGTTTGCCCTATATTTTAATAGCCCTAAACTTTAATACTTCGCAAACACTTTGGAGGAATTACCACACTTGTGTTACTCTGCAGATTTAATAGCACAAGGACTAGGTGCGATTGGCTGCCACCCAGTACTAACCTCTCATGACGTGCACGGGACTGTAGTGCTGGCCAAAATCACTGCACCAATTCACCCCCAGATGCACATGTTTACTACTGTTAGACTAGATAATCCCTGCCCTTGGCTGTTCCTATCATATTAGATGCACAGAAAAATAATGATAACAAAGAACAGAACTTTTAAACTTGTAATTTATAAATTGTACAATGTAAATGCCCAAGTATGTCCTTGCAAGTCATCTCGAGTTTGCTTGAAAATTTTCAGATTTGTCCTGTACGTTTTACACGTGTTCAATTTTATGGGCAGTCAATGTGCATCAAACAGATTATACATACAAATGTTCAAAACATCATAAAAAACCATAGATGTGAAATCTCCATACACCAAAATAACATGGCAAAAATCACAGTACATAGTAATCTGGAGACCAAAACAAATTTAAATGCTCAAAGAAAGTGTAAAAATAAGTTCTTACTCTCATTTCATATGGCACTGAGAATTAATTTTAAACAGAAATTTAAAAAAAAAAACAAAAAAAAAAAAAAGCATTCATCATCCAATCAATATTTTGTATATTTGGCTCCTGATTAAAGGGAACTGGCGTGGTTGTGCTTGTGCATTGTTCCAAGGTTTTAACTGGCTGCTCATGAAAGTTATGTCAAAAAAGGCTCTTAAATTTAACTTCCTACGATAGAATTTATGAAAGCATTTTCTTGTAGCTGCCCAATGGCAACTACCTTAAATAGGAAAATCGAAACACTAGATCTGAGGTATAAAAAAGGAAGAAAATAATTCGTGTAGCAAATACTCCTATATCTTGCAATACATCCTATAAAGCTAGAAGAAACGCCCGTTTTGAAATTTAAATTAAAATGTCATCCTTGGAACATTGCCAGGTTAGCATCAAATAATACAAAGTGCCATGATACTAAAATCAGGGACAAGATATATAAAACTGGAGGAAGATGTGTAATGCAGAAATCTATATCTCTGATGGAAGACACCCTTAAATTTGCACAGGATTCACCGGGAAAACCTTGAAGCCCATCTGCCGCTGCAGAAAGAGTCAAACAAGTTTCTATTGTGCATGAAAGAATACGAACCTATTACACTGAGGTCGATCTTTCCATTTACAGTGTCTTCTAGTTGTCCTGTCTCCCCAGGAAGTACAACATTATGTTATGAACTGACAAAATAGCACTTTCTACCTTTAAAATTATAGCACTTTCAACTTTGTACATGAATTATGTGAACAAAGATCTCTTGGAAGTACAGCTAGAATACCCAATGAAACATTTGCTTTTTTTTTGTTTGAAGAAAATGGAAGAAAATTTTAATCTTTTGAATATGATGATCCTCCTCTGCCAAACCCCTCCCCTTTTTAAAAGACGGATAAAAATGACATTAAAACAAAATTATCAGGTTGGAATCCTGCTTAGAAATATTCATGCAATTGTTGAGCCGTTCTCTGGTGCGATTCAAAGAGACAGATCATTTACATAAATATAAATCATTACTTATCAAAATAAAATCGGCGAATTCCTCGTTACGAATAAAAAGTATGGCATTTTATCATATAAAATGACTAATTTTGCAGATAAAATTGTGTTTAGAAGCAAGAAAATTACCGTACTATATCAATATTATGCACAAGTTTACTTACTAATCTAACAGTGTCCACCGACACCATCAGAAAATCTGGTACTACTAAACAATAAGAAATGCCAATGGAAAAGTTTTCTTTGTACAAAGAATAATGTAAAAATACATCTCTCGTATTTTTAAAATTCGTATCGCTATCAAGACCTACAAGGTTGTATTCATAACCATGCATGTAGATGCCCCCCCCCTCCTCCTTTTCAACCCAACAAAATTTAACGCCTCTGCAGACATTATCACCTCCGAACTCACCCTCTAGTCTTACTGATCTGGCATTGCCGTCAATATTCGCGTTTAAGCCGGGTCCAAATGCAAACAACATAGACCCTGATCTGGCGGCGCATTATGTGCCGGCAGATCAGGGTATATGCAGTTTGCAGTTGGTCTCGACCTATACACGAGTATATACGGTAAGCTTGTTTATCCAGATGCTGGGTGGCTACATTAATTTGCAATTTTTTTTAACAGATGGCAGACACACACACATATATATATATATATATATATATATATATATATATATATATATATATATATATATATATACACAGACACACACACACACACACACAAACACTTTAAAAACTAATTGTACTATAATTTTATTCCCCAAATACACATTTCATTTTGGTCTAGAAATACCAGATTTCTGACGACAGACCGATATGTGACACAAAAAGTCATCTGTAGAAGACAGTACTAAAAATATGGCACTTTAAAATGAAATCTTTTTACATATAGGTCCTGAAACAAATTTATGTTAATCACATAAGATAAATGGCACACTTAAATTTCTCTATTGAACAAGCATAAGTCGAAGGTGTTCAGCCGTTTTAACAATGATGTGCTGAAAGACGCATTTAAAACTCTAACAAAAATCAAGAGTGAAATCAGATACATCCGCACTTAACGACAGTTTCAAACTTAAAATCATAGATCTATATTTAATGAAATGGCGAGGAGTGTCTATATCTACAAGCAAGGAAAAAATGAGCTGAAATGTTAAAAACATAAACTACAAGTACACTAAAATAAAACTTTGATCAGTAATGAAATATAAAAATATAGCATGCCATATCCAGTACAATGTTTATAGTAAATTTGTCACTGCATTTCTGATGCTTATTCCTCAGACTTAGACCTGTTTCTACAAAACTGTAGTATCATATTACTACTATTTTACAATCAACAGTAAATTAAAAAATATAATTGTCAATTAAAAGTGGCTTCAAGATTTAAAACAGACTAAGATGAAGTCTGTTTTTCATATCCAGTATCATAATTAAATATGCGTCATTCTCTTAGAATACTTTTAAAGTATGCAGAACAAAAAGAAATTTAAAAATCTTTTCGAGCTGGAAGTTTTAGAAGTATGCATGGGCTTCTAATTTTGCCACAATATTAATTGACTTCAACTTCAACAACCATGTTTTGAGCTTCAAGCGTTAAAAATGATAATCCTTATAAGATAAGCTGAAAAATTTATAAAGAACTCATAGGTCATTAAACTAAAATTGTTGTAAAACAACAAGTGATAAATGTGTAAGATATCATGCAAGATAAAATGAGCACCAAATTGCCAGGTAATCTTAAACCTTTTATATACAAACGAGCTGAAAATACTATTCTTTGCAAGAACAGTACTGTAGTGTACAAGTGATGACGACATTTTTGGAATAATAACACAACATATATTGAATTGAAAAAGTGAATGAACACTATGCAGTTTCAACAGTCCCATCTATCTAAACCCCAGACCCCACAATTTTGCATTTTGCATTGTCCCTAGCCATGGTTACAGTGTATGTTAGTTCTACAAGTCCTTTGCTATGTTTAGTGATTGTGGGGACTTTATACTCAAGTTCCCACCATCACTAAATATAGTTGGAACTTGCAGAGCTAAGGTAACCTCAGTTACATTGTCTCCACAAAGTAAACAAGAGTCCCTCGAAGGGACTGAAGCTCTGTTGAACAAAAAGAATTTCCTGGAATTCAAGACAAGACTATTTCTTTTCTGACTGCTGAGAGTCGAAACCACCTCTCATATTTTTGAGGAATAACAAGATTTTCAAATCAGCCGCTGTGATGGCCATAATGGCTGTGAGATCAGCACCATTTTCACGTAGGATCAACTAGACATCATTATAAGTTTTATTGTGAAAACTCCATGTGAATATGACCGTACATTCAGAATGAGCAGCGATAAAAAATTCTCAGCTAGGCATCATTTTCATTTAGGCCTCACTAGACACCTTAAGAAGTCTTCTGGTGAAAGTCCCATGTTGACAAGACTTTCCATTTAGGATGAGTAGCGATAACAAGATTTTCAAATGGCTGCCATGGGGGCAATATTGGATGTCAGATTGGTACCATTTTCATTTACGACCAAGTAGATATTACAAGAAGTCTTGTGGTGAAAACCCAATGTCAACATGACCATCCATCTAGGAGGAGTAGCAATAACAAGATTTCAAAGATGGACGCTGTGGCAGTCATATTGAAGGTCAGATTGGCACCATTTTCATTTGGGACCAACTGAATATCATAAGAAGTCTTCTGGTTAAAACCCCATGTCAATATATAACTTTCCATTCAGAAGGTGCATCAATAACAAGATTTTCAAGACGGTTGCCATTATTGGATATCAGATCAGAACCAGTTTTATTCAGGACCAACAAGACATCATGATAACTCTTTTAGTGAAAACCCAATGTTCATATGAGCATCCATTCAGGAGGAGTAGCAATAACAAGATTTTCAGGATGGCCACTAGGACGATCACATTTGATATCTGAGCGGCACCATTTTCTCTTAGAACCAACTAGATATGAAAAGCTTTGTGGTGAAAACCCCATGTCGATATGACTTTCTGTTCAGGAGGAGTTGGGATAACAAAATTTTCAAGATCGCTGCCATAGTGGCAATACTGGATGTCAGATTGGCACCAATTTAATTTATAATCAACTAGGCAACATAAGAAGTCTGTCAGTCAAAACACCATGTTGAAATGACCATCCATTCAGGAGAAGTAGCGATAAGATTTTCAAGATGGCAACAGTGGTGGCCATGCTGGATGTCTGAGATATTACCATTTTCATTTAGGACCAACCAGACCTTGGGATGAATGTGTGTGTAAAAGTTTCATGGCAATCTTCCAAGTAGTTTAGGAGAAGTAGTGATAATAATCTTGTGCTAACGGACCGATGATGAACAACAGCCCATCCCATAAGCTCTTCTGGTTTATGACCAGTAGATCCAAAATAGTTATCCTCCCAACCTTTCCAAGGATTATGAGAAAATTGTTTTGAGATACTTCATTTGCTGGTGTACAATGGACATCCAAATGTGAACAGTGTAAACCTAAAACAGTCATCACATAATTTGTTGGCAGATCAGGCTGTACTCTATTCATTATATTTCACAAATTCAATGAAATGGCATAGATCCTGATCATCCTATGCATTATGTAACAACAGATCTGGGTCTTTGTACTGTTTGTAGTTAGTCCACACTATACACGGGTACTAGTGGCATGTGGGTTTACTCATGGCAATGTTCTGAAATTGTGGCACTGGAGCCTTTTAGAATTGTGTTATATATATATAATGCTCATATCTGAATGTGATTGGCTATACTAGCACTGAAACACCAAATACACCTACTGACAAAGAAAAAGCAGCTATTTAAAAAATGGCAGACTATTGTTTTAAAGAGAAATGCTTGGTATTGTTTTAGTCTCCTTGTTCCAAATAATCTTTTCTGAATGCCAATATTTTCTCTGACCTAGCATCTCAAGATATCATTAAGAGCATAACCTTCTTACTCTGCTCAAACTGTTCCAATCTTTTTTCCCCCACTCACTGAATACTGAAATTGACATCTGTTGCATTATTCATGTTCAAGGTCAATAATAATTGTTCATAACCTTAAAAATCTATATCAATTGTGGAGATAAAAGCTATGGTTAATTTGGGATTGATGGCAGAATTTTAAAGAGATAATCAGATTCATTCAATATGTGAATGAGTACATTAAATCCTCAAAATGAAACAGTTTAAAACCTTTAGATGTAACTATCAAAAGACAAAACCATTAAACAATTGATGAATTGTGATTAAAACAATGTCTGTACAAAACACAGGAAAGAATAATTAGCAAGCATGAATGAGTAAAATATAAACTAGATACGCACATTTCGGAACTGTAATGGAAACTAAAAATCTCAATTGTTTGATAATGAAAGTTTTACTTGACAATCAAAACTTGTTAGAAATCCAAATGTTCTGACAACATCTTGTCATAAGTTGTGTAGAAACCTATAATATTTCACTGCTATATAATGTTTGTTTATACTACCTGGAGATGTAATCAAAATTAAAAAAGTAAAAATGCATTGTTTCAAGTCCTGCAAAGTGAAAAGATTAAAGAACTTAGTAAGTGAAATTTTCACAATGGGTAAATTGTGCCACTTTACTTAGAAACACAGTTACAATTATACGAGGTACGCAAGCATTCAAAAAAATATTGTTGCAATTAGGTGCAGTTAACATACAAGCATTAAAAATTATGTTTTTTAACACAGAAAAAAGTTTGAAATTGAAATCTGAAGCATTCACAACTGTCCATGCCATTATAGTTAAATAAATTCAGAAGAAAATGTAAAAAATTTTATCGATGAAAAACAAAAACATTGTATCATAATAATCATGGATGTGACACTATCCATTTTCTAATGATATAGTTGTCATCCATTTTTCCATGCAATAAATACAATATTGCACTATTTAAGAAAAGTGATGATATTCATTCCCTGGTTAGACTGTGGGCGCAGTTTACAGTACAGATTTTACCTCATTTATATGCATGCTGGTCTAGGTAACCAATCAACTACAAATAGGGTAAAACAAGGTCAATCAGAACGTCACTTGTTCCTTTCTGTTAACCCAAAAGAAGTTTGGATAGTAGTGGAGCGATTTACATCAAAATGATGTAAAATTTTGCCAGAAATAAACATGCCTTCCATGAAAGGAGTTGGTACAAATTGTTACTTTAGGAAACAGGTATGATGGTGTGATCTTCCTTGAGATAGTTCTCATCATGGCAGACGTGCCCTGCCACAGGTTAATTCCAGGTCTGACAGAAATAGCAGAGTGGTGTTCTGATTGAACCAAGGTATGTTGCAGTAGCTGTGCTACTCTATCAAGGTTAACTATTTTAAAAAATCATCACAAAAGGCTGAAATGTACAATTCTGATTAGGCACAAATGACCCTAAGAATTTGTCTGCGGGGTATTTGTAGTTGACCCTAAACTTGAAGACCAGAATGTACAAAGTTTGTACATAGATAAAGCCAGATGTGGGACCAAAAAAACTCCTACTAGATGCATGTAATTAAGTGCACGTGTCATATGTGTCAATCATTACTACTTACTTCAACCTATATGTATCATCAAAGCAGATATGATGCAATCATATATAAAGTATATACCAATTCTACAATAACGTTTGAAAAGCTTGGAGCAAAATGCACCCTTTTCATTGAATAATGAAACTATTTCAACTGCTGATACTGTATTTCTGCTGCCAATTTGCTGCTTTCAGGTTCAGCGTAAATGAAATCTACCACCATTAAAAATTCTTCAACCATTCCTTGCGCACTTGAAATTTGTTACGAATCATAAAAAAAAGTTCATGGTCTCTACCCTTTTCAAGTCTTTGTCCATATCCTTTGCCATCATCAAGACCCAATGTGTCTTCATCTTGACACATCAGAAGTGTATGGAATAAAAAAACTCTTCTCCATTTTTATGAATGTTTTTAGACAAAAAACTTTAAAATTCATCCATCCCTTTCCTTTAGAAAATTAGACACAAGAGGTGTCCACAAAATTAAAGCATGATCCTGAAGTGTTGGTGATAACAGTTGTAGTATACAGCACTTAATACATGTGGTATATAGAACTTAATAGGTACATATGTTGTATGAACCAATAGGTGGACATTTTCACGACCTGCTGCCTTGAGGAAATGTATGGTACATATCCTTGCATCCATTTGAAATGATTCCTTGCTTTTGAAACATAATTGTATATTTTAGCATGCAAAAAGGGCATACAGAATTTAACACTGTAAGACTTTTTAGGAGAGAAGATAAAAAATTAAATCCTTACAAGTCAATGAGTACAAAAACAAGAATCATAGAAAAAAGGCTTTCATAATATTTTCATTACAATAAAAATACAATGCATGCATGGAAATTTTAAAAACAGTCTGAGAGTAATAATAATCAAATATACAAGATGTGGTTCAGTCACCTTAATATGGCACGGATTAATATCCAATGTATTGTTGATAACCAAGCCCTGAAGCCATTTGTATAGATATTTAACTTTGCTGCTATCGTAAACATTCACGCTGCCTTTCAGGCTAAGCCATGGGCCCTATGCGAAAATGTTTCCTATGAACATGCAAAAAGTCTAACTCAAAATCTTTCTAAAGAATTACTTTATCTCCATGGCAATATATACAAGCAAAAAAAAAACAAAAAACAGCGGCCATAATGACCTAACTTTTTTGCATGAATCTCTGTTGTTGTACAAATTAGAGTCACTCTACGGCAGTGACTTCTTGGGATAAATGCAAAGTTTCAAACTTTCTCCTGCATGTAGTTCTGACCTAGAAAAATAACCCCTCTCTAAAATTCAACAACAAACCAATAATATCTTGATAAGGCAGTAAATTAAACTTGTGTAGAATTCTGCAGGATGTATAGTGCATGCCATTTTTCGAAGTCCACCAGTGTGAAAAAGTGTGAGAAAATCATCTGATAACATTGTATGATTATATAAAAACACATTGCTATCTCCTACATTCCATGCCTTCTCATCAAAGTAATATGTATTTAGCTATTCCACTGATACAGACATATTAGTCTAATTCTTCTCAATAATGCAAAATAGTTGCTGAAAAATTTCCAATCATTTTTTTAAAGATGCAATAGTTTTTCAGATGATGTTTATTCTTTGAAAAAAAGTATCCACGCTGTCCACATACCATATATACTTGCATATTATTCCATACCAACTGCAAACTGCATAGACCCAGATCTGCCGTCGCATAATGTGCTGGCAAATCTGGGTCTATGCAGTTTGCAAGGACTAATCAGTAGAACAAAAAACATAGACCCTGATCTGCTGGTGCATTATGCGACTGGAGATCAGGGTCTATGTTGTTTGCACTTGGACCTGCTTATACGCGAGTATGTACAATATATTGAATAGTTGGACATAATTATTTCCCCTAAAACATGTAATATGTTCAATAAACAAAACTGTTCAGGAATGGCTATTAGAGTGTTGGTAATGTACATTTATTTAAATATTTTTGTTTTCTATGGATTCTGCTTCAAGACCTATCACATGTATGACAAGACACAGAAGTTGGTACATGTTCAATTTGTAAGTTGTAT
The DNA here is from genome assembly GCA_029931535.1 of Margaritifera margaritifera. NCBI lineage: Eukaryota > Metazoa > Mollusca > Bivalvia > Unionida > Margaritiferidae > Margaritifera > Margaritifera margaritifera. The sequence goes on from JAQPZY010001246.1 coordinate 728,477, forward strand.
ACATTTTAAACTTTTGATGATGGTACTGATGAAAAATGACTGTATAAAGAAATTCTCTTAGGAAATTAGTTAACTATATATTATAGCTAGTATTAACACACAAGCACCAATGAAAAGTTGTCATGGAAATGAGACTGGTTGCTGATGTTGAATAAAATACAAAATGAGAACTACTGAAAAAATACAAATGCAGTCAACCAATATACAGACTGGATCCATTCACACATATCTAGACACAAATCCTACAAATAACAACCCTGTTCACCAGTCTGTGACTACATAACATGGGTATAATAACATCCACTAACATTTGTAACAACAGAACTACATATAATATCAATGTAACAGCTCAAGAAGAAATTGGCCTATAATTTATAGTAAAAAAAAGTCAAAAGATAACTTGTTTAACCCAAGTGTTAGACCTGAAGTATCAATTTTCTAATAAATAAACAATAATTTAATAAACATTTTCGAGGAAAATCAAAACAAAACTTCTCATCAAGATTTGACACTTTTGGAAAAAGGGTGCCAAAGTCCTGTCATTAAGTCTCCTATGAATAATTTCTCATGAAAACACATAAAGTGAAACTTGGAAAAGATACATTGCATACTCTTAAAATATCATTTAGTGCAATTTAAATACAAAGCCAATTTTCACTGGATACAAAATTCAAAGGTGAAAAATTGAGCATAACTTGTGAAAGGTAACTTGGACATGAGATTTTGATTCTTGTTCATTGTTCATGCAGGACAGGTCATAACAAGAAATTGGCAACAAGTATCTTTAAAAAAAACCTATCTTTAAAAAAAACCTCTGCTTTATGATATGGTTGGACACAATCATACCTGAATGCAACTTTGAATATTATATTTTATACTGAATAAACACTGTTGAATCACAAGATTTGTTTTCTATGAGATTATCTGAGGACAAAACATAGCTGTCACATTTATGACCAAATTTACTCTTTCTATTTGCATTTTGAGCAAATTTTGCTGTCTATATTACTACTTGACTATCATTACTGGATATGTGTCCATGTGACATGGGAACCCCCACCAAAAAACAGCACTTGAAGGGCTAAGCTCAAAACCAAACTGGGGCCATAATTTAGTCACATTTTGTCACAAAATGGTTAAAATCAATCTTGGATTCAAGTCTTTTGAATGTAAAACTTCACACCAAATTTGGTTTCAATCCATTAAGTCCTTACAAAATATTCAGCAGAAGCAATTTTATTTTGTTTGGTGTTTTACAACACATCTAACACATGACAGGTTATATTGTGCGGAGGCAAATGAAGTCAAGTGTTTTGCAGGGACACACATTGGCAGCCGACCAAACTTGGTTTAGGTGGAATTTTTAATGAAATTTGCAATGGTCATGGCATGATGGGAAGGACATGGGTAACACTACATGCCCCCTTCACAAATATAGTGAGGGCATAAATGAGTACCCTATTTTAATCACCAGACAATCCAACTGCAAACAGCACAGACCCTGATCTGCCATCAAACCATTCATCATTCAGCATCTACAGACCCAAAGCTACCATCACACCATCAGCATTCAGGGTCCATACTAGTCAATGAGATTTCAAGTGTGTTATATGATGGCATATATCGGTCAATGTTGTCTGCAGTTGTGTACACAGTATGGATGAATAAACATGGAAAGCTGACTCTAAAATTGGTTTACTGCGAGCCAGATTTATCCAAAATTTTATAAATTACATCCCATAATTTGATTTCCAATGCGTTAACCCAGAATTATTTTGTTTCCTGAGGTAAAAATTATTTCCTCTTAAATTATTCTTTCATATGAAACGTGTCTATTGTATTTTACCATAAAGTATTAATAATTTCAAATATAAATTATATGAAAAACTCTGAATTGTTTTCCTTTTTCTTTTGCATATTTTCCTATAATGTTTTTTTTTCGATTTCACTGTGAATAGGAGCAGAATATATAAACAACCATGTTGTTCAAACACAATACAAGACATTAACATGAATTGAACATGGCAAAAACAGCAATCAATCAATCTCATTAAAAATCATTAACAGTAGTTGAAAGATCTTGTTACAGTGGAAAATATACCTAAGACAATTAAATGTCTCAACAACCTTCTGTTTAAAGTTAACTTCCCCTATCACCATTCAGCAACATTCAGTTTTTTTTCTCCTCAGTGCAGTATCTCTAATTGTACTGATTTCAGTTCTTGAAATCTGTCACAGATCATTAAGTTCCATTAATAGTAAAAAAAAATTAACAATTAGCATGAATTTATTCTATAAAACTTTCAATCCCACCAGTAAAAGGGGCTTTTCTGTGTTACTGAGAACACTCAATTAAAACTGAAATAAAAAAAAAACAGAAGTGGGGAAGAAGTCTGATGAGAAAAACTAACAATATTTGATCATATGTTTGATACAGAAGCACTACTATCCGATTCAGTTTCATGTAGAAGCCTGGCCTGATGATTTTCCACACACTTTCTCATATGTTTCTCTAGTGTGCTGGGTACTGAGAACGGCATGCCACAAAATTTGCATTTATAAACGTCTTTACCAAGCCGACCATGTGTTTTCATGTGCCGAGTGAGCTTGCTGGATTGTGCACATGCATAGCTACATAGTGCACATTTGTAAGGTTTCTCACCTGTATGGCTTCTGCGATGCACTGTCAAGTTGCTGCAATTCTTGAAGATTTTTCCACAATATTCACATGTGTCATTACGCCTATCTTTTCTTGGGGTTGGGGTTCCATTCGTTGCCAAACGATTACTCGGACCTGGCTTGGGTGAGTCGATGGATTTCAAGGCACTTTCTGGATTGTTGGATGAGTTAAAGCCATTTTGATTCAGATCTCCTTCCAGTGGGTAGCTAGATAGTGGAAACCGACTGGAGTAAAAATCTGGAGGGGGAACAGTTGGTGGAAACCACAAATTAGCATAGAAATTTTCCATGCCTCGTATACGAGGTGGAAATGAAGAGATATTGGTTGAGTTCTCCGATGGCTCTGTCTTGATAGAGTTGGGTAAAGACAAAGAGTTTGAATCTTGCTCAGACTTATTTTCGCGACTAGTTCCCGATTGATTCTCCCCCTGTCTTACTTCTTCTTCTGTGTCAGACAGGTTTTTTGAGCATGAATCATTGGAATCTTGCTTTATATTCTCAGCTATAGCTTGCTGAAAAGCCTCGTTGTATGTTTGTATATTTTTTAGTCCTGTTTTCTCCATGACTTCTGATAACAGAGATGCCTTGTCCTGCAGATTTGATGGAGGTGTATCCTCCTCCTTTGAGAGTTCATTGGTTATGGTTTGTTCAATTCTCTTGTTAAACAACCGTGCTGCTAGTTCACTGTGGGATGGAGACCTGTCATGTACCATTTCCTTCTCTTTCAAATCCTCCATGGATCTGCCACGATCACGAATTTCCTCCAAGCATTCCATTTCTTCCTCCTCTTCTTCTATTTCTTCTTCCATCTCCTCATCTTCCTCCTCCTCCTCCTCATTGTCTTCCTCCTCCTCTTCCTCTTGGCTGCCAGGTTTGCTGGAGTCTGGAGTGCTGCTTGTAGATGGATGGCTGCCTTCAGAGGCATTGGACAAGTTAGAGGACTGAGACATTCCTGATGCTGGGGATTTGTTCATGTGGGTCTTCATGTGTCGCTTCAGTTTGCTCTGTTGTGTGCATGCATGTGGACACATGGGGCATTTAAAGGGTTTCTCTCCGGTGTGTGATCTCCGATGGACGATCAAGTTGCTCTGGAAACGGAAAGCCTTTCCACAGAACTCACAAGACTTATGCTTAGCTGGAGGAGTTACACTTCCTGCGCCGTGTGTGCCTGGGCTTTCCTGTTTTTTCTCTGCCTCTGCTGGGACAATACTTGTGGTTGCAGGGGGTGTGATTGTTGTAAATAAGCTTCCTGAAGAAACTGAGCTTGGTGTTGAGAATGGTGGGGTTCGTTTTCTGACTGGTGGCGAGGTTGAAGAGGATGTGGCCAATTCTCTCAAACGTTGAGAGTAGAAGTCTAGACCTTCAATTCTGGATCGTTGAAATGGACTATGGAAAGGGGAAGATGGACCAGTATCAAATGATGGAAGAGTAACAAAACTTGGGAGGTTTGATCGATGAGAGAAAGGATCACTTGGAAAATCCATCCGGAAATCTGTTCCTGGTGGACGGCTGAATGGACTAATGCGAGAAATTGGTGAAAGAGGGTGCCGTTCAAAAGCTGGCATTCTCGGAAACATGAAGGGATTATGTGGGGATGTATGACTTGAAGAAAGAGGTCCATCACTATTTGCTGCTAAAGTCACTGAAGGGGGTGTTCTCAAATTCTCCAAGTCACGTTGGTGTGATTCATCTGTCTTGAAGGGACCATGCAAGCCCAAGGGTTGGGCTAGCTTGTGAAGTGGTAAATGTGGAGTTGACGGATGGCTTCTTGACTGACAGAGATTATCAAGCAGATTTTCATGTAATCTGTCTTCCCCTCGGGGCTGTTTGGAGCTAGGAGAAGGTGTAGCAGGTCGCTCCTTTGGGGTCACATAGATTTTCAACCCATGTTCTCGTTGAGCATGTTGCATCAACGACCAAGCTGAGTTGTATGTCTTTTTGCAGGTTTCGCATGTAAATTTTGATGGCTCTGAAAATAGAAAAAAGGTTTATGTAGTTTTGTACAAGATGCAATTTATGTCTGCTTTATAATGAACTCTATCATTAAGAATACAATAGACCCTCTTTTGAAAGGCCACCCTTTTATAAGTCACCTAAAAAGACACCAAAAAAGGATATTTTAACCATTTGTCCCCCTCTTGAGTGTGGAAACCACTGTGGTAATTCTTTTCATTTTCATCACTGCCTTAATAGCAATCACTCCTTACCTTGTTTCTTATACATAACATGCTTTCATCATTTTTAGAAGTAATATTATATTTTTATTTACATCTTTACATGTATCTTAATTTCCATTTTTTACTACAGCCATGTATCATAAAGTTGTCACACCTTACAATAAAACGATACTACTTTGGTCTCATTAATTTTCTCTGATCATTTCCTAAAACTGACATTTCAAGATAATCTTCATTTTATTTCATTTTTTCCAAGTCTTTAACTTTTAATTACCGCAAAGTGTACAATAATAAATTGGAGTGTTGACTTCTGCTACGTCCAAGATGAAGGATCATCATCTTGGGCGTGTAGAGATAAGAGAAAATTTACCAACATCTAAGATATTATCTTAACAGAACTAAGCACAGTAAAATTGGTCTTGTGAGACGACCCCTTCTAGTGCCGACACAAATTTGTCTCTTAAGACAGGGTATTTTGAAATAAGTCATGACATTATACATATAACCCTCATTATAATGCCAGTAAAGTACTGCCTGTTATAAGCAATATCACCTTATACTGAGGTAGCCATTAAAGTACTGCCCATTATAAGCAATAACACCTTATACTGAGGTAGATTCCATATCAGAACTACATTCATCCCTAAACTGGGATTTATGACAATACTGGTGTTGTATGAAGGACCATGCCATACAGAGGTACATTAAAGTGAGGGACCTTTTATAACAGAATCGATCAGTGCTGTAAAAAAAATTGCTATCTGGTCAAAAATAAAACATGGTCTCCAACAACAGTGATCTTTCATGTCCGGTTTTACTGCACTACTGTCAAACATTAGTCAAGTGGATCACAACAAGTTTATGAAATGATAAACCAGAAAGCCAATGAAAGTGAACATCTATTACATATTTTTTTTACTGCCTCTCCCCAACCCCCAACTGGCTAAAATTGTATGATCCTTATGCAGATCAAAAACCATTCCAAAAATAAGCTTCAGCTTGAAGATTCTATTTCAAAGAAAGGATTAGTACAAGTCGTGCAATATTTATCGCTACACCATTCATGCACTAACGAATACATGAAAGGTTTCACATACATGTTTTATGTACCTAAATTCTTTATTGTGACCACCTGAAACATAGCATCCCCTCTCCCATATTTCTTCTCTGATAATACTAACTTAAAATTTTTGTTTAAAAGTGTGTGTGCATGACCTTTATTCTCAGAGCAATGCTTCCAAATTTTTGTAGAAGTGGGTGATGTTTTTTTTATCAAAAAACGCAGGTTAATTATTGGATAGTATATTGATTTTACCTGTTTATAAAGGTCATGGAGGTTACTATCAATCTGTCTTACAGGTGCCATGTGAGTTATGTTAATCTTCAATTTGAGTGTTGATTTTCTCTAGATTTCTTGATTATTGAATAAAAACATAAATCCATTCGGATTTATTAGATGTTGTCAAAATTCTTCTATTTTTGAGAATTAATATGCTGGAAAACAGTTCGAGATTGACAATTTATTATCAATATCCTGAAGATGCCAAATAAATCAGGGGTTACATGTAACAGACTGCATAACAAAGTAGATTTCTGGACCTATATGGTAAATTTAACAATTTAACCTTTACAAAATAAAAATAGAAAATGTTAATTGTCCATGTCTTACATTGTCAATAATGAATGACTACACATCTGTGCTTGAGATTTCTACCGACCTCTGCAAGATTAACTTAAAAATGGCTACTGAAATTATACAATTTGATAAAACTAGTCAAGTGTCAAAGAAGATTGCTTAAATGAAAATATATGGCCATTGATTTAAGCAGCATGGGACAGTGAATAGTATAAGAACATGCAAAAATGATTCGCTATATCATACCATATTCACTCCTTTACAATCACAATGTACACTCAACTAAACAGTGTACGACCAGACCTACTGGTGCTGAGTATTTATTGTTCACTTGAAATTGTAAGCAGAATGATTAGTGTGCTCTGATCTGCTGGTGCATAAACCAATCTGCTGGTGTGTACACTACACACAGATATGATGGTGCATACACCCAGATCTGCTGGTGTGTACACTACACCCAGATATGATGGTGCATACATCCATATATGCTGGTGTGTACACTACACCCAGATATGATGGTGCATACACCCAGATATGCTGGTGTGTACACTACACCCAGATATGATGGTGCATACACCCAGATATGCCGGTGTGTATACTACACCCAGATATGATGGTGTATACACCCAGATATGCTGGTGCAGGGTATGCACACAGTTCACTTGAAATCATAAGCAGAATCATCAGTGTACAATCTGATCTGTGAAATTTTCAGCAGAATGATCAGTGCAAAATCTAATCTGTGAAATTGTAAGCAGAATGATCAGTGTCCACTGTGATTTGTGAAATTACAAGCAGAATAATCAGTGTCCACTGTGATTTGTGAAACTGCAAGCAAAATGATCAGTGTATACTGTAATCTGTGAAACTGCAAGCAAAATGATCAGTGTATACTGTAATATGTGAAATTGCAGTACGGCAATATATGAAGGTTATCTAGTGCTGAGGCAATGAGAGTCAAATGCCTTGCACAAAGACACACCAAGTTAGATTACAAATTGTTTGTCACTATGAAATGTTTGATTTGCTGAGGCTTTTTTAAAAACCTTTTTTGGGTTGTGGGGTGGGAGAAATGTAACTGTCTACATGGCCACACACACACAAAAACAAGAGTCCCTTGAAGGGACTGACACTCTACTGGGCAAAAAGAATTTCCAGGAATTCAAGATAAGACCATTTCTTCCTTTTAACTGCGGAGTGTTGAAACCATCTCTGATATTCTTCAGTGATAAAATTTTCAAATTAGCTGCTGTAGTGGACATATTGGATGTCAGATTGGCACCATTTTCATTTAGGACAAAGCAAGCATCATCAGAAGTCTTTTGGTCAAAACCCTATGTCATAATGATCATCCATTCAGGAGGAGTAGTGACAACAAGATTTTCACAACAGCCTTCATGGCAGCCATATTTGATGTATGACTGGCACCATTTTCATTTAGGACCAACTAGGTATCATAAGAAATCTACTGGTGAATACCCCATGTTGATATAGCCATCCATTTGGGAGCAGAGATAAACAATATTTTCAAGATAGCCACCACGGTGGCCATATTGAGGGTTAGTCATTTTCATTTAGGACCAACTAGACACCATAAGAACTCTTCTGATGATAACCCCATGTCAAAAAGACTTTCCCTTTAAGAGGAGTAGCTAAAAACAAGATTTTCAAGATGGCCACATATTGGATGTCAGATCAGCACGATTTTAATTTAAGATCAACAAAACATTATAAACAGTCTTTTAGTGAAAACCCCATGATGATATAACCATTCATTCAGGAGAAGTAGTGATAACAAGATTTTCAAGCTGGCAACTGTGGCAGCAATATTCGACCCCAAAACAGCACCATTTTCATTTAGGACCAAGTAGACTTCATAAGAAGTCTTTTGGGGAAAACCCCATGTCAATATGACTTCCCATTCAGGAAGAGTAGCGATACAAATATTTTCTAGATGGCTGCTGTGGCAACCATATTGGAAGTCAGATTGGCACCATTTTCATTTAGGACCAAGGAGACACCATAAGAAGTCTTTTAGTGAAAACCTCATGTTTATATGACCATCCATTCAGAAGCAGTGACAACATGATTTACAAGATGGCTGCTGTGTGGTGGCCATATTGGATGTCAGATTGGCACCATGTTCATTTTAGGACTACCTAGACATCATAAGAAGTCTTCAAGTGAAAACTCCATGTTGATATAACCATCCATTCATCAGGAGTAGTGATAACAAGATTTTCAAAATGACTGCCATGGCAGCTACGTTGGACATCAGATTGGCACCTTTTTCATTTAGAACAAACTAGACTTTATAAGAAGTCTTTTAGTGAAAACCCCATGTTGATATGACCACCCATTCAGAAGTAGTAGCAAAAACAAGATTTTCAAGATGGCTGATGTCTGGGCCATATTGGATGTCAGATCAGCACCATCTTCATTTAGGACCAAGTAGACATCATAAGAAGTCTTTTAGTGAAAACCTCATGTTGATACAACCACCCATTCAGGAGGAGTAGTGATATTAAGATTTTCAAGATGGCTGCCATTGTGGCCATACTGGATGCAAGATCGGCACCATTTTCATTTAGGACTAAGTAGACATTGTAAGAAGTTGTTTAGTGAAAACCCCATGTTGATATGACTATCCATTCAGGAGAAGTAGTGATAAGATTTTCAAGATGGCTGCCATAGTGGCCATATTGGATGTAAGATCATCACCATTTTAATTTAAGACCAACCAGACATCATAAGAAGTCTTTTAGTGAAAACCCAATGCTGATATGACCATCCATGTATGAAGAGTAGTGATAACAAGATTTTCAGGATGGATAACAAGATTTTCAAGATGGACTCCATGGAAGCCATATTCGATGTCATATCAGCACTATTTTTATTTAGGACCAACCAGACATTATAAGAAGTTTTTAAGTGAAAACTACATGTTCATATGACCATCCATTCAGGAGGAGTATTGGATGTCTGAGCAGCACCATTTTCATTTAGGACCAACTAGACCATGGGATGAATGTGTGTGTAAAGTTTCATGGCAATCCTCCTTCAAGTAGTTTAGGAGGAGTAGCGATAACAAACTTGTGTTAACGGACAGACAGATGATGGACAACAGACCATCCCATAAGGTCTTCGGGTCTATGACCAGTCGAGCTAAAACTTAGGATCAACCTTCCTACCCTTTTTTTCACACCATTACCAGAACCACACTTTTTTTTTAATGGCCTATACCTGGAAATTCATGGCTGCAACTCATTTTAAAAACTCCACATAAAATAATTTTTTACTAATAGAGGCAAACGAGCACTCAATTTCAACCATATGGACTTTACAAACATAATAAATAATGATTAAAAATTTTTAAATAAATACACATACAAATAAATTTTAAAAAATATGAAAATTGCCTTTTACAAGTCTTGATCAATCATTGATGATAATATCCAAAATTTGCCAAAAATGCACAAATCATCCTAAACATACACCACATATATATTTAAATACTGAATGCAAGACTTTAATCATATAATTCTTTTCCCCAATTAATATAAATTATGTAATTAACCAAATGTACGTCTAATAAATACACATCAAACACAGATCACTGAGAGATCTGGACATTTGGTGTTTCAAAAATTGTTGCACTGTGTGATGAATATATATGTCTAATGCACCAGCCATGAGAGAAATATGTAAACAGGTGGTCTCATTTTTGCAGCAACTGGGAGGCATTTCTGACAAATAACTGCATAACAGAAAATTAACAAGAGGCCCAAACAGGCCTGATATCTTTCACCTGGCTTACATAGGTTGATCATTTCATTAAGCATGCTTATGTAGTATTGTAAAAACACATTCCAATGTAAGCTATCTCCCAACATTTATGTGTTACCTATCATATATCTTTTAAAGATTGTATATTTTTTACCTAAATCTTTTATATTATATACATGAACCTTTCAAAGAATATTACTATCTTTGACTATACGGGGCTCAAGATTATTTTCTTAACCTCTGGGTTCCAAACTACCTAATTAAATTTATGCTGGGTCCAGCTGTATGGTACCTGGATCCCAACATTTCAGAAGCCACAATGGCTCAGTGGTCAGTGCACTGGACTTGTGAACGAAAGGGTGCAGGTTCGAATCCTACCATTGTATCAGCCTGGGTTGGCTACTGTGGTGTGCCCTTGGGCAAGGCACTTGACTCCAATTGCCTTGTCACTAAATAAACTACTTGTGTTGCTGTGCTGTAAAAGACCAAACCAAACACCCAACATTTTACTGAAGTCAAACCAAGCATGTAATACAGTATATATTATTCTGAATAGTTTCCTGGTTACAATGGTAAATATATATTTTCTTGTTAGATCCCACTGTTTCATTTCTCATTTATGTCTCTATCTCCATCTAAACGGTTCAATATACATGTTTGGATTCAATTGAGCCTGAGTCTGCTGGACTATTTAGGCATAATAGCAGGGTTCAAAGGTGACTAGTAGGCATAATAGCTGGGTTCAAAGGTGACTAGGTCTAGTTTACAGATTGTTTCTTTGTTTGACAATCAGTTGAGGTGTCACCAACTAAGTTTGTTTGGTCATTATGATTTCCCAATTGGTAAAACTCTCTACAGCCACAAAACACAAGACAAAAGAAGTGTGAAAGCTTATCTTCTGGGTTTGTTAAATATCCAACAACTGAACAATTACTCCAGGGTCTGTACTATAGACATTACATCAGTCCCTCACACCACATGGTCTGTGTGTGGTCTGTCTTGCAGTGTGTCAGCACTGGAGTACAAAATATGTGAAGTCTAGGCCCGAATTAGGAAAAGAAGATTCTAGCAACAACTACTAACTTTTATTATTGTCCTCCAAGACTTTGGGGTGGGGGTGGGGACCTGATAGAGTAAAACTTCACCAACTGATTTTACTGGAATGTCTGTTAATTAGGCATTACATATTTTTGAGGTAATAAGTCAACTTATTGTCAATTAATTGTTAAGTTTTAATTGTCAGTTAATAATTAATTTTTAAAAAGTCGAGTGGAATAAAATGCTGGTGTTGGGTGAAATTCTACAGTATAGTTTCCGGAAGGAAAAAATAATTTTTTATAAATAAATAGTTTAAGAGGAAACCAGTTAATCATGGAATATACTAATAATATATAATAATATACTAATGCAGCAGCAACTCTGGAAACTTAAATGACACATTTTTGGTACAACTTGCATTATCTGCTTTGAATATTTGTATATTACCAGTAAATTTTACAAATAAATGGCTGCCCTGTTCATTTTCAGCAAAAAAAAAGTCTGGCAAGAGCCATTAGAATTTAGGGATCTCTGGTATAAATTTGTATTCCAAGTTTTAGAAAAATCACCGTAAATGTGGCCTCCAAAAGAAGTAACAATCTTAGCCAATCAGATGCAACAACACCTCAGTAAATGTATTATGTTTCGATCTTGCTCTTTATCAAACTCATCCAAAATCTTGATAGTATCAGCCTATATTCTAAGTCTGATAAAAACTGAATCAGAAATATGGCCTCTAGAGAGGTAACAAGCTCAGATGCAGGATTATGCTGTGGACCTGTCCAAGATGTTGATATAAGCCCATATTGAAAGATTTATCAAAATTGTATCACAAAATAGGGCCTCCAGATCGATAATAAGCAATTGTCGATGGACAACGGACACATGATCATACCATAAGCTCACTTGGTCTTTTGGCCAAAGGAGCAAATATTGAGTTCAAAAGTTCCACTGGGTCTATTTCAAGGTAAATGTAATGGTTATTCTCACTTACATAAAGGTATGGGAACTTGTGTAACCTTTTTCTTAACTTTATGCTGATTTTATTATCAGGTGATGATACTGCAAAAATGACATGAATGATCATCAGAGCCCCTCAAACCCCGAATGCTCATTACATTTTAGCTGTCAATTAAAGATATTACTTCTGATTTTAGGGTACAAAAAAAGTACCTGGGTCAAAGACGAGCCTCTGGAACTAATGTTAACAAAATGTAAATATAAATACATGCATGTCCATGCAAAGGTACCCTGGTCAGAGACAAACGTCTGGAACTATTGTGAACAAAATGTAAATATAAATATATGCATGTCCATGCAAAGGTACCCTGGTCAGAGACAAACGTCTGGAACTATCGTGAACAAAATGTAAATATAAATACATGCATGTCCATGATACTGACTTCTTTTGCTAATAACCACTGTTTTGTTAAGAACAAAGGAGAATAAATATTTGACTCATTTGGAGTGCAGATTACGGTATTTTAACTTTTCTGTTGAATTTCTACAAAAAATATTTACAGAAAGATCTCAATAATGAGCAAATTGCTTAGAGGATTCTGTGTTATAATGTTGTCCCTAGAGGAACTATTGATTTTTTTTTCAAGACAATATGTTTAAATCTTAAAATGAATTGTTTAATTTCTATTTTCTACAAATACAGTGTGATGAGGTAAACCCCATTACTAATTAAGGGACCGACCATATAAATGGGGGGGGGGGGGGCGGGAGGCTGGGATTTACTTTTGAGCTGGATGTATATTTGTATCATTTACCCCAAGATATATTTTTTTCAGCTTATATAACGGATATATTAGGTTTTGGGTTTTCTTCCTATAAATCATAGCAACAATATTTTTTGAAGCTATTTGAGAGCTAGAATGTTAGTATTTTTCAAACATTTCCAGATTCCCCCCCATTAAATGGTCTGTCCCTAAGTCAACTCTACATTCAAGCACATGTAATGCAGTTATCTCCCTGCAGGTATTTAAATACTATATTTAACCACTGCTGAATTTTTCACACATGAGAGTCGTTCCAATGGAGTTACAAAAGGCTATTTTTCATGGCTACTTATAAAATCCATTGAAATAATTCAACTGATCCTGCTTAGACATGGTTGTTGTGCCAACAGCCTGAAGTTGTATGTATTAGGTATTACTTGGCGGTAGCTGTTGAAAGCAGTGATAGGTTATTTAGGGACATACTCTGCCCCAGTTATAAGCTGACCAGAAGTGGATAACCTTAAATGACCTTTTATGCTAGGTCAGGTCAAGCTGTCTGGGTACTGCCAAAACCAGACACTCCACAAACAAACTCACTAGTGAGGCTCCATGGGAGAACTCAAACAAAACAGATACATGCATTAAGTATGCGAAATTATTCACAGAAATATAATCAGAGGTTTCAGAGCCTAAGCCCACATGTTCTTAACAAATTCATCCTGTGCTGCTATGTTCTTATTTTTTTAACAAATCTCACTCCTTTATTATAATGGCGATAAAAATGAAAGCATAGTTCAAAGAAATTGACATAGGGATATGTCTAAAAATTTCTTCCTATATTTGGTAATGATTATTGGAGATAATCTTCCTAATAATCAAATATCTTCATAAAATACAAAAAAAACCCCAAAAAAACAAGTAATATGTAATCATGTATATAAATACAGTCTCCACCCCTTTCATTTGGATCAACAAGGAATTGATCTAAATCAATTCATAGAACCATGGATTAAATATACTTTCAATAATTGTGATTCAGATTTGAAACATTATGATAAATAGAGTATTAATCAATAAGGCTTTACTCTCCCTGCACATTTGATCACGTTTAAATGTTAATTGAGTAAAAAAAGTTACTTTATAAAGTTGTGGTTTTAATAAAATTACTGTATAATACCTAGAAGAAACTTGTAAAGTATGCATGTGACTATTTCTAGTGTCAGCTGTAACCTCTCCCCTTCTAGATCAACAGTAGTTAGCATAAAGACGCTGATGCAATGTCACTTATTGTTTGTGCATACCTTCATCTCGGTAACAATTACCTCATCTGTTACTCAGAGTGATCATAAATTCCACTGCTTTAATTTATTGGTCAAAAGTTCATCACAACATCAAACTCGCAGGATTCACATGTAATAGCCTCAATCATAAACACAGCAATGCTTTAACTGAGTGCAGAATAGCATTCTCAAGTGCTTCAGTGATACAGCTGAAGAGCTCAATAAATGAATAGAACTCGGGCACGCAACATCTTTGCAGAAAAAGACTGCTTGTAAAATCAATACATCAAACTGTAGCTTGTATTTTTTTGAAATATTCTGTAGAAACTATGATTAAATCAAAGCAGTAAACCACTCTGCATGTGTTTCAATCATAGCATGCCAATGTAGGAGGGAGGTGGCTGTTAAAATATACCTAAAGTATTCGTACACCCTCCCGTTTGTTTGTACCTCCCTACCGATTTGAAAAACAAAAAGCATCAAGGATGCACAAAACTTGGTCATTTCATTCATCAATTTAAAATTTCTAACCTGACTGTCACCAGGGGGTCTCTAACACTGTCAACTTTTTGGTGTTCGAATCAAATGGGAGTTTATTTAGTTACATGGTCGCCATATTTGCATGGGCAAGTCTGTTTTAAAGCAACAGATGTGATGTAGTTCACCGTCTTCAATAATCTCTATAATTCTGTAAAGTTAGGAGTTACATCTCTTTGAACACATGTATACAAGAGTTCCTCCTTTTTATTTGTTCAATTTTTTTTTAGAAATATTAAAACTAGACATTACAAATATTGGATGCAGGCGACACAGTTTTTACTGAAATGGATTGTTCTAACAGAAATGGACAGTGAGCAGTCTGTCTGTTTGCTTACATCGAAAGCTTCCATTTAGTTTGAAACGCCATAAAGTTGACAGTGTTAGGGACCCCCTGGCGACAATCAGGTTAGAAATTGTAAATTGATGAATGAAATGACGTTTTGTGCATTTTTTAAAATATCCTTCATGCTTTTTGTTTTTAAAATTGGTAGGGGGATACAAACAAATGGGAGGGTGTGCAAATACTATAGAACAACATGATTTTCTCATAACCTACCACTATGCATGACTAGTGCATTGTTACCACTTAACTTTGCTATCAGTCTCAAAAACAGATCTTAGATGCGTTTTATTGGGCCCAATCATATCAGAGATGCCAACCCATGAACATGCCTATCTGGAATCCAAGTGCAAATTTTTCAGAATCTAGGCAGTCCATCCAGAATAGAAAACATATTTGTAAAAATAAAATATACTGGTTTCTTGTTATGTATATTGTTTGTTTTTTTAATACTGAGAAACTAAATTCTATGTACAAGTGTATCATCTTGTTGATGAAGTACTTTTCTTGTTATATGTGTATGCAAAGAAAACTCCCATTTTCCAAAGTTTTGTCAAAATAATTCAGAAATTTCAGTAGAAATTCATAATTCCATAAAATCCAGTCATCTTTGCCATATTGGGATAGAGAATGAACCTTCAGAGTGAAGAGTTCCCAACCGAGATAGGTAGCTAATCCTTCTAGTATGTACATGTATGTGATGGGGACACTGTTTATGACATTTATAGTTTAATGATGAGCTTCAACTTCATGAACTTTAGGGACTGACCATGTAATTTTCGAGGGGTGGTGGGGTGTTAAAATGTTTCTGGCCCTTACAGAACTTTAAAACAGTATTCTTGCTCTGATTTAATGGATTAAAAATAAAAATATATATATATATATATATATATATATATATATATATATATATATATATATATATATTTGAAGGAAAAAATAAGAATTATCTTGAGGTATTAAAAAAAAATAATATTACCCCACACTAAAGAAAATCCCAAATCCCACAAAATTAAATGGCCAGTTTTTACCCAGTGCTCTTATACTGAAAATGTGAATACCCTTCCCCGCCTTAATGGTGACGCATTATTGTAATTAGGATTAAACAAAATGGATGAAAATTACTAGTTTTCAAGTCGTCCAGACTTCATACTTCTCATATGTATGGCCTTTATAAATCATACCTGAAATATTTGTGGATAAACAATAAACATTTTAGCAATATTTTTGGGTTATATTTCATAACCTGCATTGAAGCCAATGAAATTAAAACTTTGCAGATCTGAAATGATGGTAATTAATATCTGACAGCCAGATATATTCAAAGTAGCCAAATATATTTCATTTACTGGAAGTGAACCATGCAAATCTGAGTGTATTTTATTCTCTTGCATCAGAGACATCTATAATGTGTATTACACATGTCTCTGGTAGCATATACTTTATACATTGGAGGTGTACAAAAAATCGCACTCATATTAAATTTGATTATCCTTCCTAAAGTCCCTAGATGGAAAAATTATATTGTTTTTTCAATAATTTTTTTAAAAAAATATCGAAGGCCATGTTTATATATTTTAACATTCCCTCTTGAGCCTCGAACGCTGCATACAATACCACATGAACTGGATCGTTTCTTCCTGCAACTACCACCGAAGTTGCTACCCTGTCTTGGAACAAAGCACAATTTTCCAAAACTTTAATCAGATAGAAGATTGCAACTGACAGCTTCTATGGTGAATAGAGTACACAAATCAACGTTATCTACTGGCGTGCAATGCAATGGTAGATGAAGGTCTATACTTAGTTAGGTATGACGTGTACACAGATATATATGGTACGCAGGAAATTCATAGAAACCTCTTTCTTCAGTAACTGGAACTCGGACCTTGCGTGTGTGAGTGGGGTAAGCCCACATTTCTGAAAGGGCATTGCTTTGCATGGCAGATTGACAGGTAATTCCTCCAGGGGCACCACACAAAAAATGGGGTTGGGTTTGGGGTTGGGTGGAGAGGAGAGAGAAATAGAGTCAAGTGTCCAATAAGAAAATACACCCCCTCCCTCAACTGCAGCTGGCTTCAATCACGGACTGACTAGTTCAGTAAGGTTATATAGTTGTTTTTTACACGAGGCTCCCTAAAGGATAAAGAAAAGAAGATAGAGACGTTTCAATTTCCATTAAAAGTTTGTTGCTCATATTGATAAAAATCATGCTCACAAATCAATTTAATTCAGTTCATAAAAAGTTATGAACCATGGGTAAAGGTGAGTAATTTTGGTCACCTCGCTACATCAAATGCGTGTGTGCTTGCTGATCCATGTGCTCTTCTCCAATAGACCACAAAATCAAAAACAGGTAACTGCTTCTAATTGTTGGTAATTTTATATTTTTGAATATTGTATGCAACCTTAAGATAGTGTGAAAAATCAAGTTGACTGAACATATTGGACACGCAGCATGTAAAACTCTGTCGGTTTTAGCTGTGTCAAAAGTACTCCCAAATAAGGTGAATTTTGAGCATTAAAGGTCAAATTACAAAGGATGTGTTAAATTTATAATTTAGAGTGCAACTATTGATACTGTTGTACTGGGCAGGTGAAGAAAACAGGAAGGTACATTTATATTAGTGTATTAGATTCAACTTTCACTTTCAACTTCATTTTCACCTACCTATTGGTGATATTAAAGTTAATTGTGAACCTGATTACAAATACAAAATTAAAATTTTAAAATGCAAATATATGTATTTTTTGCACCATGTTTCCACCAAAGGAGCAACCAAATTTACCGAAACTGATATTTATTCCATTGGGTAGAATCGGTCATCATACCAATAAATCTTTTCAACCTGCATTCTGTTAACAGAAATATAAAAATATACAGGTAATGTCTCCTAAAGAGCCAAGAAATATTATTAAAATAATAGTCATGGAAAATGTTGGAAAAACAAGTTTACTCAAGCATTAAATGCGACCTAGTTCTATTTCATGACTTATGATTCAGACCTGATAGTGGCCAGAATTGACAAAATCATGATAGGCACACAGCACCAACTTGTACTTTGACCTGAAAGCCAGCCAATGAAACACATTCTAAATAAAACTACCATTTATATTCGCATATAATCTGGGTCAAAATGCAAACAACATAGACCCTGATCTGCCATTGCATAATGCGCTGGCAGATCAGGGTCTATGTTGTTTGTACTACTGATTAGTCCTTACAAACTGCATAGACCCATATCTGCTGGCGCATTATGCGACAGCAGATCTAGGTCTATGCAGTTTGCAGTTGGTATCGGCTTATACAAGAGTATAGACAGTACAATGCCTATTGATAAATGAGATCTATTAAATGTTCTTACCCTAGTTTAGAGCCGAGAAAAGTTTGGCATCAGCATGACATACTAAATCGGAGTCCTTGATCTTGTTCAATATTTGTGGAAGTGGCAAGTTTTGCTTACCTCTTGCATGTATGCCCCCTCAATCTGATTAAAATCAAATCTTCACAGTCCTATGTGGAGACCTGATGGACACATATAAGAGGTCATGTTCTGTTGACCTTGTGGTTCACCAACCAAATCACAGCTTTCAAATTTATGAAAGTGATACTTGTTATTCAGAACATATCATTACTAACTCTCACTAACACGAAATGCTACGTTTTATCCGATAGGCTACTAAAAATAAGCGGACTGGTAATTCCAAAGGTCACCAAAATATTAACTGTTATTGGTGTCTGTCAGATCTACACATAGGACTGTGGAGATAATCAGATTGACCCCCTCCTGAGGCAATATTTAGAAAAAGAAAATAATTTGCTTGCAATAACTTTAAATAAAGCTTCAACAATGCCAGCAGTAGGAATCAATCACTTAACAAAATGTATATACAATGAAACTCCTCAAGACCAAAATCTCAGTTTAACGGAAACCCCTCAGTCCTGAAATTTCTTTGGAGTCCAGATTTTTTCCTTTTTTAATATCATCATTTCCCCCCCCCCCCCCAGTAAACTGAACCCCTTAACTCTGAATACTGAAACAAATTTCAACCCCAAATTTCAATTGTACACTTACCACCCCCCACCCCCATCCCAAGAAGACAGAAACTTACTTCAAAGTTAGAAATGTATTTTAGCTGCTAAATTCTTGATACACACTGGAACAGATTAATTACGTTTAGCAAGTACTGTCCTAGGCTTATCTGTGAGACAAAGACCCGGAAAATGTCCCAAGGACACGCAAGGTTAACACAATACTTGACATGTGTGCCAACACAGATTAGGGCTGACAACAGGCTAATCTGAAATCTTTGCACCATACAAAAGAGCCAGCTTATAAGGCACATTATTCATAACTAAATGCTTATAGGTGAGCCATTTCAGAAAGATTATGTTTATCTGATTATATAATTGTGATTGATGCTATTCATTTGTATACAAAATCAATATAAGATTTTTTTATATTTTTTTTTAATCAAATGTCAGGTTTTATTAACCAGGCATGTGGTCTTGCTTTTAATGCTTTTCTGACCGAGACCAACAAAACAGTATTCTAAAAGTCAGATTGACTCAATTGATTTTCAATGGAGAAAAATCATTACCTATATGTATTTAAGTAGCCATGACTGTCATTTGTCTTCACTCATATGTCAAGATGTCAAAATGACCAGCTAAGCATTGTAGGATTGAACTATCCTTACAGAATACAATTAGTCTGATCGGTGAGTATGAATCTATGCCAAAAAAATACAATGAAGAAACTAGGGGAAAAATTCAGCATAGAAGCATCTACTGTTTCAGATATTCTAAAGAAAATGGAATTCTACAGCAATGAATTTGAAAACAACAGTGATGCAAACAAGCATTGTTGCAACAATCCCTGCAAATCTGACAAACTGAATGATCTTGTGTGGTAATGGTTTAGCCAAGATAGGACCAAAAACATCCAATTTCAGGCCCTATAATATATAATCTCTCTCTCTCTCTCAACATAAGCGTTTATGAAAAGAGATATTTTTTTACATCTGCAAAAACCTCAGTAAACCAAGAACCCCTCAAAACTGAATTTTTTTTTGGGGGGGGGGGGGTCCCAAGGGTTTTTGGTGTTGACAAGTTTCACTGTATTTTCATGGAATTTAGGGGTCCAATCCAAGATTTTTTTCTAAGGTGCTAGTTTAAACCACAAGGGTTAGTTTTGCATAAATGGCCACATTTCTTCATTTTTGCACTAAAAAATTTACTATTTTCACGGAAAAAATGCCGCTGGATTGAACCACTAAATCCCTCTCTAAAGTTACTTCTGAATCTCTAGTCCAGATAAAATATTGACTGCTAGATGATACTAACAGTAGAACTTTGAAAACTCAATTATTGATGGTCCAAATTCTAGGTTCAAGGTTTTGGTAGCTTTGACTTATTTTTTAGGCTGCAGACATGAGAATGCTTTACACCAGAACTGAGCCATCATTTAAGTAATGCCAAGTATTTGAGCAATTTATGTTCGAGTAATCCAAGTTATACTGAACTTCCTTGTATGGCAGAAAAGTGGTCTATGATTTAATAAACTGCCTCTATTGTCAAGTGTGACTTTATTTAATCCCTCCCCTCCCCCAAGCCCAAAGTAAAAAAATGCAGTAGTAAAAGCTCATATTAAAATAGACACCCACACCCCAAGAAAAGTCCAAGGGAGATTTTATCCAAAAAGTTTTATTCCAAATACCTGTATCATAGGCAAATGGTAAATTTTAATACCGTATGTACTCGTGTATAAGTCGGGTCCAAATACAAACAACATAGACCCTAATCTGCCATAGCATAATGCACCGGCAGATCAGGGTCTATGCAGCTTGCAGTTGGTACGGGATTATACGTGAGTAAATACGGTAGTATTCTAAGCTACTACTGAGATGTAGAATTGGCCTGATGCACTCTCCTGCAAGTTGTTAAAAGCGACTGATGGAGGAAGAAGCCTCAGTGGCTTTGTGGTTAGCATGCCAGATTCTTGACCAAGAGGGTGCGGAATCAAATCCTACCACTGGACCAGCCCATGTTGGCTACTGTGAATTATCCTTGGACAAGGCACTTTACTCCAACTGTCTCATTCTAAATAACCTACCTGCATTGCTCTGCCGTAAAACACTCAACAAAATCAAACCAAAATAAATATTAATGGTTTGAGATTAACATTATAACATATGTTTGCAGTAAAAAAAAAAAATTGTTCTTGAGAATTTTAATAAATTTGTCATTTTCGTTTAAACCGCATGGATGTCAAGTATGTCTTTTTTTGAATGATATTGTGTATTCATCGCAAAAGCTCTAGAACTAAGCTGAAGTGAAAAGATTTTGTAAAATTTGAAGATACTATTGGATTTAACTGCCCCTCCCCCAAAATCAGGACACACATTTTCACACAAAAGAAACTGTTCATGGGAATTTTTTTCAATAACTGACATTTTCTCAAATCTTTCATTTCTTTTCTTATCCATGCCCTCAGAGGTGATGACAGATGTTTTTCTTTAAAAACATGATTCCTTATGTCCCAGCCTCTGAGTGTGGGAATCCAACAAACCTTTACTTCAAGGACAAACAACCGGAATGTGTAGGTCACAGTTCTGCCCACAAGTGCCATGAAACTTTCCACGCAGGACCTCTATACATTTACTTACACAGATGTTGGCTACTGACATTAGCTGACATTAACTAGTCTGAAAACTATATCTCCAAGCACAAGCAGCATGTAAAAAGGGGAAAATTACTTTCACTCAAATGCCCTCCATACGATGTATGTTCACCAGAGAGAGAGAGAGAGAGAGAGAGATTAATTTGGAAACCCATTCAGTGTAATTTCTTTGAAAAGAATCTTCATGTTTGAAAAAAATTGCTTGCTTAAATAATAAGAAATGACATATACCAGTAGCGTGCCTTTTGAATAAATTATACATATACATCTTAACTTTCTTAAAGGCTTAGATTGGTGGCCGACTAGTAGGGAAAAAAGTGGGCAGGTAAACCTCTTTTTCTTGCCCAAGAATGATTGACTTGGTAGGTGTTGTTTTGTTGTCATGCCAATAAAATGATGTGTGAAAGGCCTATTGTTAGTTACTAACTTATATATCAACTACTCCCTAATTGGTGATCATGTTTAACTTGTTTATCAACTGCTCCCTAACTGGTGATCATGTTTAACTTATGTATCAACTATTCCATAATTGGTGATTATGTTCAACTTGTGTACCAACTATTCCTAATTGGTGATCATGTTTAACTTATCTTTCAATTATTCCTAACTGGCGATCATGTTTAACTTCTGATCATCAACATTGAAAGCCCCACTGATCAGGGTGTACCTGTCTATCAACATTTCTTAAAACAAACAACTTAAGTGAAATAACAAATAGTGCGAAAAGCAATTTTAATTCCATAGCAGACTGGGAGAATGAGACCAGGGAGAATGAGACCAGACACCATTATTACACTTTTTTTTAGTGTAGCCTTGGGCTTTAAGAGAACAGACAAGCATAATTTTTTAAACAATTATGTCCATATTCAAGAGAAATAAATAAAAAAAAACATTTCCGCAAAACCTTTTAAAAGATAGAATTATACATATTGTGGAGAAAGCTTTGTGTGTGCTCTGCACTAAAGAAAAGGCAGACTTAATAAACATATGTATCTATACATCACAATCATTAAAATTTAATTTCGGGCAGTAAAACTGCATGCTGTTTTATTTTTTATACTGTAAATATATACAAGACAATTCCTCTGTCGCATAATGCGCTGGCAGATCAGGGTCTATGTTGTTTGTTCTATTGATTAGTCCTTACAAACTGCATAGACCCAGATCTGCCGGTGCATTATGTGATGGCAGATGAGGGTCTATGCAGTTTGTATCAGCTTATACATGAGTATATATGGTATTTGGGCAGTTTTGGTATGGTGTGACATGGGGTGGAAAAGGTCCTAGGAAACTTGGACTATCTGTAAAACTGTAGTAAGTACCAATGATTTAATTTCTTACAAGTTTAATTTGTACACATTAAAGGGTCAATCAATAATGGATGAAAGAAATGCAGGTGAATATTTACATGTTTAATATTTATGTACAGACTAGATGCATAAAAATTTGCAGCATGTCTCATTACATATTAGTTTTGGATTCCAGTGGAATTGCCAGGTTTCAAACCCTGTGGAAGATTCCTGTACAAGAAGCAGGGGGAGAATCAATCTTCTGGGCTTAATATTTCTTAAGACTGTCAGCTTTTTAAAAAAATCAACATTTATTTACTAACAATCTTGAAATGACATGATCACTGCATTATTACATGATTGATAGGATGCCATTTTTTACCTCAATGTATCTAGTGCTGTGAACTCGGAAATAATGGACACAAAATGATGTTTCTGTGCCTTCTGCCTCTTATTAAAATATAAAAAAAATTAATTTGTATACAATTTTAATAATCTGAAGATCAGTGTTAAGAAAGAAAATGATAAAGTCAACAAAAAGTATAGGACACCTTGGGAAATCATTTGCAATTTATGACCTGCCGAAAATTGGCCCCACAGGTTTTCTCAATAATTACTTTTGAGTGAGTCAAATCACTCACAAACATCTAGTTTTCTTGATGTATCAGAATAATCTGTGATCTTCGACCTTTGTAAATTTGATGAATTTTTAAATACTCACATGAGGTTAGAATTTAACTAAGTGTAGTGCTGGAGAAAAATGCACATTAACCAATACATATTTTGTCATGGTTTTGGATTGTTTGGACCCTTAACTATGTAAAATTATACATTTTTCAAAAGGTTAAATAACGTAACATTTCACCTGCAATTATCCTTATAATAAGCAAATGCACATGGAATAATTGTACATACCGTCTAGAGTCGTGTATAACCTGGCTCCAAATGCCAACAACATAGACCCTGATCTGCTGTTGCATAATGAACTGGCAGATCAGGTTCTATGTTGTTTGTTCTACTGATTAGTCCTTACAAAACTGCATAGACCCAGATCTGCCAGCGCATTATGCGATGGCATAATTGGGTCTATGCAGTTGGTATGGCTTATACGCGAGTATATACGGTAAGCTAGACTACTATTTTCTCACTATGTCAAAAAATGCTGTTTGCATAATTACACTACTAGTTACATAACACAACTGCCATAATGCTGTTATTATAACAAATTACTTTGATCCTTCAGCTGAAGTATGAAGTATAATGTTTATGAAACCCAATTACTTTCTCTTTTGTTTCCTTACTGTAGACATGTAAAATTCCAGAAAACAATAAATGACTATAATATTCCATGTTGTAACACCTACATGCCATCAATATCTTTGCCCTTTTATTACACATTCATCATGTTGACCTGGATGGAACAAAGAATAAGTGGGAACAATTTGAAGATGACTGATGAATTATTGAGGACACAGCATTGAAAAAGATCTAGAATCAGTCATTTTGAGTCACAAGTAAAAAGCCCCTGAGGGCATATAAAGAGTCACAAGTGAAAAACCCTTGAGGGCATGTAAAGAGGTGTGAGGACCAATTTACAAGGTTCCAACATACCAGGGCTCATCATCTCTTAATACAAAAGGTCTGATCAAACTGTTCCTCAACTTCTTTTAGAATTTGCTCAATTGAAGGAAACTCTGACAATAAATTGCAAATGAGGTTGGATGATGATGACACTTTGATGACTCTGATTTTAATCCTGCTAGCTTAAGGACATGACCTGTCATCTAGGAGCTATCCAATTTGAAAGGTGTTTTTTCTACAATCTGTCTGCATAACAAAATCTCAGCCCCATGGATCAAGAATGAGTCTAATCTAGGAACAACTGCAACAAAGATGAAGAGTATTTTTTAAAAACTATACTGAGCAAAAGCCTGGGTCGGTGGTTCTTCCTGGGGTTTTCTCTGGTTCTTCCTCCACCAAATATACTGGCCGCCATGTATAGCCAATCATGTGCTGAAAAATGGTGTTAAATCCATAACAACCAAACAATCAACTAATAACATTTTATTTCCTAGTCATCATAATGTTAATGATATTTTAACCTTGAATCTATTGCTCTTAACTGACCACAGTGTATCTTGTCATTAGCAGTGTTAACGGCTGGAAAGATTTTTTTCACCAGGGTTCACGACTCCTTGTATCAATACAGTGATATGGAGAGATTTTTTTCACCAGGGTTCATGGCTCCTTGTATCAATACAGTGATATGGAGAGATTTTTTTCTCCAGGGTTCATGGCTCCTTGTATTATTACAATGATATGGAGATATTTTTTTTCACCAGATTTCATGGCTCCTTGTATCAATACAGTGATATGGAGAGATTTGTTTTCATCAGGGTTCATGACTCCTTGTATCAATATAGTGATATAGAAAGATTGTTTACATCAGGGTTCATGACTCCTTGTATCAATACAGTGATATAGAAAGATTATTTTCATCAGGGTTCATGATTCCTTGTATCAATACAGTTATATCGAAAGATTTTTTACATCAGGGTTCATGACTCCTTGTATCAATACAGTGATATGGAGAGATTTTGTTTTCATCAGGGTTCATGACTCCTTGTATCAATAAATTGATATGGAAAGATTTTTTTCATCAGGGTTCATGACTCCTTGTATCAATACAGTGATACAGAAAGATTTTTTACATCAGGGTTCATGACTCCTTGTTTCAATACAGTGATATAGTTAGATTTGTTTTCATCAGGGTTCATGACTCCTTGTATCAATACAGTGATATAGAGAGATTTTTTCCATCATGGTTCAATGTTCCTTGTATCAATACAGTGATATGTTTGTATATTTTGATCAAATTTCATACCTTAATGGCCAACAGGGACTCCTTAAACCCTTTTCATATAACATGATTTTGATCAAATGGTTGCATGATTGACCTGACCTTAGTAGCTATGGATTCATAAGATACTTATGATATCTACCTAATTAGTCTAAGTTTGATTAGCATTTACAAGAAAAAGTTACATCGTAGCCCCTTAGTAAACTATTCGATGAGTTTAGAAATTATACCTATCTTTCATACCAAGTGCCCTCTGTCATCATTAATTTCTGTAATCCATTCAGGGAATTTCTACGGTCTCAGATCAATTATTGTCCAATCTCCTAATGTCACAGAAAAAAAGAAAAGTAATATGTGGAGTTATTGAACCCAACAGGCCAGGAACTCACTTTAACAGTGCAAGTCACTCAAATGCATTTTAAAGTCAGACCTGTTTTAAGCAACCGTCTCTGGGAAGTGAGAAAAGTGGGATTGCAAGACAGGTAGTTCCTCAAATGGAGGTTTCTTTCTACAATAATTTAGTGCAAGAAACTTTGAAAGAGTGTCTGTGTAAGACAGTTGATTGCTCAGTAGAGGTATGCTTCAAGGCATTTTTGACTGTATCTCACTCATGAATGTCTATGAATTTCAGTCAATTCAGTAGCAGAGATGTCAAGACTCCTTGAAATCAGAACATTGATTTTCAGCTGAAATTGTAAACTTTTATGGCTATAAAATTGTGTGAATAGCCAGTATTATACCATGGATGTTGAAGTCCATAATGGCTGAATGTGGCAGAGTGAGAATGATCAAAAATTCAATGAATGCATGTATGGGTGGGGGTGGGGGATAGATATATAAATAAAACACCTGTCAAGTGTGTAGTAGTGATTTTACTACCTGCCAATTTATAACACAATTGGGATTAAGATAAACTTGATAAAAAGTAATCATTGCTGTGAAAGAGCATCAATTAGGATCTGTAAACTGCAAATTTCTGAAACTCACCTGTATCTGTCAGCTTGGCTGATGTATAGAGGAATATCAGGGAATAATGGCAATCTAAAAAATAATTATGAGTTTTGACCTGACAGTGGTGCATGTGTATATCCAAATTTGTCTCATAATGAAGCACATTATAGTGGGGTTTCCCCCGTATTCTCAATAAAAAAACAAGTATTCATTATAAATACAGGAATATAAATGCTAAAAGTAAGGGTATTGTTCTCCAGGGAATAGGACGGTTCATACAGACTGACCATTCATTTGAGTGAAGTAAAAATTTAGTCCGTGACCTTACAGCAATCATCAACTTTACGACTTTGATTTATTAGAGAAAACAGCATTAATATGGTGATACAGGTAAATAATGAATGCCCAATCAGAATAATACACATGTCAAAGTGACTGCAAGAACTTTACATAAATTCCACAAATTTTGCCCCCAAAAAATCCACAAATTTAAAAGTCTGAAAATTTCACGACAGTGCTTAAATATCTTTTTTTTCCCCTCCCCACATTGAAACTTCACTGTGCTTCAAAACCTTTCTTTTTTACATACAGGAATACATGTAAATGTTCTCCTCATTCAGTATCTTTAATATAATCGTGCTTTCTTTTAGGAATTATTATCCAAAACCTTTTATCAGCATGAAACAATCATTGTTGTTGAAGATTTGAAATATATTTATTCATGGATGTACAGTGCAGAAAACATCAATCAAGTTGATATGACAACACATACAACTGTGAATTTGGCTGCAAACCTGCTAAGTTGTTAAAATACCCTGAGACTGAGGAAACATCTGCAGGTGTGATCTCCTCCCCACTCCCACCCCAGAGTGGTAATATGTCAAGTTTTTTTCATTAAAAGTTCTAGACAAATGAAGAGGAAAAGACTAATTCTTTCACAGATTTCTCACTTTATCTACAGAAAATATTTACAAAATTGGTACCTAACATTTTCACATAAGTGGTGATTTTGCTTGAAGTTCAGTTGGAAGTTGCATGAAGATTTTTCTAAAAGAGGCCAAAGTGACAAATGCAAAAAATGCCTCGGTGTGTCCTTGGGAAAGACACTTGGCTCCCATTCTGTTGGCATCATATAGCCAATAATGTGTTAAAAATGCCATTCAAAAACAATCAACCAACCAACTTTTTCATATTAGAGCTGTAAATCAAGATATTTGCTTCTTTTTTTTTTGACACCACATATCCCTGCAAAGCTTCAATACAACTGATACAATGTGCTAAGTATTCCTATTGTAAAATTTAAATTACTCTCACTTAAAACTTTCAAACATATAAATTGGCTTTCTAATCCATAAATGCTCCATGCTTTTACAAGAATACATCAAGAACATTTGCTCTAACTGGTTGTGCTTTTATACACATATATTGATCAAATATAACCAGGTAGCTACCACATGTGTAGGTTTACCAGCCATTCTT
Organism: Margaritifera margaritifera; assembly: GCA_029931535.1. NCBI lineage: Eukaryota > Metazoa > Mollusca > Bivalvia > Unionida > Margaritiferidae > Margaritifera > Margaritifera margaritifera. The sequence continues at coordinate 756,939 of JAQPZY010001246.1, forward strand.
AACTGTTTATAATTTTAATCCATTTAGTGCCAAGTTAATGTAAAGTCCGTTATTTTATATACAGGCTACATCATCAATATTTTTCCCAGGCATTTGCAAAAACAATACAAATTCTTATCAGACTGCCCTTTTTAACACCCTATTTTGTTATATAAATAAATAAATAAATACCATATATACTCACGTATAAGTCAGACCATCTATAAACAACATAGACCTAGATCTGCCATCACATAATGTGCCAGCAAACCAGGGTCCATGTTGTTGGTTCTACTGATTAGTCCTAGCAAACTGCATAGACCCAGACCTACCAATGCATAATGTGAGTGCAGATCTGTGTCTATGCAGTTTGAATTTAGATCTGACTTGTATGCAAATATATACAGTATAATAAATATTAATATTTGTATGATTTATTTAAAGTAACAACATGGATGAATTTCTAAGAGTGCCACGCAGTTCTTATTTGACTTCTTGATACTGTTCACCACACATCAGTTTTGTTGTGGGAATTCAAGTATTTTTCTGTGTCCACAACCAAAGATATCTAAACTTACTCATCACATTACAAACTGCAGTGGATGAGCCAATTTTAAAGCCAGGTGTTTGGAGATCAATCAGCTAATGAATGTTCAGCATACCAGCTGCCATTCAATGGTCTTTGTTGCTTTTGCTAGTTCATAAGAAAAGAGGATTCTGGGTATGTGATACATATTACTCTAGGTCCAACCCTGTTGTTAACATCTGGGGAAAAGTACAATAATTGTTCAGATTAAATAGCTTTTTTTGAAAGTTTTTGGTTCTATGTTTTTTTGAGTTTTTAATATATTAATTACCAAGAGCAAATGAAAACTCATGGCAAACAATATCCAACCAACTTTTGATTAAAAAAAAATAACACTACTTAAAGTAATTATGTTTTACTTTTAAACAATGACAATTGATAAACACTGGTAAGGGATGTTATTGCATTCAGTCTATTAGGCATATGTCTATAGATGGTGTCTTGGTATAAGGCATTTTTAAAATGGGAAAGTATTTTTTGCATTAGTACAAGTAAATTACAGGCAAAAACCAGTTCTGCTCAGCTAACCCTTCAGCTTTTTTCTTTTTAATTAGTAATTCAAAATTAAATATTTCTAATTGTTAAAAAGTATAAAGTTTTAGGTCAAATAGTTATTAAAAAAACCCAGATATGTGTTTGTAAAACATGAATGCCCCCATGTATAAACAAATATTAAAATACTAATATCTGTTTGTAAAACATGCAATCCCCGTGTATAAACCAATATTAAAATACTAATACGTGTTTGTAAAATATGTATAATATAAAAAATACTAATGTGTTTGTAAAACAAAAACATACCCTATGTATAAACAAATATTAAAATACTAATATGTGTTTGCAAAACAAAAACATGCCCTATGTATAAATAAATATTAAAATACTAATATGTGTTTGCTAAACAAAAACATGCCCTATGTATAAATAAATATTAAAATACTAATATGTGTTTGTAAAATATGTATGCCCCCCACGGCAGACCCAAAAATCCAAGTCCAAAAAGTTAAAAAAATTTACACAAAGTTTGCAAAGTTATTATAATGGCATGAAAATTTATTCAGGTCATATACATATGCATCCATACAAACATGCATACAAAATTTCATTTGTCCACCTTAAGTTGTTTTTGCTATATCATACTAACAAGGTTTTCATCAAGTATGCCCACACAGTTTTTAAAAAAAATTTAAAAATAACAAATTGCTATAATAGTCTGAAAATCTAATAAAGTTAGCTACATATGAATACAAATGTTAAATTTCATCTGTTTATGTCCTGTGATGATGCTCCAGCTGAGAAGGTCTTCAACTTGCTAAAAAGAGTATCATTTATTAAAAGAAAAAGAGAGTTCTATTTGATGGATTTTATTCCTTTTAGCCTTCATCTTTCTTTTGTGTATCTTTTATGGGGTTCCTACATTTACATTTACTCCGCACTATATAGCCAGGATTGTGATGATATGTTGTTAAAACCCCATACATACATACCTACTACAGTAAGTGGTTCTTCCTTAATATTGCAAAATAGGTTATTGTCGAAAAAAATACAAATCAAAAATTGAAAAACTGCTGTTGTGGCCTGGAAACCTAACCAGGTCATCTACATACAGACACAAATAAGCTGACAAAATTTCATTTGTTTGTTTACGTTGAGTGGTTTTGTGCCATCTTGGTAACAAACTTCAGGGGATGTATGGACAGATGTATGGATGAATTGTTGGCTGGTTGCTTTTTAATGATACTTTCAACATATATCAAGCCAAGGAAATGGGAGCTAAATGCCTTTCCCAAGAAAAAGAGAGAGACAGCTGACTCATGCTGACCTGGGTGGGTATTGAGCCCACAACCCTTGGATTGTAAGTCTGATGCTTTACCAAAGGAGGTACTGCAGCTCCTATGGAGGGATGACAGGACAAAATGAAGATGACCACATTACAAGCTGTAGGAGCATAAAAAAAAATACAGTTACATGGTAAGAATAATTTAACACTATTTACAGTATAATCTCTCCTTTTCAGTCAGTGATGGGATATCTCAGATTTGGCTGGGTAAAAGAGGTGACTGGTGTGGAGAGGTTAAGAGGCTGTTGTTGAAGGAAGGTGACTGCTATAGGAGGTTGAACTGTGAAGTGCTTCACTCAACTTTGGACTTTCAAATTTGCACAATTTGTGTAATACACACAAAAACAAAATTTCCTTAAAAAAAACCAAACATACACATGGAAGTTAATAGGTGACAAAGCAAAAGAAAAAAAAAAATGTTTTAAATAGGCAAAAGCTGGTTCAGTGCTGGTTCACCTGGTTTTTCTTTGGTGCAAAGTTGCAAACAGAATTTAATGGGAGTTACTTCCCCTTCCTTGTTACAAAGTATTAGACATTGTAACAAAAAATTTGTTTTTTACTATTACACCCTGTGTAAAGTGTGTTAAGGAAATGAAACACATAACTGTCTTACATATTCTGGATCACACCACTGTTTTCTAGAAAATTTATTAAAATAATTACCAATATAGTTTAATCTGTATGTAAGTATGAACATGTGTGTATGTGCATATATATATATATATATATATATATATATATATATATAGAGAGAGAGAGAGAGAGAGAGAGAGAGAGAGAGAAGGAGATTAATACTGTAAATCCCCCTCTCATTTATTTGCATCTCTCATATTTGAAGAAAAAAATTCCTTATTTGCCTTTCACATTTAAAAAAAATAAAAAATTTAAAACCATCTTAAATGTTAGTGTTTGATATAAAATTGAAGGTTCTGTACATTTACATTGGTCAGTTTATTCATAGTGATACTAAAGCTATTTAATTGTTTTCAAGTAGATATAATTCTCCTTACCCTATTAGCTCTATTACCACCTCTCAAATTTCATCAACAACAACAGTTGCCCTAAACACCCATTATTCAATTTTGTTACATGTGCCTGAAGAATTACATGCCTAATTTATTACATATATAATATAAAATTGATAATAAATTTTTACCAACAATTTATCAGAGTTTATTTTTGGGTCAAGTTCCTGTATTTACTCACATAAAATTCGATAGCAACTGCAAACTGCATAGACCCACATCTATCCTCACATAATGCGCCGGCAGATCTGGGTCTGTGCAGTTTGTAAGGACTAATCAGTAAAACAAACAACATAGACCCTGATCTGCCGGCACATTATGTGATGGCAGATCAGGGTCTATGCTGTTTGCATTTGGACCTGGCTTATACGCAAGTATAGATGGTAGGCATGTTGCGGACTCCCAGGTCTTCTACTTAGTAGACTAAAAGAAACATGACATACAATGTGGTTTATTTCTGAACCATGTGATATGATCTGAAGGTGTAAAAACATGCATTTTATTCGATGTATTTATGGTGTGAATCTTTCAGGTTTCTCATGCTAGGTGATGATGCAGTCATTAAAAAAAAAAAAGGCCATTATGACGAGTTGACTTTGACTACTAGACCCAAAAGTGAAGACTGGATCCACCAGACTGTGACCTATGCTTTGATATTGTTAATGAATACAGGTAATAAGCCTGTGCCAGCAATACCTTGCCGCAAGCAAGCTTTGACTATCCCGTGACCAGCTAACAGCTGGTGCAAGTTGTTGAAAGAGGGCAGTCATAAAAATCCTGTAAAAGTTGATCTATATTTTGTGTATGTATGTACCTGTTTATAAAACACCTTTTTATGTATATACCTGTTGTTAAAACACCTTTTTATGTATGTACCTGTTTATAAAACACCTTTTTATGTATGTACCTCTTTATAAAACACCTTTTTATGTATGTACCTGTTTATAAAACACCTTTTTATGTATGTACCTATTTATAAAACACCTTTTAAAACCTCTATATAATACATCAATGAAAAAAAAAAAATAATTAAAGAATAGAAAAGAATGAAGTGCGAGCCAGTTGTAAACTTCAGGGCATTAAGTAGTGCAGATACCATATATACTAGCGTATAAACCAATACCAACCTCAAACTGCACAGATCCAGATCTGCCATCACATAATATCCCAGCAGATCTGGGTCTATGTAGTTTGTAAAGACTAATCAGTAGAATGAACAACATTGACCCTGATCTGCTGGCGCATTATGTGACGGCAGATCAGGGTCTATGTTGTTTGCATTTAGACCCGTCTTATACACGAGTATTTACGGTAAGTCTCAGTTTTAAAAAATAGTTGTATTTGCTAGCGTGATTCTAACTTGGCAATTTCCTGGTAAAACAATAACATTACATTGTATACAAGGAATAGAGCTCCAGCAACTGATCACCAGAATTACTGAAAAGAAATTTACTATAAGATTTTTAATATTATTAATTATTCAAGCAAACACTTTGGAGTATACTGTAAAAAGTTTAGTTACAACCATTTGATTTATCATTCTAAGCATATGTATGCATAGGGTTTAGAGACACACATCAGCACACTACTGTTTACATGGTATATTCAAGTTCTAAAAATGTAAATTTAAAAAAACTGCCCCCAAAAACGTAAAGAAGATAAACCCTTCCAACTGTAAATGTAGTAACATAAGGCAAAAGAAATAAGGTAAAGATGTTAAAATTCTGTAAAAGGTATATAACATAAAGGATAATGGTAAAAAATATACAATTCTTTAAAGACAGAGTGATGCTGCATTTTACATAATGAAAACTGTCTAGGTGTCTCAAAACATGCTGGACCAAGGTAAAGCAAACTGAACAGTCCAGATGCTGCCACAAATGATTCACACACAACCAGGAAGAATGTTCGACAATGGTTTACAGACATTCCAAACTTGTCAGGAATTACTGCCCCCTGGTGCATGACTGGTAGAGCCTTGAGACTTCAAAACTTTAGAATATGGTATAATCTTGTTCAGGGAGCTGTGGTAGCTCAGTTGGTACAGCGTTGGATCCGTAATCCAAGGGTTGTGGGTTAGATACCTGCCTAGGCCAAACCCGGGGTTGGTTGCTTTGGTGTTTTATTGGGAAAGGCACTTAACTCTCATTTCCTCTGTATGATATAGCCAATAATGTGTTTCAAGTACCTTTAAATCCCCAAACCAAAACAAAACAACAACAGCCCAATGAAAGATTTGCTAGGACTGACTGCTCCCTATTGGCTGAGGGGTAGAGCATATTGACTGCCCCCTAATGGCTAAGGCAGTGGTTCCCAAACCCCGGGTTGCGACCCTATACTAGTACTGCATTTTGGGTCGCAAAAGATGGTATTTAGGGTCACGATCAAAAAAGTTTGGGAACCACTGGGCTAAGGGGTAGAGCCCTGAGACTTGTCAACTGTAGAATCTGGTATAATGTTGTTCAGTCAAATGAAAGATTTTACTCCCTTTTGTTTAATATTTGACAGATTCACTGTATTTGGTTACACATGGTAAAAAGGACAGGTTTATGTCATTTAATAATGCAACAAAGGTATATGACACCTTCTGATCCATATGCAATTGGAGGTATCCTGTTAACACTACTATTCAGTGCTCCTTTATTGCAGGCATGGAACTTTCTGATTTTATCTGTTTAACAGAGCGTGTTCACAAAAGTCTGATGTAAGGTAAAGAAGATGCTAGATTAACTTTGATAAATGTTCCATATCGGTACCGATGTAAATTTGAGCGAGTTTTCAAATTATATTGGAGCTTTCCCACTCAAAACCATCCTAAAATATAGCATAAATTGATTCCTTGATGGAATTTAGACAGATTTTAAAAATGAAAAAGTTAATTATGGTTTTCATTTTGGACTTTTAATTCCTATAAAGATGGCAAATTTCTGTCTGCTGCCATTTAAGTAATACAAAAATATGAAAATAGTGGCTATTGTTTACAATCAAACTGCAAAGTAGTGGCCTTAAGAATGATTGCCTGTGAAATACTGGAGTATTTAACTTTTGAAAAATTTATATTTTTATATAGGTAAGGGTCTAAGAAATCCAAAATCACAAATTTAAAGGTTGGTGTGAATTTTCTTGTCCTACTTTCTGCTGAGTATCTATCCCCATGTATCATAATTACGAAGAAAAGTATGGGAAAAAGTACACAGTCATTAATTGTCCATAAAATAATAGCTATAGTATTTCAAACTTCATCAAATTTACACAGGCTGAAGATCACAGACTCCTCTTATCAAATACACAAAGAAATGGGTATGTTGGTGAGTGAATTTTTTTCAGTATGACACAATTGTATGTATTGAGATAACATTAGCTTTCTGCATCAGAAAGCCTGTGCTGCGGATTTACTGAAGACTGTAAATTGCAAAAGATTTCCAAAGCCTTCTTTAGTTAGTTTTCGTGGGGTTTAACACCATTTTTCATCATATGATAGGCTATATATGGTGGCCAGTATATCTGGTGGAGGAAGAACCTGGCAAGAACCGCCGACCTGCAGGAAGCAACTGGAAAGCTTTCTCACATACCCATGTTGGTTGAGCTGAGACTTAAACTTGTGTGGACAGAGGCGAGATGAGAGAGTGATCTGTAAAGACGAGCAGCTTAGACCACTTGGTCACCCTAAACCCACTCCAGAGACTTATGCTTTTAATTGACTTCATTTTCTTTCATAGAGATGTCATTGCAATTATTACAACTGTGTAAGATTTTTTCATTTTCATTATTAAATGAGACAGACATTGCAACCTCATCATTTTATGTCAAATCTTTCCCCAAGTTCACAGCCATTAGCTGTGCAGTAAGTGTTGATTTTACACAACCAGACTACCTTAAACTGGACCCTCTATAAGCCAACATCCTCTGTAGACTGGCCACACATATTGTGGTCATAGTATGACTATTTTATTACTAAGCAAACCTCTTTATACTGATCACCTTTATAAAACAGTCCAAACTGTGGTTCCCATTAGTGTTTGGTTTAGGGAAGTTCTACTGTCTATACAATAATGAACAGAAAAACCTATTAGAAAATTGATCCTGTGTAACAACAGTCAATTTATGATCAGGAGTTTTGTGATCATAGCTGTATTGGAACTTTGATTTTAGATATGGTGACCATTTTATTATCAGAAGCCTGAAATGGTGGCCACACAGACAACATGACTTGATAGTTGAGTTCATTTTTTTTTTTTTTTTAAAGAGATGAACTACTGTAATAAAACTTGTATGATTGCAGTTATACATGTACCTTCATAATTTGTCAGTACATTATGTCTGCAGTTGGCTGATCATTCTACACTTATAAATTAGGTTGAAGAAAAGTTCACAGCATTGGAACCTGTGCACTTGGATTATCTTCTTGCCAGTATATCTGTATGACTTTTTGCCAATGTTAATGACAATGAAAAAGAAAAAACAAAACGTCACAAATTTTTAAAGGAAATAAGACAAATCATCTGCACAGTGTACCAAAATGAGACAAAATTTGGTGCAAAGATTACCAGCAAAATGACACAGAAACACCTATTCTAATACTGTTAAGTTGCAATTTTGACAGCACAATTATGGGATAGTGCCTCACCTGGAGAGCAGGCCAAATAGGATTGTTTTCATTTGAATAAAATAAAAATAAAAATCCTGGCTCTGCATATCAAGCATTGCTGAAAAACTTTTACCAAAACTTTAACAAACTGTTAATGCTGCTGCCAGCGGAAAAGTGACTGCTAGGTCTCGTTTTCCACTAAGTTGGGCTCAGCAATAAAATGACTACATCAAAGGAATGTTCACTACCGGTGATTAAAAGTTTACAACAACAAAAAAAATAAAAAAAATAAAGGTAACGAAATGGTGTCGCAAAAAGAAGTGACTTTTTTGTAGGGCAGATTTATAAAATGGTGGCTGCTTTGGAGGCCTGGCCCCTGCATCATAAAACTTTACAAGACTCCATATCTTACTTTAAAATCTTATTTTAAAATAAGCTGACAAATCAAAAGGCCATATTTGTTGATTTCGAATACAAATTCCAAGTTCAGAATAACATTTTATTACTCACAGTGTTGAGTACGTTTTTATGATAGAGGGCCAGATTCAACCTTAAGGCAGCGATCAACTCTGACATCATGAAAATGATATTGTGACCATTTTTTAGTGAGGGTAACTAGATTACCGTATATACTCACTTATAGGTTGGGTCCAACTGCAAACAACATAGACCCTGATCTGATGGTGCATTATGCACCAGCTGATCAGGGTCATTGTTGTTTATTCTACTGACTACTCCTAACAAACTGCATAAAACCAGATCTGCCAGAGCAGTATGTGATGGTAGATCTGGGTGTATGCAGTTGGACTCAACTTATAAGCCAATATATATTGTAATATAATTGTATGATAAGATGGTGGCCATTTTGAGTACAATCTTAACAAAGGTGGACATTAAAAACAGTTTTGGATGGTGGCCACTTCTGAAGGACAAATATATCAGTTAATGTTCATTTTTTTAAAAATTTTTTAAAATTGAAAATGATCTCATCTCACAGACTAGCAATGTGGGCATTCCTTGAAGGAACAGGTGCACTACTTACTTCGGACTTGGAAAAAAAGAAATAAATGAGCAGTCATTTATTGATAATGATCCCACATAAAAGTGCATGTTAATGCACTGTACTTGTTAATGTTGTCCCTTAGGTGATCATATGTCAACAGTAACATTAGGTGTACATGCATTGTGTTTCAGTCACTTCAATTTGCATCATATTTAATAAATGTAAAAGTGGTCACAAACCTACTGTATTTGCTCATATATAAACACATAACCAGTTCAGCATTGAACTATATGTGTCAGCTGACAACAATCTATTGTTGTGAATCTCCTTAGCATTTCAAGCAAATACCACAGACCCTCATTTGCCAGCACATTATGTAATTGCAGATCTGTGTTAACACTATTCAATGGGTAAATGCAGTACAATACACCCTCACTATAAAGTACCTCATTATAAGGTCAGTCCTTTTATAAGGCAGGTATAGTCATGGATACCATTTCATTATTTAATAGTAATAATATGTATAAAATACCTCAATATAATGCAATCTCACCTACATGGCAGCGCTCTTTTATGGTTCCCATGCAGAGCATTATAGTGCAAGTGTACTGTATGTGCTGTGAAAATCGAAATGAAACTGCAATGAAGGTAAAGGATAATTGATTTATCTCCATTGGGTGCCATATGAACCACACGATTCATTCGTTGCCATGTGTACCATTGATCTCACTGAAAACCACTTGTGTCACAGGACTATTTGGGTACCACACATACCACAGGGCTCCTTGGGTACCTCATGTACCACAATTCTCATTGAGTACCACATATACGATTGAGCTCATTGGATTCCACATGTACCACTGAGCTCCTTGGGTATCAAAGTGCTCACTGGGTAGCACATGTACCCCTGACTCATTGGGCACCAAATGTACCACAGGGCTCATTGGGTAGCACATGTACCACAGGGCTCATTGAGTACCACATATACTATTGAGATCACTGGGTAGCACATATAACACTTGGATTATATAGATTTTGCTTTGTTCAAACATCTGCAAGAATATGATGGAAGATTTTGAACCAGAAGGCAAAGATATACAAATTGTGATCTGGTACAAATGAGCATCATGATTGTCAAATCTTATATGATGAATCACAGAATAGCAGTATATAAAGTAGAGTAAAACCTTGCTAACTAAAACATCACTTGAATAGTCAAAATTGTGCTTAAAGAAGACAGTTTTTAAGAGATCACCTTTCTTAAAGCAACCAGAAAGTCAGATTCTATATTTGATATGAGCAATTCCTCCCAAAAATAGTATCAAAAGCCCACCTGCCTTCAGAGATGATTTTTGAACGGTGTTCTCATGGGTGGTTTCTTAAGACAGATTTAAATAAATTTGGCATCACTCAAATGGCATGCTTAATCCTTGACCGTGTTTTGGTGGTGCTCTGTGGCATCACTCCACACTGAAATGGCATGCTCAGTCCTGGGCTATGTTTTGGTGATGCTCTGTGGCATCACTCAAATGGCATGCTCTGTCCTGGGCTGTGTTTTGGTGGTGCTGTGACATCACTCAACACTTAAATGCCATGCTGTCCTGGGCTGTATTTTGGTGATGCTCTGTGGCATCACTCAAATGGCATGTTCAGTCCTGGGCTGTGTTTTGGTGTGCTATGTGGCATCACTCAACACTCAAATGGCATGCTCTGTCCTGGGCTGTGTTTTGGTGATGCTCTGTGGCATCACTCAAATGGCACACTCTGTCCTGGGCTGTGTTTTGGTGTGCTATGTGGCATCACTCAACACTCAAATGGCATGCTCTGTCCTGGGCTGTGTTTTGGTGGTGCTCTGACCATGAACATATTTCACTTTTAAGATTCAGCCCAGGTCAGCTGCCTTGGTGTGTTCTTGGGAAAGGCACTAGGCTCCCATTTCCTCAGCATGATATAGCCAATAATGTGCTGAAAGTGCTGTTAAAACCAAAAAAAAAAAAACAACCCACTTTGATGATTGGTTAGCCATTCTGGCCACTTGATTGTTGTCATGTGGTGTCACTGTTCCAACCCAAGTGTAAACAGGCCTTACCCTGGGTTAAGAAAATGCGGCAAGATGGTGGATAGATGAGCATCCCATAACACAAGCACACTGCATGTCACCAAAGAGAAGTGTAACCATTTATTCAATTAATAAAGTTAATATAACATATTCTGTTCTTTTTAGAAGTGAAACAGTTTCTATCAGAAATAAATTTGTTAAAAGTTTTTCCTGTCTGGTTCGATCAAAGCTGTTTTCACGAATCAACAGGAACATATTTTGGGTCATGAAATCTCAGTAAGAACAGGCTTGATCAGATGCCAAAATGCACCCCTGGTACTAAGCCTTCTGTTCTATGCCAAGCTTGAAAACTCAAGCACCTGAAACTTAAATAAAAAATTTTGACCTGCAGCTTTTCTAGTTCTTTAAGTTCTAAGATATATACGAATAACCCACAACAAAGAAATTTCCTTAGAACAAAAAGCTGTTCTCGACAGGCACTGGCAAATTCGATATTTAACAAGAATTCCACAGAATGTCATGACTCACCTGCTTTGCCGTAGCATAATTCAAAAACTTTTAATAATCACTGGATCATGAAATGTAGGTCACAGTGATCTACTTTAGCCTATTGTGACTAATACCCAAGATGAATACACCCATCAAATTTAATGATAGTACGTACAACAGTCTCAAGGAAACTGAATTACCATATATACTCGCGTATAAGCGGATACCAAATGCAAACTGCATAGATCCAGATCTGCCATCGCATAATGCGCCAGAAGATCTGGGTCTATGCAGTTTGAAAGGACTAATCAGTAGGATAAACAACATAGATCCTGCTCTGCCGGAGCATTATGCGACGGTAGATCAGGGTCTATGTTTTTTGCATTTGGACCCGGCTTATATGCGAGTATATATGGTAAATGCAAAAACTTAACATTGACATCAACACTGTCTGAAAAGAGATCCCTATGTTCTCCGTTCAAAAACATCCCAATAGACACAACAGTTGCATCTCTGTCAAATCTGAGTTTGCCCTATAATCACGAAACTGTCTACAGCACAAATACTGTATTCGGACTTAACAGCAGTGTTGCACCTAGGATCCCAAGGTCAGGGGACACTGTGTTCCTCACCCTCCAGATTTGGGGGACACACAACATTTTAAAAGGACAAAGGAAAATTGAAGTACATAATACACTAGAAGTGTTAAAAGAATGAGATAATCTTATTTTCTTCGACAGTTTTGCCACCATAACTTTCTCATATTTTCCTTGGACACTTACATTATTGCAATAAATGTTTTATCATGTGATCAAGTAACTCATGAAAACATCAACATGTTTGAATATCTGGTTAACCTGAAATGAACTGCACCATGGAATTTTCTATTCCAGATCTTGCCCTCATTTAACTTTAGTGTTCACTCATTATCTACTAGCAATTATTATAATAAATACCGATGTTTTCTTAATTACTTTTCTTTTAAAAGTATTAAATCATTAATCAAATGACATTGTGTATTTGCATAAATTAGTACTTTTTTCATTAATTCAGCCACGAATAAATTAAATCTTGACTGCTGTAGGTGTGACTTTAACCTCGAAAATATGTTACAATTGTGGCCGTCAAAGACTTTAGCAATTCAGCTGACTACCACAAACCTTGAATGTTTTCATTGCCAGATTCATTGTTTTAAAATGGATATTCATTGCCATATTACAAGTTTCATCACTTTTAGCGACTTTGGCCATTGCTAGAGCAAACATGGACATGTATGCACATCTGCAAAAGAAAAGTGTAGGCATATTTATTTTATTTTTTTCCTGAAAAAAAAGCGCACCCAGAGGAGTGCACAGGGTCAAGATTTGGGGGACATAGGAAAAAAAATTGCAGGAAACCCGCAAGCCGGTGCTTTAGGTGCAACACTGTAAAAGTCTAATATGTAGAGACACACTTAGAATCTCTGTCTATTAAGAGTAGAGTCTCCTAATACTTAAAGTAGAGTCTCTCAATATTATTCACATTTCACATACATGTAGAGATACATTCAATAACATAATACCAAAATATTTATCATTCTAATGTCACTCTGTGCCGAGTTATATGCAATCAAAACTTCTGAAATCAGAGCACAAGATCTGTTTTTTTTTAGCTCAGCAGGTTTATGTGTACTGGGTCTGGAAGCAGCCAGATTCTGTAGAAGAAAGTGATACATGAATTCCCTTGCCACACTTCACTGCCACTTTTATTTGTCAAAGAGTACGCTTGTTTGAGATAAATTTCTCTTTTCCCGCCTTTTGAAAAGTAAAATGTTTTAAATACTGAAATTAAACTGATCTTAGTCAAAAGTACACATGGTGCACTTCCAGTTCTATAACATTTATTGCTGAAAATTTACATTATTTCTTCAAACACAATAAACAGGTGCTGTGTCATAAGAGAGCAAAGTTGGAAGGCATATATGATACTTTTTTGACCAATATTAAATAATGACCCTGATCACTACTGTCTTTTGTATACAGTGGTCACCTAGGCAACAAGGACTCAAAACTGTCTCCACCTAGTGACTGTTGTGCTGATCATCTATTGTGGGTGCAGAGAAAAAAATTCAGACAGAACACAAATAAAACCCAGACTGTTGCTGTTGGATTGCATATAGTGCACTCTGTCACCAAGTTGACAGTTTAACTCTCAAATTTGTAGCCACAGCATTGCTTTCCTTTTGTTGCTGATGGCCCCCTATTAATTAAGGCCATTCTTTGAACGCTAACACTACATTACAGTGTAAAAGTAGACCATAATTGTTCAGTCTGTATAATGGGTTATGTAAGTCTTTTATATCTCAAATGGAAAATCTACCCTTATCTACATCTATAGGGTAGAAGTCCTTTGGTGACCTTCCCTGTCCATTATTCCTGAGTGAAGCTATTGACTGCAGAATACCCATTAATGGCCAAGGTGCTTTTATTTTGGAATTATTTCATTTGCTAGCTGTGGGGTGTGCAAACAAAAAACTTGAGATGTCTATTGAAATGTCTGAATTGGGTTTCAGCTTACTTGTGCACTGTAATTCAAATTATGAAATGGACGACACCCTGACTTAGGGACATGTGAAATGAACACAAATACCAGCCAGTGCATACTGGTTCAGTGTTGAAAAAAAAATCCATTAAAAGTTGAGAAGAATTCAATATGAATGCATTTGCCAATTTTTAACACCCCTATGCAAATGATTTATTGAAACCACAGGTATTGATACGATAAAACATCATCAAAGAAATGGAGTTTTCAGACTCAGAAATATATCAAATATGTAATAAACAAACAAGAGGCCCTTCACTTGGCTGACATCTACCCAGTGTTCGAAACTGCTGCCTGCCCATCAGCCCCAAACCAGTTAAGATCATGTTGGACTGGTATAATTGTAAAGTTGTGGGTCAAGTGGACTGCTAAATTCTTCTCTTTGTAATGTTTTACCATTTTGCTAGAAGCTACAATCGTCTTTCCTTGTTCATCCAACATATTTACAGCACCTGAGAATCTGCTATTTAAAAATGAACATGCTGAGATATTTCATTGGTGAAAAACAACCAAAGACATCACATTTTATATTGTTACTCCCGATAGTCAAGGTTGTCTTGAATGCTGTTTTTTGCGATCATTAAGGCATTCTTGTGATCCTGATGAAATGCAGATGTCTTGTTCAGAGATGCTTTATGATATGGCTATTACACACACAATGCCCACCCTCCAAAATAAAAATAAAACCATGAAGTGAGAAAGGCAAAATTAAACCCACACAATGCCCACCTACAAAATAAAAATAAAATGATGAAGTGAGAAAGGCAAAAGTAAACACACACAATGCCCACCCTCCAAAATAAAAATAAAATGATGAAGTGAGAAAGGCAAAACACACAATGCCCACCCTCCAAAATAAAAATAAAACGATGAAGTGAGAAAAGCAATGCACAGAGAATGTTCATTCTTGTGTAACAGCTTCTCGAGTGTTTTAAATATGTTGGATGAAATGAGTGAGACTGCTTTTGTGTGTAAAGGTGGTTTCAGTCAGAAAAGATTATGAAAACAAAATTTGTTTAAAAGTTGGCACTAGTAGGGTATGGTTGACTCTGGAGATTACTGACCAACAAGTGTCAAAAAATTCACATCATATTTGTAATATAATATCACATGGGTCACTATGTACGGTACCTTTTGGGGTCATACAATATTCCACATTTATAGTGATCTGGATAAAGATTTCATTAAAATGAGATGGAATCAAAAGTGTAACCAAAAGGTACCCTACACAGTGACCCAAGTGATAATATATTACAAATATGAAGTGAATTGGGTGAGTATGAAGTGAATTGGGTAAGTATGAAATGAATTGGGTAAGTATGAAGTGAATTGGGTAAGTATGAAGTGAATTGGGTGAGTATGAAGTGAATTGGGTAAGTATGAAGTGAATTGGGTAAGTATGAAGTGAACTGGGTGAGTATGAAGTGAATTGGGTAAGTATGAAGTGAATTGGGTGACGGGTTATGGAAATATATTGGGAAAAAAAGCTTGATCAAAACCTTTAACCAACATGTATCCCCAGCATAGTTCTTGACCTCATGGCCACACCACCCTTGGGAAGAAACCAGACGCAGGAGTGATCCTATGTGATGGGAGTATGTGAAGATGTTATATTCCAAACATAAGGTGAATTGAAGGGGTCATGGAAATATAAGTGATGAAAAAAACTTTAACCAAAATGCATCTCTATTATAATTCTTGACTCCATGGTTCCATCCAGGGGCAGAACTTGGGAACAGTAGTACTGAGAGAAGGAAAGTATATGGCATGTGATAATATTATATTAAATATGGGAAATGAATCAGAGAGAGAAATGCTGCTAAATTAACTTTGACGAAGCTGTCCACACACACACACCCAACCACACACATGAACAATCCCAAATACTAGATGCCCCTGGGGCATCTCAGGGGGAAAATCCAAAAAGTTTTTAAAAATGTGTAAAAATTCGAAAATTTGCTGTTACGTCCTGAACATTTAATCAGGTCATCTAAATATGGATACAAATTTCATATGGAGTGTGTGCACAATCTTGCTAAGAGGCTTCTTGGGGTGAATGGATAGACATATGGAGGGGATGGATAGACATATGGAGGGGATGGATGGACATATGGAGGGGATGGATGGACATATGGAGGGTATGGGATGGATGGACATATGGAGGGAATGGGATGGAGGGGATGGGATGGATGGACATATGGAGGGGATGGACAGACACATGGAGGGGATGGAAAGACATATGGAGGAGATGGACAGACATATGGAGGGGATGGATAGACATATGGAGCAGATGGATGGACATATGGAGGAGATGGATGGACATGTGGAGGGGATGAATAGGCATATCGAGGGGATTGGATGGATCGACATATGGAGATGGATAGAGATATGGAGGGGATTGGATCGATGAGCATATGGAGCAGATGGATAGACATATGGAGGGGAGGGGATGGATGGACATATGGAGCAGATGGATAGATATATGGAGGGGATGGGATGGATGGACATTGGAGGAGATGGAGGACATATGGAGGGGATGGATGGACATATGGAGGAGATGGATGGACATATGGAGGGGATGGACAGAAGGACCAATTTAAGGTGCCCTCACTGTAAACAGGAGATACAGTAATTTGTTCAGTGTGTCTTTCATTGATGTGCAACCCACACACCATGAAACCCAAAGAAAATCTTTTGAAAATAAATCATGCAATGAAAAATATATTTTTTTTCAATTAAAAATCCTGTGCAGAGTATAAAACTTATTCAAATGAAATACAAAAACTCCTTGTTTTATGTACCTGAATTATATCAAGTATAATTAAAGAGCAGACCAGTTTAGTTTGTCATGTACATACTTCTAATATTTGCTTAAGAAATTAAGTGATGTCAAAGTAGCAAATATTCAAGTATATATGTACAGAGTTTAATGGTATGCCAGCACAAAAGTGCTGATTAAAACTTCAGTTATTACAATGTAAAGACAAACACGAGTCCCTCGAAGGGACTGACACTCTACTGTCTGAAAAGAGTTTCCATGAATGCAAGATAAGACCATTTCTTCTTTTTAACTTCTGAGTATTGAAACCATTTCTGATATTCTTGAGTGACAAGATTTTCAAATTAGCCACTGTGGCAGCCATACTGGATGTAGTTCAGGACAAACCAGACACCAATAGAAGACTTTTGATGAAATTCCAATGTTGATATGACTATCTATTCAGGAGAATTAGTGACACGATTTTCAATATGTTCATTGTGGCAGTAATATTTGAAGTCAGGTCAGCACAATTTTCATTCAGGATCAAGAAGGTATCCTAATTAATCTTCTGGTAAAAACCCCATGTTGATATAACTTGCCATTTAGAAAGAGTAGAAATAACAAGATTTTCATGATGGCTGTCATGTTGATATAACTTGTCATTTAGAAAGAGTAGAAATAACAAGATTTTCATGATGGCTGTCATGTTGATATAACTTGTCATTTAGAAAGAGTAGAAATAACAAGATTTTCATGATGGCTGTCATGTTGATATAACTTGCCATTTAGAAAGAGTAGAAATAACAAGATTTTCATGATGGCTGTCATGTTGGCCATACTGGATGTCAGATAGGAACCATTTTCATTTAGTACCAACTAGACATCATAAGAAGTCTTCAGGTGAAAACCCGATGCAGATATGACTTTCCATCTAGGCAAAGTAACTGTAAGATTTGCAAGATGGTGCCATATTTGATAGCAGATTCGTACAATTTTTATTCAAGACCAACTAGACACTGTAAGAAGTCTTCTGGTGAAAACCCAATGCTGATACAAGTTTCCATTCAGGAGGAGTAGCAATAACAAAATTTTCAAGATGGCTGCTGTGGTAGCCATATTGGATGTCGGATTGGCACCATTTCATTTAGGGCCAACTATACACCACAAGAAGTCTTTTAATGAAATCCCCATGTTGATATGACTGTCTGTCCATTCTGGAGGAGTAGCGATAACAAGATTTTTGAGATGGCTATTGTGGTGGCCATACTGGATGTCTGAGCAGAACCATTTGCGTTTAGCTAGCCATCATAAAATGTTTTCTGGTGAAAACCCCATGTCGATATGACTTTCCATTTAGGAGTAGTAGCGATAACAAGAGTTTCAAGATGGCTGCCATGTCAGATCGGTACTATCTGCATTTAGGCCCAACTAGACATAAGAAGTCTTTTAACGAAAACCCCATGTTGATATGACCATCCATGGCCACGCCCAGATTTTTTTTACGAATCCATTATGCTGTATATAAATATATCCCTTTGATCTCGGCTCCTTTACCCCCAACACCCCTGGAAAAATGCCTGCGGATGCCCATGTTACCATCCACTCGAAAGGAGTTATGACAACAAGATTTTCAAGATGGCTGCCATGGTGGCCATATTGGACATCAAAATAGCACCATTTTCATTTATGACCAACTAGACCTTGGGATGAATGTGTGTAAAGTTTCATGGCAATCCTCTAAGTAGTTTAGGAGTAGCAATAACAAACTTATGTTAACAGATGACAGACATCCAACAATGGAAGACAGTCAAAAAGTCATCCCATAAGCTCTTCTGAGCTATTACCAGTTGAGCTAAAAACCGCAAACATTTTTTTTGAAGATAAGCTGTTCTAAATAAATATAAACATGTAGTCCTACAAGATAAAAGATAAAAGCCAAATATGATGAAATTCTTAAAAAAGGTATAAAAAATAAGAGTTAAAGGTAAAAAAAATATGAAATCCTTAAAATATAGGATTTTCTCTAGTGAATATATACTTAAATCCATATCATGTTCTACAAATATTATTTAAGAAATAATTACGGAAAACAAGAAAGCCTGGGCCTGCATGGCAAACGCAGAAAAAGAAGCTTTTCTGTAACATGCATGACCTTGACCACAAGGTCAAAAGGTTTAGTAAGCATGTCTTAGATTGAATGGTTTTGGTTTCACAATGATTCATTAAAAGTTGAAGAAAATCTGCCAAGGAGCTTACAGGGTCTATTCCAGGATGCATGATTGCAGGATTCATGTTAATTTATAAAAAAAATCATGCTAAAAATTCAACCGAATGTGCTACAATCACATATAATATTTTCACGCTTTTTTTTTCTTCTTCTTCTGTTCCTTCATTAAATCCCTCCTATATTTCGAAAATTTCCCCCTTTCTTTCAAATGGAGGAGAAGACATTTTCCCCATAACTTTTCCGTTCTAGAATTAACTAGGTTTTGGAAATATAAGCAAATGAAAAAACTTCAACCAAAACCTTAATGGAAATTTTCTATGCCTGTGACCTTGCCACCGAGATCAAGGAGGCAAGTGCACGAGTAGCAGAATGAATTGCCCAAGTTTTATAATGATTCATTACATGTATGAAGAAATCTATCAAGGAGTTTAGAAATTTAAGCATATGACAAAACTTTAACCAAACAAGCAACACATTCTACGACTGTGACATTGAGTCTACGGTCAAAGAATGAACTGAGCAAGTCACAGAATTAATTGTCTTAGCTTCATAATGATTCACGCCAATTATAATGAGAATCTATTAAGGGGTTCAGGAAATATTAGCAAATGAAAAAACTTTAGCCAAACCTTAATTGCAAATTTTCTATGACTGGAACCTTGACGCTAAGGTAAAAGGGGCAAGCAAGCATGTCATAAATTTGGTTTGATTCAGTGTTTTATGGCACAGCAGTACAAGTCGGGTATTTAGTGCCGAGGCAATTGGAGTAAAAGTGCCTTGCCTAAGGACACACCATGGTAGCTGACCCCGGCTGATCCAATGGTAGGATTCAAACCTACACCCTTTTCTAGTCGCCTATTACAACATGCATGAGAGTGCATTGGGCCCAAAGAAAAGTAGAATGAACTGTCTTAGCTTCATAATGATTCTTCTCAAGTATCATGAGAATCTTTCAGGGGATTTAGGAAATTTATGCAAATGAAAAAATAACCAAAACCATAAGTGTTGCCGCTACTACTGGAAAAGTGACTGCAATGTCTTGTTTCCCACTAATGTGGGCTTGAAAAAAGATGTTGTTTTTTTCTCTGCCAGTCACTTAAATTCAATCTGTGGATTGTTCAAATAAAAGGAATATAATTGACAATAACCAAATATCTTCTCAACACTTACATACCATTAATTAAAATTCAACAGACTGTCAAACATGTCTTCATGATTAAGTTTGATTTACCATTTCATGTTTGAACTCGTAGAGTCATTAGCTATACAGATTTCAAACAGGAAAGCAAATGAATGATAAACTATGTTGTATTTAATGTTAACATGACAGAAGTTTAGAGTATGAAATTGCTAACAAGATCAGGTGAAGATATTAACTTAATTATTGATGACAATTATTTTGAGAAAAGAAGATTTACTGCATGAAGATTTAATTATGCTGCATAATTGTACAGGTTTCACCAGCAATTTACTAGCAATTGACAGCAGGTATTACACATTATAACGATTCTGGGAAGAAAAAAAAGGTCCATAAATGAAAAGGAATACTGGAAACTGTGTTTTAATTGCAGAAGAATTCAATAAACAATAAAAAAAACAAAAAAAAAAAAAACAGAGAAAACTAGAAGTTAGTGATTTCTCCAGGATATTTACAAAAGGGGGGGGGGGGGGGGAGAGAGATTCCCCTCTAGCAGTTTTTGAAGGAGGATATAAAAATTTTATAAAATTTTTATTAAGAGCAGTTTTTTTTATGAGAACAGTATCTATGAATCAACCTTATTGTAGTATGTATCAACAAATATGTGTGTGTTAAATGACTTTTAATGAATAAAGGTACAGCTTACAGTTTATGATCATTATTGACACAGTGGCAGTGTTCATGTGTTATGACAATGGCACTATGGCATATGCATCTCAAAAAAGCTATACCCCACAAAGATAAAGGCAAAAAAGAGTAAAATCCTTCAAATACAGAGTCAAATTTTTGATGTAAACAGCACTCACAAAAGTTCAAGATTTTTTGACTGGAAAATCATCTTGGGATGCATCCCAAAGCAAAAAGGTTGCCTCTATTAGTCACCTCTTACGACATGCAGAAGAGTGCATCAGGGCCTTTTATTGCATTGAGTGATCTTTTCCTTCACTTACCGTATATACTCGCATATAAGCCTGGTCCAAATGCAAACAACAGAAGACCCTGATCTGCCATCGCATAATGTGCCGGCAGATCAGGATCTCTGTTGTTTGTTGTACTGATTAGTCCTGTTGTTTAACTATACCTGGATCTGTTGTTCTGTAACATATACCTGGAACTGCTCTGCTGTTGTATAATGTCTACCCACATGTACTGTTGTATAATGTCTACCCACATGTACTGTTGTATAATGTCTACCCACATGTACTGTTGTTATCATGTGTACCCAGATCAACTATTGTTTCATGTACACCTGGATCTACTGCAGTAAAATGTACACCCAGATCTACTGCTATATGACCTATAAAGGATATCCTGTTGTGTAATGTATACCCAGATATACTGTTATATAATATATACCCATATCTACTGTTGTATAATGTACCATAATTAACCCAAATACTCATACCTTCCAATTTTACTGACACCATATTTTCTAAATTTGTAAGAATTTTAATCAGAACAAAAAGTATCCAGACACCAAGAAAGTTCTTTTTTTTAAAGACTACAACAACAAAATTCAAGTTGGAATGTAAACTTGGCCATGTTTTACCTGTACTAAAACACTGGTAATAGAATAGTCAACCCTCAGGCCCTTATGCCTCTTTGATTACCCTAATTATCAAATGGATTAATTGATGGTGTTGTCAATAGGCAGCAATAAAAACAGCTGCCATGTCCCACAACTTCTGATCAAGCAGATCCCTAAACATAGCAAGCCACTAGCTTGTTAAAGATAATGGTAAAGGAAAAACAACCTTTCATCTGGTGACAGTTGTCGGAATTAATTAATAAATCACTTTGATAACTGAAAAATTAATGGTCATCAGTGTTACACTCAGCCACCATGTGGTTGCAGGCTTCTTTTATATTTACCACAGGAGTGACAAAGGGAGACAAAAGCAGTCATGCACATCAGTCCCTATTCTCACTAAAGTGGATTAACTTGCGTGATATTAAGTGTTTAAATGTATATGCAGGTTATTATCTTTTTTTCTTCCCTTTTCCAGTAAACTAAACTGGCTTCACATTTATTTCTGATAAAGTGTATTTCTAATAAAGTGATCAACATCTCCAACACACAAGTTTCACAAGTTCCTGTAGGCTCAGTTTTATTAAATGGCATATTTCCCCTCGGTAACCTCATTCTGGATGTAGTCAATTTGGTCTTCACACCTATAATCAGAGTTCAAATAATGGTATTCCACACTTGAATTCCTGAACCAGTCTACATGATCTGGCCCCATTACATATTTTGGCCAATATTTGCCATATTTGGATTTTTAGTGTTGAGATTGTTTCAAGCCTTTTTGAAGGAAAATATGGATTATCTTTCAGATGAGATAATATGAATTGATGTATATTATTTTAGTGACATATTCAGTTGACAAAGACAATTTTAAAGTTATGAAACAATATCAATGTTAGAACTGGGTCATGTCTGTAGACAAAGTTTCCACCCAGACTTGTCACCGATGGCAGTACATGTACATGATGAACAAACTGTCTTAGTTTTTAAAACAAAAAGACAACAAAGACCAGAAAGGCAACCAGAATCCTTTATTTTGTACAAAAAACATGGAAACATTATTATTCAAGTGTTCTTTATTGATAAGCAAGGATATCATGCAACTGGGTTTACTTACCTAGATTATTTGTACTTGCCTGGCTCATGGATGCACAATCATGACAATAAAGATATTCATTTTCTGGACAATATTCATAAAAATTTATAATTTTCATTAGTACACCAATTATCAACAGACAGAAAGGTAATTATTTTGTAGTGTCCGGATATTTGGGTCAATGATGGTATATCCAGATCTACTGATGTATAATGCTTTGTCAGGTAAGTTCCAAGCTGTTTGTTCTACTTATAATTTTCACACAAACAGTGTAGATCCAGACCTGCCGGTATTTATGCAGTGGCAGACATGGGTCTACACTGAACACAACTGGATGAGCATTACACAATGGTAATTATGGTATTCTGTAGGATTCCCATTAATGCGATGTCGATGCTTCTTCTATAGCATTCTGCATTTAACATCAATTAGTAATACAATCCATTTTTACTTTCAAGTTTTATGTTTGGTCTGCCAGAAACAAAAATTGTAGATTCAATATGCCAACAATAAATGCCACTGGAATTAAATTCAATATAACATGGTTCATGCAAATCTGTAATGAAATGACCAACTGTCAAGCCATATTTATTTTAAGAAAATATTTTCAAAAGACACTGAGCTAATTGGTAAAGTTTCTGACGAAAATCAAATTATATGCAAGTCAACTTTAAACAGTAGCATCTGCTTTTATACCAGTTTAATAGCTCTGTGAGAAAGCCAAGCCACCAACTTTGCAAAGAAGCAGCAAGCAGCAAAGGTGGTTAGGGGTGTGCATTGCATGCTAAATTTAGCTGAAAGAGCTCACCAATTAAGAACCTACTAAAAGCAATCTGTCTGCATAAAATTATGCACTGAAGAGCTGTGATGAAAGATTATGATCATCATCCATACCTGAAATCACATGTTAGATAAGGTTAAATCACCTGCCAAGTTAGGGCCAAACTTGATAGGCTGTTGTGAGACTTGCTAAATACTAGCTGGCCTAAATATCAAATATTATCGTCATAACAAGCTTTTCGGTGGGATGAGGCATTTTTATACATGCTAAAAGCTCAGAAGCCAAATGCTGCATCAAGATCATGTTTGAAAATGCCAGAGAATGCCGTCTCTAAAAACAAAAGTCAACCCCAAATGTGAGAAATATAGTTCCATAAAAGGAAACAAAATCCAAGATTGGGCATAAATGGAGATATTTCTGATATCAAGTCAATCCATTTTGAAGCCAGAGAGACAAAAAATTATCATAAAGTATTGTCAATTGTTTATAACAATGTTATACGTTACAGTATATAAAATTCTCGAGACCTTTTCTCCAATGTAGGGGTGCTGCAGTATGAAAAATCTGCCAATACCAAAAAACGTTGTGATCAACTATATTAATAGCTGAAGAAAATTTATATGTACAAATACTGCATGAAATGAAGCTAAATTAATGAATGGATTCTTAATACCATATATAATTGCTTTTAAGTTTAGTTCAATTACATGCAACACAGACCCTGATCTGCCATTGCATAATGTGCCAGCAGATCAGGGTCCATCTTGTTTGTTTTATTGATTACTCCTAACAAACTGCATAGACCCAGATCTGCTGGTGCATTATGCGATGTCAGGTCTGGGTCTGCTCATTTTGTAGTTGGACTTGACTTAAAAGTGAGTACATATGGTAAATGAAATATGAAATAGTTACTCCTGGCAATTTGTCACAAGAGAGGCTATCTGAAGGACAAAGAATGTACTCCACTGTACCTAAGAAATGCTGTTCTTGTAGAGATTTTCCTGCCTTTCCTTAAGTTGGGTCCAAATTGCCACATTGATTACTGGTAGTCTAATTCTGTTTGTCATCCAGGTCAATTTGGATGTTACTAATTAAAAACAAAAGCTCCATGTGCTTCATGTATTTACATTATTACTGTCAATACTCATGTATGAGCTGATACCAACTGCAAACTGCATAGACCCAGATATGCTGTTGCATAATGCGCTGGCAGATCAGGGTCTATGTTGTTTGCATTTGGATCTGCCATTTCATCATGTATTGGCAGATCAGGGTCTATGTTTGCATTTGGACCTGCCATTTCATCATGTATTGGCAGATCAGGGTCTATACTGTTTGTTCTACTGGTGTCCTTAGCAGTTCTCATTAAAAGTGGCCATTAATGGAGGTTGTAACTATGGTGGCTCAGTTTTAAAACTGCCAGACTTGCAACCAAATGGGTGAGGGTTTGAATCCTACCAGTGGATTAGCCCGGTTTGTCTATGGTGGTGTTTCCTTGGACGAGGCACTTTACTCCAATTGCTTGAGCACCAAAGAACCTGCTTGTGTTGCTGTGCCATAAAACACCAAATACTAGTTCCCTTTATTTGTCTCCTATTGCGCACATACAAATCCAGTGCATGCTTCTTCCCGCAAAGTTATATAAACAAGATAAATTAATTATAAGACAGGTCTGCTCTTAAAATAAGCACATTTACAAGCTGATGTTAATTTTTCACCGGGGATAGCTGTAAACATTGAGGATACAATGAGTATCTCTGATGAAAACGCTCAAATTATGAATGGAATATGTTCCAAACACGTGGTGAAATGCCCATTAAAGGCAAGTTTTGCATGTTTTCTTCTTTAAACTTTATACTTTGTAGAAATTCTGTAACCAACAGAACACTACAGTCATTCAGGTCTCAGAAAAATCAATTGTGTTAATACATTGTGGTTTTCACAATTTTTTTGACACACAGGGTAATATGTTCCATTGGTTACATACCATTTCTGAGGTTTTACTGTATTTCTTTCACTCTTTAAACCTTTCAAAATCACTGACAAACTCGTTTAAGCATGTGTTGTTGATCAGATGGCATTGCTTTTTTTAAGGCTGGTGTATATGCTGTGACAAAGAAATGCCTGCTTTGGCTGCATGGACCCAAAAGAACAAAAAATTACAGAGATCTTCAGAAAGGCAGGTAAAACAAGCAATAACGGTGGCAAAAAAACAAAGAAAGAACAATGAAATAGGAAAGACTGTTTTGTGTCAACATACACATGAAGTGCAGTACAATAAGAACTTTAAAAGAAAATGATACTGAATCAGTGTAACAAGCCGACAGAGAAATGCAGCCAACATTCACTTCAAATTATCAAAAGAGGATGACCTTGTTGGACACATTTTGGAAATATTTGACGAAGGAGGACTGTCATTAGAGAGGGAAGAAAAATTCTTCCTGGGATAAAATTTCCTTGTGTTTTATTGTAGAGACCTGCCACTTCTTCAGCTTGAAAAACACTGCAGTATGTGCAACAAATGAGAAACAAAACAATGAGAAGCCCTCAAAATATGTCTGAAAGAGTAACCGAGAAAACAGTGAAAGGTGATTTTCATCTACTGAATGTCAAAAAATTAACTTTCTACCTCCAAGTAAGTCACTACTAATTTGATGTTTGATGGGAGATAGTGAAGAAAAAAAGAAAAAAAAATTTTAAACCTGATTTACGGGGATCAGTTCGGGATTTATCGGCAAGAATACGTTTGGTAATCGAAGAAAGATTGATAAAAGTTGCTAGGGATGTCGATATATTTGGTCATGATGATTTAACAACACCGAAAGAAAGGAAAGCGCATGTTCATATGTTGCATTGGAATATTTTCAGAAAGACAATAAACATTCTATTTGATGTTTATTTACCCACATGCCTTATGTGGTTGATCTTGACATATAAATGTGCTCAACGTACACAATATTTCAAGAGTCTATAGTTTATATCAATGATAGTATATTTCATGAATTTTTTTAATTTTATGATTCGTATGAATTATGGAGTATCTGAAATACATAAAACTTTGAAACTGCTTTTTGACCAATGCAACATATTATCCAGTGTAATTCTAACATTTGGCAACATTGTTACTAAAGGGCAATAATACTTTAACAAGAGTACAGTGAACGGCACATAATATGCCTAACCCATGTTTAATAATCCTCTATTTAGATAACTGATATTTTTATGCAGAAACCATTATCTTCTTTCACCAGAGTGACCTTGACTGTTATCCTTTTGATTCCAAAATCTATAGGATTCTTCCTTACCCAAAGTGCAAGCCATACATGAAGTTTGGGCCAGGTCTGCGAAGTAGAACTACTGTTATTGCACACAAACCATTTTTCTTCCATCAGTGACTTTGACCTTTGACCTCCAAATCAATAGCCTTCGTCATTAACCCGAAGTACAAGCGATCTACAAAGTTTGCTAACAACAGATGATGGAGAACTCCAGTTATTGTGTGAAAACCATTCTTCTTCTTTCTGTATGAGTGACCCTTGACTTTTGACCTCTTGAGCCAGTAATCGATAGGGTTCTTCCCTAATAATAACAATAATAAATAATAATGATAATAATAATAATAATAATAATGATGATACTAACAACTTCATTGTAGAGATGGTAACTCAATTAGTTTCAGAAACTAATCTATCTTGAGGCCTTCTGTTTTGTACAATATATATAGTATCGTATTGTATTAAAAATTCATCTGTGAAAAAGATGTATAAGCTGAGAAAAGCAGGAAGTATTTATATTACTTAGACCTGTTCAAGAGTCTTAAGATTTCATCCATTTAAGACATTGATTATGAAAAAAAGAAATGCTTGGAGCCTGCCTTATGTCACTGGGAATAATGTTTCATACCAGTGGACCAGTTTTTTTGAGAACTCTGCATTATTGTGCAGAAACCACTTTACTCCTTCAAGGTCTAATCTACCTCTCAACAGTTGTGATGAATTATGGAATTAAAATGAAATTCTTGCATACCCCAGGTAAATTGTGTCAAAGTAATTAAAAAAACCCACAATGCATTAATCACAAGTATTTGCTTTTATGGGACCATAGTGACTGTAGTCTTCTTTGGGCTACAACTTTTGCACAAAGTATAAAGGTTAAATGAGAAAAGGGGGGACAGTTGATCTCTGATGATCATTTAGTCAGGTTCGGAACATATTCTACATGTAATTTGAGAATATTCTGTGCCTAGTAATTGCATTTGTAATGTCTACAGTTAT
Source organism: Margaritifera margaritifera (assembly GCA_029931535.1). Lineage (NCBI taxonomy): Eukaryota > Metazoa > Mollusca > Bivalvia > Unionida > Margaritiferidae > Margaritifera > Margaritifera margaritifera. The sequence goes on from JAQPZY010001246.1 coordinate 784,950, forward strand.
CCCTGGTGTTATTGCTCTTCAAATCTGCTTTAAAAGGCACTAAAGGCTAAGAAAATGCAAAAATAATTTACCGTATACTCGCGTATAAGCCGATACCAACTGCATAGACCCAGATCTGCCAGCGCATTATGCACTGGCCGATCTGGGTCTATGTAGTTTGTAAGGACTAATAAGTAGAACAAACAAAACAGACCCTGATCTGCAGGCACATTATATAATAGCAGATCAGGGTCTATGTTGTTTGCATTTGGACCTGTATTATATGCGAGTATAGACAGTAAATCATAATCTGTGCTTTTGAGAAACACTACTACAAATTGTTGCTGACGGGAAGCAGTATGAATCCAGACCTTATAATTTTAAGCAAACAGTATAGATCCTGATTTACCAATGAATTACATAAGGGCCAGTGATCTTTTATTTACAACAAACAGTATAGAACCTGATTTACCAATGAATTACATAAGGGCCAGTGATCTTTTATTTACAACAAACAGAATAGATCCTGATTTACCAATGAATTACATAAGGGCCAGTGATCTTTTATTTACAATAAACAATATAGAACCTGATTTACCAATGAATTACATAAGGGCCAGTGATCTTTTATTTACAACAAACAATATAGATCCTGATTTGCCAAAGAATTACATAAGGGCCAGTGATCTTTTATTTACAACAAACAGTATAGAACCTGATTTACCAATGAATTACATAAGGGCCAGTGATCTTTTATTTACAACAAACAGTATAGATCCTGATTTGCCAATGAATTACATAAGGGCCAGTGATCTTTTATTTACAACAAACAATATAGATCCTGATTTGCCAATGAATTACATAAGGGCCAGTGATCTTTTATTTACAACAAACAGTATAGATCCTGATTTACCAATGAATTACATAAGGGCCAGTGATCTTTTATTTACAACAAACAATATAGATCCTGATTTGCCAATGAATTACATAAGGGCCAGTGATCTTTTATTTACAACAAACAATATAGAACCTGATTTGCCAATGAATTACATAAGGGCCAGTGATCTTTTATTTACAACAAACAGTATAGATCCTGATTTGCCAATGAATTACATAAGGGCCAGTGATCTTTTATTTACAACAAACAGTATAGATCCTGATTTGCCAATGAATTACATAAGGGCCAGTGATCTTTTATTTACAACAAACAGTATAGATCCTGATTTACCAATGAATTACATAAGGGCCAGTGATCTTTTATTTACAACAAACAATATAGAACCTGATTTGCCAATGAATTACATAAGGGCCAGTGATCTTTTATTTACAACAAACAGTATAGATCCTGATTTACCAATGAATTACATAAGGGCCAGTGATCTTTTATTTACAACAAACAGTATAGAACCTGATCTACTACCAAGTTATGTAAGGGACAGTGATGTTCTATTGACAGTGGACAGTATAGAACCTTATCTGCCACTGAATTTTGTAAGGGACAGTGATGATCTATTTACATTGGAGAGTACAGAACACATTCAACTGTTTGCTGGATCTGATGGAACTGCCAGATGTAGTGTTGAAATTTGAAATGATGACAGGAGGTAATTCTTGTGTAATTCCATGTGGAATTACAAGTTGTCCAACATAGGATTTGATCCAAATATTCTCCACATACTGCTGAAAGGACATTTAAGATGACCACAATGCAAGAGCCATGAGAAATACCGTTAAATGTCCAAAATGTACACTGATTGTTGCAGACAGAGTTGTCTGCACCAATATCATGATTTATAAATAGGTGAAATCAGACCCAAACCATCCATCAGTAACAGTACAGGTTTTGGAGATGATTTATTAAGACTAACTAAATAACGGCTTTAATGAACCTGTGGACAGAAAAGTGTGTTGAACAGAACTGAAGATATATGTGCTTATGGAAGAGAAAAAAATATTAAATAAAGGTTTAAGGATAATCATAGATTCTGTGCCCTGTAGAAATCTTTACCTGTTGGACAGCATCATCAAGTATTCCATTAATCATTTAAAAGTTATACTCTTGTTTGTTTAATTTTTTTAAAGAATGAACCATTCTGATTTTACAGCAATGAACCATTCTGATTTTACAGCAAGCCAATTCCAAGAAATGAATTCATTATCTTCATCCTCATGTGTACTAATCTTGTAGCAAAAATAGTAACAGAATCTGTATTACATAAAACAAAATTAAATATTAAAAGTCAACAAAACTGTTGAATTTGAATTGTGTCCCTCAATTTACTTGACTAAGCAATTTTTTTCTATTGAATGATCTTACGAATGAACAAAAAAGGAAAGAATCAATGAAATGGAATGAAAATCCAATTTTCATTCTGTAGGCAAACAATTTTAAATGCTGCAAGGCCAGAAAAAAGCCTAGTAAATGTGTTACGTGTTCATATGTGGAGAGAATTTTGATAGATATAAAAATATGAGAGTGCCTCTCAACATTATTACCTGGGACACAAATTTACTATTTCCACTTTTACTGCCAGATTATGCAATGTTAACTGTTTCCCTCATAGCAGGATGCCTAGAGAGGCAGGTTGGTCATTGGTGGAAAACCTGGAACCATTCTTTTTAAGTGTCATGTTTTGTAGAATGGTTTAGATTTGTAGGTCAGTCAGAGTCATGTTGATTGCTCAACTTGGCAGACAGTTGGGAAGCTAGGAGGTAGGGCTGGGGGTGATTAACTGGCTGGTTAAAAGAAACCACCTGGTCTGGCTACAAGCCATGAGACCAAGATGGGGCTCCTGATAGAGGGCCCCACATTGTCTTTCATTTTGTTTTTCTTCCCACCCACCCGCCACCTCTTCCAAGAGATCCAGTGTTTCCTCATCACTAAAAAGCACTCCCTGCCAATTTTATTTCAACAAGTTATTTTTGTTTTGAAGTTAAATGGTTTATTCTAGGAAAGGTTCTGACGTCTCTTTCTTTCTACAAAATCTAGCATTTGTTAGGTTTCTAAAAAGCATTTCTTTCCAAATTTGTTTTGAGAAGTTATTTTAAAACAAAGTTAAGCAAGTTATTTTAGGAAAAGATCTGGCATTAGGCTTTCACTTAAGGTATGCCCAATATTGTGTTTTTGTTTGTTTTTTTTTTCTCCTAGAGAAGTAGCATTTCCTAGGATTCAAAAGAGCATGCCCAATTCCCTCATTTTACAAGTTATTTCTTGCTTTGGGGTTAATTAACTATTCTAAACAACAGTGTGACATTGAGGTGAGACTGAATGCATTTGTAGCCTGAAAAGATACTTGTACTATTAATGTATCTGAGGTTTTAATTCAAAGTGACGAGATCATTTTTCCTCATGTGAAGACTTTTATGACAATCCCAACTCAAAGAACATCCTTGTAACACAGCTGATCCTGATACTACATGATGGTTCGTTCGTTCGTTCGTTGGATTAACAACGTGTTCGGCCATTCGGCCATTTATGTCGAACTACATGTTGGTTGCAGGATTTACACATATGCTATAGGGGTACTTTGGTTTGGTTTGGTGTTTTGTAACAGCAACACAAGAATGTTATTTAGTATCAAGGTAATTAGAGTAAAGTGACTTGCCCAAGGAAACACCATGGCAGCAAATCTGGGTTGATCCAGGTCTTGAATTTACATACCGTCTATACTCACATATAAGCCGGGTCCAAATGCAAACAACACAGACCCCGATCTGTCATCACATAATTCATCGACAGATCAGGGTTTATGTTGTTTGTTCTACTGATTAGTCCTTACAAACTGCATAGACCCAGATCTGCCGGCACATTATGTGATGGCAGATCTGGGTCTATGCAGTTTGCAGTTTGTATCGGCTTATATGAGAATATATATGGTAAATATCTTTGTAGTCCGAAACAATAGTACAGTGAGAAATGTAATCGTCCCACTGAATTGTCATTAGTCCTTAACTAGGTCCCACTGAATTGTCAATAGTCCTTAACTATCTATCTTTACTAGCCACCGGATTACTGACATTATGAAAACTACTAGTTGGACAGAAAATTTACTAGCCTTGGGCTAGCGGACTACCACTATTTTTGAGCACTGTAATCTAATGGTAGGATTAGAACATGCACCCTTTCAGCCACGAGTTCAGCATGCTACTCGGCTCTCGCCTACGTTAGTTGCCTCTTATGACTTGGGCTGAAAAGATACGCATGTACCATGTATCGATATGTACTGTGATACACAAACCTATGATACAATACATATTGATACACATACCAACTTTGAAGGTCTTGTCATGTTTTAAAGGCATGTCAATGCTAGGGTGCTGCCATTTCAGATGTTTTAAACTATTGGCTGTATTTCCAGTATGCATTAGGACATGTGTAACATAGAATGCAGAGAGACCTAGACTTGTCAGCTGTTCTGACGCTTTTCTCATACTTGAGAAGACAACTAAAATACTAAATCCGATGACCTGCTACCAGTGGTTCTAATTGCACCTTTTTGGCCATTTCAGGTTGCTCCATGTGATTGGATGCAGGACTTCTCTTGTTCATCAACCCTGTTTGTTTTGTAGTGCTATTGCACAACAAGCATTTCAGTGACTAGGATTAAAAAGTGACCATTAGTCTTATCATCCGTGGCCGACATAAGTTCTTGCACAGAGAAAATTTAGCTTTTACCTTAATGTCAAAATTTTGCAAAAACACAAAACAAAATACTGTTCTAAACCTAATACTAATGTCTTCAATTAATTCTGGAAGGCATTTTGGTACTACTGTATCTTAAAAAAAGGAAGAAATAGTGCAATTTCCTTGTACAGGTCCAGGTGTGGAGGCAGAGATGACTAACAACCGAATCCCTCACACTATACTTCAATCAAATACAAAACAACTGCCACAACAGCACACTCTGATGATTTTTCAATTTAAAGAGTAAGATGGCAAACAACTAATAATTATTCATGACTGTTGAAGATTAAAGTAACTTTTATAATGTAAGTATTGTTTTGTATCAATTCTTCACATATTGTATTGATATGTGTATCGAAATGTAAAAATTATTGATGGATCATTTCACCCCATCTTATAACATGCAGGAGGGCACATCAGGCCAGTTCCAAATCACCGAGTCGTCGGCAGGGGGTCTAATGGTTCAACGAGTCTGCAGGGGGGGGGGTCTAATGGTTCAAATGACCATGTCAGCGGGGGTGGGGTGGGAGTGGGGTGGGGTGGGTCTAATGGTTCAAATTCCACAGTCAAATGTTTATTATCCAACTCCCTGAAAATTTTGTCTGGATAAATAATTGTCAAAAAATATATAATAAAAAAAACAAAATGACAATTTTAGGTCCAAAGGACATTCAATTGATTTGGATGAGTCAAAAGTCTGGATAACTGATTTACTGATGACAGTGATTTATGTGTTTTACAGTGTTATATTTTTATTGAGAAAACAAGAAGTCTGTTGAACACTTCACCAGCCTTGCTAGATATAAATCATACCAAATACAGTAAAGTCCTACTTATCTGACATTTATTTATCAGACTTTTATGAAACACGATCTTTTCATGTAGGTAATATATATTGATTTATGTATAAACAGGACATATTAATTTTGACTGTTACACACTCGAGGTCCATATATACCTAACACAAGTGGTCACTATAGCTGGTCTGACCAAAGACCTTTCCGTTATGGTTTTAAAGGGTCTGGACACATGACGTTCTGCTATTATAGTATTGATATCGCACAGTGCTTGGTGCTACAGAAACTATATTTGTACACATTTATTGAAGATCTAATTTATCTGCACAAGTATTTAAGTGAACAGTATATCGCTATGAAACAATATTTTGTACGTTACAAGTTTCAGTGACGTTATAATTTGTGCCTTTTCCATATAATATTGTCTGACAAGTTGCTTGTATCCAAATTTGGAATTATTTAACTAATTACATATGACTGTCAACACAACAAATTTGTTATCAAAGATTTTTGCCTTTGCCAGCTAGAATTAGCTATTTTTTGTACCTTCACTTTTCTTCATGTATTCTTTCATTCAATAATTCTTTTAAGCTTCTTCATAAATAGCATGTAGCAGGATACATAAATGAATGCATAAATAAATATTACATTATATCAGTTAAATAAGAAATTATTTGAACCAAAAATTACATTAATTAGTAGATCAATACATCCAATTATGTTTAGCATGCAAATAAATATCAAAGTTTTTAATGAACAGTAGACTTTGAAGATATAAACTATCTTGCCAACCAAAACTATCACATTATTGTTTTTGATTGTGCAAGATTTTTCTTAAGACACAAACAAATAAATAAATACATGTGCCGTATATACTCGCGTATAATCCGATACCAACCGCAAACTGGATAGACCCAGCTCTGCCGTCGCAGAATGCGCCGGCAGATCAGGGTCTATATTGTTTGCATTTGGACTTGGCTTATACACGAGTATATGGGATAGTCTCAATTTCATCATGACTTAATTTCAGTATGTTTCAACATTTTCAATATAAAAAAATGTTATTACATTCTACATACTAACAAAATTATAAATCTGGGACAAAATATCTGCAGATGGTGAAAACACTGTGATCTTATTAGTCCAAACAAACTGCATAGACCCAGATCTGCCTACATATGATGTGATGGCAGATCTGGGTCTATGCAGTTTGCAACTGGATCCGACTTAAAAATGAGCATAAACTGAATACGATCCTTAATTGTTTTTTTTTTATTATTGAATTCATATACCGTTAGTAATCATAATATCATAATTTACCTACCAATGACAGAATGATTTACGTACCACTGACAGAATGAAAGAAAAAGTCATTTTTTCTCCAAAATTACTTTTATGACCAAATCACATCAATAAGCTGATATTTCAAAGAGTTTTTCAAAAAGTTTTCAAAATGCTCATTATCATATTTTTTCTAGTTTGTGATGATATATCAAGGAGGTAAAAAAAAAAACCATCAAGTGTTTCAACTGGGTGATTTTCCGATGTCTTCGGCATTTCAATCTCTTCTTTTGACAGATAATCTGTCAAATTTCAGATTTCCTTAAAGTTTAAATTTGGAAACCTTTTTTAAATAAATTTTGAAGTTCATATAAATTAAATGGATAGTTAGGTGAGATTGAAATGTTTTTCTGAACGACTTTTCAGAAATATGGACAATGAAATTTGGTAAATCTGTCATGATTAAAACAATTTTTTGCTTACTTATATTCTGATGTAACTGTTTATTTTAGTGTTTGGTTGTACAGATTCGAAACTTTCTGCATAAATAAAATGTATTCATTGCAATAAAGGAATATACGAACATGTCTATGGTGTTGGATTTTTCTAATTTATAATTTACTCTTTTTCATACCAGACAGCACATATATAACCAGTACCTTAATGGCGGACGTGTGTGGTGAAGGGAAGGTATGTATTGAAAAACTTTCTACTGGAAAGGTCTATATACAGAATTTATCTTAAGTTGAGTTAAAACATTCTTGATGGACAATGTTGGATAAACCAAACTAGACTGTCTTCACTTAGTTTAACATGTGATTATGTATCATCTGAGCTCCCATCTCTAATCTGAAAAACTAGTCCACCAGTCTTTGTTAGACAACTATGATGTAGGTCAGAAGAAATGACCTTGTTAATAATGGTAAATACAGTAACCCTGTCCAACGCTGGCTTTTGTGCTCAACACAAGTGCATCTTTAGTCAATGTCTCTAACCTCAGTAACCACTGCTCAATTCTGACAATAGCTCCAATAAAAACTTTATCTTAGTTTTACTTGTTTCTCTTGTCCTCAAATTGATTTAAAGTTCAGATTATTGAGTAAAACTGATGACCTTAACACACTCCCATCTTTAGATAGGATATATTCATCTAGCACTCAATGGGAAAATGAGGCAGCCCTGCAGCCAGAACATAATTAGGTGGGTCAGCTTCCAAAAGAAACAAATTCTGGTGCCAACGTATTTGCATTCCAAAGGTGACTGACCTAATTCCTGGAAAGCCGTTTGCAAAGTAAATAAATAAACATGTCCATTTCATGTTGAAAGTTGTCAGTTTCTTATCTGACTATTTTCCAGGTCACTCCTGATTCTTATGATTATTTCCTGTTGAGGCCTTTGGTCACTGTACAAGGCCATTGTCTATTGTTTTGTTTGAGGTAATAATGTCAGTTTTATCTGACCTTTGAGTCGACATGATCTGTCATCTGAAGGATTTTATTTATACATAAATAATTAAGTCATGAAAGATGATAATTAGAAAGAGTTGCCCAAAGTTTGTACAGCAAAACCGGTCTTAAGAGACAACCACTTCTGCTAACAAAATAAGGTCTCTCAAGACAGGTAGTATCTCACTGAAGGTCATTGCATTATATAACGTAACTGATTTATATACGAAGGATCTGTTCATAAATGATGGGTGGTCTCCAAAATATGTGATCTTTCAAGTCAGGCTGTACTGTAATATATATATATAAAATGTCCCCAAAACTAGTAATAGTCTGGTAGCATGCATCATCTGCAGTGGTCCAGCTGAAATTTTTTTGGGGGGTTTCTGTTGCTTATTTTATTTTATTTTTTTATTGGATGACTTTGTAGAGTACTTCAACAAATAATACAAAATTTCAGGAAGAAAAAAAAAAAAAGAAATTGATGACTTTAAATATGTTCAATATTTATCAAAGAAATTAATGTAGAAACAATTCATTTGCACAGGTGAAGAACACGCATGTGACGATATGCAACACATTTCATGACAACTCGCAATATTGTTGTTCTTGTGTGTTCCGCTGTTTCAGTTTTGAGAAGCGCTCAGTCAGTACATGTATTTCAGTCAGTACGCATGTCTGAAGCTGCATTCATTTCTCCTAGGTTTTGCCTAATTTATATTAAACATTACCTTTTTTTATTTTAGTGAATTTCACCTTCGTCTTATGCTGTATTCAAGATAACACCTTACTTGCTTTAGTAAGCACACACATCTTTTTGATAAAAAAGTGCATAACAATAGCCACTTCTCAGCGCATATGACTCGATCCTAGCATGCCTCGTGAGAGGGAAACAAGGTGATAAAATCAACCTAGAACATCCCAATTTTCTCAGAACCTACCACCAGGGATACCTGGACAAGTGCATCCCAATCCCTTAACTATAAGGATTAAATCAGGTGGCACTCTCCAGTTTCGTACTATGGTTAGATTTTTAAAGAAAAAGAATTACCCAGGTTTTCCTCACTGGCTGTCCTGGCTATTTAAAAAAAACCTTGTATGTCTTAGGTATTGTTAAAAGAAATTTGAATTCCCTTTATTTTGGTGTATGATTGATGGGTGAAATTTGGGTTATAGAGTATACAGCTTGGTCTTACATAAGATGTGCATCTCTCAAAAAACTGCTAGCTCCGTTTGGTCATTTTCACTTCCTGGACTTCAAAGGTAAATAAAAAAAAAAAAAAGAGCTGATAACTTTTTTTACTTTTTATATATTTTGTAATTCTTTCATAGTACTTGCTGAGGCTGGTATTGTCTGCTCTGGCAAAATTCGTTTCCCTATTTTAATAACTGAAGATAATAGTGCACTTTTGACTAATTCAGGCTGATTTTTCGAGTACTTTGGAGCAGCCATTTTGTCTGCTGTGTGCTTAGATCATGTCCAGTTTCCACAAGTACAATATGAAAAGAAATTTCAGCCACAGTACATGAAAGTAACATAGAGGTATGCCAACATTCTCTCCATTGTGCATGTTGCAAATGCAAAATACTTCATCTTACACCTGTCACTCTCTCAGAAGCATATGTATTATTTGTAGAACGCCCCCTCAGTCATATTGGGAGAGAGAATGAACCTCTATTGTGGAGAGTGTCCTACCTACACAAAGGGAGGTAACTCTTTAGTATGTAAATACATGTTTATGGCAGTGCTAGTTTGTGCTCATTATAATAAACTTCCACCTCATGAGATTTATCTTAATTTTTTTTCTTCAATGAGCACATTACAGCTATTTTGTATAACAAGGTAAACCTATTTGTATCTTTTTTCTAGAGCAAATTAAACTTGATTGTTGCCTTTTCTCAGATGTGAATACCAGTAGCTTTGAGGTAAGCACTAAAGACTTTCAAAGCATTTATGTATGAAGAGAATCATTGCATCCTAAAATGCAAGTCATTGTGACCTGTTTTCTTAAGGTAGTATCTTGGGAGTTAATGCATGATCAATGGAATTATATTCAGTGATTTACAATATCCCAAGTGTTATTTAAAATTATTTACATTCTCCTGTATTATGTGCCAGGGCAGATTAACTGCTTTTTTAAAGATGAAAAATATCAGAATTAAAAAGAAGAGTACTGTGAAAGGCACATTATACGCCAGTCCTGTGTTTAATATTCTTCAATTTAGATAACTGAAAGTTTAGTGCAGAAACCACTCGTCTTCTTTCAGTCAAAGTAAACTTGACTTTTGACCTTTTGACCCCAACATCAAAAGACTTCTTCCTTACCTAAGGTGTAAACCATTCACAAAGTTTGGTCCAGGCAGAACTAATGTTACTGTGCAGAAACTATTTTTATTTTTTCAGTCAGTGACCTTGACTTTTCACCTTTTGACCCCAAAATTAAAAGGTTTTTTCCTTACCCCAAGTGAAGGTCATCTACAAAGTTTGGTAATTGTAGATGGTGCAAAACCCTTGTTATTGTGTGGACAACATTTTTCTTCTTCAAGTCAGTGATCTTGACCCGAGTTTCTGAACCAAAAACTGATAGGGTTCTTCCTTAGCCCAAGTGCAAGCCATTCACAAGTTTTTGTAACTATAGATTGTGGACAGCTGGAGTTATTGTGCAGAAATAAAATTTGTAACACACAAATGGATGGACAACATCATAACAATACACTCCGTCATATGGCAGTCTTATAAACAATTAGAAACCATAACAAAAGTGTTTCTATGCCATCTGAAATTTGCAAATGACAAATTACACTATCTCATTCAAATTAAACATCCAGACACAACAAGTATTGCAATAAACAAACCAAGACTCTTGTAAGGTTTGAGAAACAAAAAGTAACAATACTTTTATTTAGGAAAAGTATTCACGGTCATGAACTTTTCCACCTAGAAGACAAGTGTATACATTGTATTTTTTAATCATTATTTTAGTTCTAATTTATAAAATATATATGTCCTCGTTAGTATTTGTCTTCATTTTACAGACAGGTAAAATTTAGTGCATAAAAACGAGAACTTTTGGGTTGCTACGGAAAAATAAAATGATTGTATGAAATTGAAAGTTTTGATAGAATGTCAACATATTTTGAAATACATGAAAAATAAAACTGGCACTTTTGCTTCACTGCCAATTCCAGTGTGAAGTATTTATCCAAACTTTTATTGTCCAAAATGTAGCTATATTGCATCATACTAGACAAGAACATTTTTTCTTGTCAGAAGGAAATGAATTGATATAGACTGTGTGAAATGATGATATGAAAAAAGTAATAGACTTGAAAGTTTCAGGGACAAATCAACCTACAAGATATTATCACACTGGAAGACATTTAGTCCATAGAAAAAAATTGTGTGATGTCTTAAAATAGAAACTTGCCAACTTGTTGCAAGCATTTGGAAGTTTTCTTATTGGGCAGTTGTAAAGACTATCAACATATCATTCATCACTGTATATCGATGAAGTCTGCAGAGTGAAATGAAAATATATCTTTTCTACTTTTGATTGGTTTCCTTCCTATTATTTAGCACTTACATCATTTGGCCATGGTTACTCCAAGCCAAGCTCAGGAGTCAGTGAATTTTTCTCCTTTTTCTTGTTTACAATGAGGGACTGTTGAAAAAAAAAAATGAATGATATGTTTAAATTTTTTGTTAGTTACTGTTTTTTCCAGAAATTGATGGAAATTGCATGAAATGAAGCATTCAGACTTTAAGTAGGTAAACTGCACCTAATTTGAATTTTAAAGAATGGATCAACAGGAATTTTAGAGAATGGATCAGCAGCAATTGAAATTAGTGGTAAATTTCTTGTTGGACTAGTAGTTTTCATAGTCAGATGGCTAGTTAATCTTGGTATGTGTCTGACATTGTTTTATGTGAAGGACTAGTGAAGATTCAGCAGGACCAGTAAATTTCTCATGCTACTAGTCCTTCTGGCTACAAAGAAATTTATGTTAAATTCTAGGCCTGGATCAGTAATGTGAATATTGCAAATGCCTTATTTTGTTCTTATTGCATTATAGTAGCCTTCATTCCCATGACATTATGCAATTGCTATTTTACACCAATGAGGGGCCAGCAAGAGAGAGATTCAAACCACTTGTCTATACATGCAGGCAAAACATGGGTCTCTTTTGCTTCTCTTCTTTTTATTGATACTTATAAATAAAAAGATTTGTTTTTTTACATATCTACCAAACTTCATTTCTCGACCTCATGAGGTTCTAGCTTAATCATGCTAACACAGTTTGTCATTAAAGTTAAAAGTCAAGGATTTGACAAATGTGTAAAAAAAAATTGAAAAACTATTGTAATAGCATGAAGATCTAGTCAGGTCATCTACATATGCATACATACATGTCTACTAAATTTAATTTGAGTAAGTTGAGCAGTTTTTTTCACAATTGTGCACATCAGCTACTAGGGATAGACAGAGAGGCTCAAATTGGATTTCAGATTGGCATCATTTTTATTTAGGACCAACCAGACATCATAAGTCTTTTGGTGCAAACACAATGTCAATATGACGATTCATTCAGGAGGAGTAGCAATAGCAAATTTTCAAGAAAGCTGCTATGGTGATCATATTGTCATGAATTTTATTTATGACCAATTAAACTTCATAAAAGGTATTCTGGTGAAAAAATCCCATGTTGATACGACACAATTTTCAACTCTGGAGGTCAGATCAGCACCAGTTTCATTTAGGACCAATGAGACATCAAAAGAAGTCTACAAGAGAAAACCCCAAGGTGATATAACTTTCTGATCAGAAGGAGTAGCTCTCACAAGAAATTTTAAATGGTTGCTGTGATGGCTATATTGCATGTCTGAGCAGCACTATTTTCATTTAAGACCAACTAGACCTTAGGATGAATGTGTGTGCAAAGTTTCATTGCAATCCTTTAAGTAGTTTAGAAGGTTTAGCAATAACAAACTTGTGCTAACAGATGGACAGACGACAGACAACATGCTATTCCATAAGCTCTTCTGGTCAATGACCAGTAGGGCTAAAAACTAGAATTGTCAGAGGATCACTCTGTTCCCTGCACTCGGGATCCTAGATGCAACATTGTGCAAATCATCCGCAAACTTTGGAGAAGGTGCACAGTCAAAACTTCTTCTTCAGTCACAATCACATTGACCTTGACCTTTGATTTTTTTAACCCCAAATTTGATATGCTTCTTCCTTATCCAAACTGCAAGCCATCCATAAAGTTTGATCCAGGTCTGTGATGTAGAACTAATGTTATTGTGCAGAAACCATTTTTGTTCTTTCAGTGACCTTGATCTTTGATCCCAAAATCATTAGGCTTTGTCCTTACCCCAAGTGCAAGCCATTCACAAAGTTTGGTCCAGGTCTGCAATGTAAAACTAATGTTGGTTGGTTTAATAAAATATGGGTTGTATCATGCTGAGGAAGTGGGAACTAAGTGCCTTTCCCAAGGACACACCAAGGCAGCTGACCCAGGGCTGGCCTGAGCAGGTACTGAACCTATGACCTTTGGATCCAGAGTCTGACACTCATCAAATTAAGTTACTGCCCCTTCCCAGAACTAGTGTTGTTGTGCAGAAACCAATTTTTTGCTTTATGTGGCCTTAAACTTTGACCTTTTGACCCCAAAATCAATGGGCTTCTTTCTTTCCTCAAGAAAAATGTACCTGTAAATTTTTATGAAGGTCGGTGATGTAGAACTGAAGTTATCATGCACAAAAGGAAAAGTTAAAGGACAGGCAGAACAACAGACAGACAGACAGGAAAAATCATAGCATAATACGCTCCACCAAAAGGTGGGCGCATACACATTAAATCAGGGTATCTACATATAGAAAGAAATAGACCAAGATGCACCTGCTGCAAGCAGTGAGGGCATACAAGCTGTTGAAGAATGTTGGACTCATAACAAGATTTAAAAGCTATCAACTAAGACTTTGGATTCATGGGTACCAGTATGTATAATGTCCTTAAGCAGATCTGGCTCTATTCTGTTCATAGTCAAGTGCCTTGTGTGTTAAGTGACAGCAGATCTAGGTCTATTCTGTTCATAGTCAAGTGCCTTGTGTGTTAAGTGACAACAGATCTAGGTCTATTCTGTTCATAGTCAAGTACCTAGTGTATTAAGTGACAACAGATCTGGGTCTATTCTGTTCATAGTCAAGTACCTAGTGTATTAAGTGACAGCAGATCTGGGTCTAATCTGTTCATAGTCAAGTGCCTAGTGTATTAAGTGACAGCAGATCTGGGTCTATTCTGTTCATAGTCAAGTACCTAGTGTATTAAGTGACAGCAGATCTGGGTCTAATCTGTTCATAGTCAAGTGCCTAGTGTATTAAGCGACAGCAGATCTGGGTCTATTCTGTTCTTAGTCAAGTGCCTGGTGTATTAGTGACAGCAGATCTGGGTCTATTCTGTTCATAGTCAAGTATCTAGTGTATTAAGTGACAGCAGATCTGGGTCTGTTCATAGTCAAGTGCCCAGTGTATTAAGTGACAGCAAATCTGGGCCTATTCTGTTCATAGTCAAGTGCCTATTATAAGCATAAATATGATAAAGGCTAAAATATAAGTCGAAAAAATTTAAAAAAGATTAAAAAGAAAACTACAATTTGTGTTTGTAAAACACATATGCCCCTACTGCAGCACAAGAATTGTTTGGCAGTTGTCGATGGGTGTGTGACTTGTTATCACAGACCTGTCTGTATCAACCATTAGTTAATGTCTGCAAGTTAATAATCCCATATACTGTACTTTGTAACAACAGCACAAAGATAACTAACTTGCACATGAATACAGTCTAGATTTTGTAAATCCGATATGAAAAGTTGACCTGTATGAAATTTGTTCTAAAACTTGCCTTTGCTAACTTGCTACAAAAACCACTGTGTTTGTAAAACATGTATGCTCCCACAAAAATGTATAGAGTCCTGAAATAGAACGCTAAATAAAGTCAGCAAAGCTCATTTAAATGACACACAAATCTAATCAGGTCATCTACATATGCATGTAAAGATGCATACCAAATCTTGTTTGCCTAGATTAGGCAGTATTTGCATACCAGTAATCATGCTAACAAGGTTTGCAAGTCCAAGTAAAAAAGATAAATTAAAGTTATAAACAATTTTAAAATGTTTTAAATATAATTAAAAAAACTGATCAGGGCATTTGCATATAGAAAGAAATAGGACTAGTATATATCATTTGTTTATATGTATTGGTTTTTGTATAATCATGCAAACTAGCTTCTTGGGGTGGATGGATGATGTACAGACTGGGGGTGAGAACCAAACCAAAATGGCCCTACTGCAAGCAGTGAGGCTGTACATGTTGTTAATGTATGTTGGACTCGCAAAAAAAATTTAAAAGGCTGCTGCAAGAATGTTGGACTCAAAGCTATACCAGTATGTATAATGTCCTTAATCGAAAAGATTTACCATCTTTACTTGGATATAATGTGAATTCAACTCCAGATCTGTACTGACAAATCAGGGTCTATGATATTCATTCAACTTGTTACAAGTGAAGAGTATATAGACCCTGATCTGCCTAGTGTATTAAGTGACGGCAAATCTGGGTCTGTTCTGTTCATAGTCAAATGCCTAGTATATTAAGTGACAGCAGGGCTGGGTCTATTCTGTTCATAGTCAAGTGCCTAGTGTACTAGTGACAGCAGATTGGGTCTATTCTGTTCATAGTCAAGTACCTAGTGTATTAAGTGACAGCAGATCTGGGTCTATGCTGTTCATAGTCAAGTGCCTAGTGTATTAAGTGACAGCAGATCTGGGTCTATTCTGTTCATAGTCAAGTGCCTAGTGTATTAAGTGACAGCAGATCTGGGTCTATTCTGTTCATAGTCAAGTGCCTAGTGTATTAAGTGACAGCAGATCTGGGTCTATTCTGTTCATAGTCAAGTATCTAGTGTATTAAGTGACAGCAGATCTGGGTCTATTCTGTTCATAGTCAAGTGCCTAGTGTATTAAGTGACAGCAGATCTGGGTCTAATCTGTTCATAGTCAAGTGCCTAGTGTATTAAGTGATAGCAGATCTGGGTCTATTCTGTTCATAGTCAAGTGCCTAGTGTATTAAGTGATAGCAGATCTGGGTCTATTCTGTTCATAGTCAAGTGCCTAGTGTATTAAGTGATAGCAGATCTGGGTCTATGCTTTTCATAGTCAAGTACCTATTATCAGAGCAAATATGATAAAGGCTAAAATATAAGTCAAAAAATTTTTAAAAAGATTAAAAAGAAAACTATAATTTGTGTTTGTAAAACACATATGCCCCTACTGCAGCACAAGAATTGTTTGGCAGTTGTCGATGGGTGTGTGACTTGTTATCACAGACCTGTCTGTCAACCATTAGTTAATGTCTGCAAGTTTATTATCCCATATACTGTACTACAACAGCACAATGATAAAAACTTGCACCACAATACGGTCTAGATTTGTAAATCCGATACAAAGAGTTGACCTGTATTAAATTTGCTCGAAGCTTTGACCACATTCTCTTGACAAAGAAAATTTTTCAAATTTGTCACTAGTGACTGTGTTTTGATCTTTTGACCCCCAAATCGACAGGATTCTTCCTTACCCCAAGCGCAAGCTATCCAGTGTTTTGTAACTGTAGATGGTAGACAACTCAAGTTACTGAGCAGAAACAAAGAGAGATGGACAGACAGACATCATAACATAAGATACTCCACCTTATGGCAGGCATATACAAACTCTCAAGTAATTGCCTGCACGGTACCATGTGTATATACATGTATGGTTTCAATATGAAATTTACTAGAAATGAATCTCTTGCTATTCCATATGTGTTTTAAACAATAATCTAACTCATCCAAGATATTGATGACAGAAGCTTATATATAAAGTCTGATCAAAATCTGCTTAGAAAGAAGGCCTCTAGAGTGGTAATAAGCTCAGCCAATCTGATGCATGATCAACTCTTTTATACGCACGAATGTCACTCATAATCGAACTCATCTGAAATCTTGACGATTCCAGGTTACACATCAAGTCTTATAAAAATCTGTTCAAAAATATGGTCTCTAGAGGGTTCACAATCTCATCCAAACAGATGCAAGATCACTTCATTAATGCGTGCAGATATCACTCATAATTGAACTCGTCCGAGATATTGATGGTATAAGCTTACATACCAAGTCTGATCAAAATCTAATCAGAAATGAAGCCTCCTGAGTGTTCACAAACAAGTACAGACATAACAAAAGACAAATGGATGATGGACAGTCATACCTGAGCTAGCTTGTTCTGGAGTCAGATGAGCTAAGAACAAACAAAAAAGACCCTCTAAAAATCATTCAAATTGAATCAAACTCTAATCAGGTCATCTACATATAAACGGAAATATGCCAACTACTAGGTTTCTTTTGTTTATGTCAAGTGGCTTTTGTTTAACCATGTTAGCAAACTTATCAGGATTGAAGGGGGGGGGGGGGTGAAGAGACAGATGGACAGGACCCAACTGAGATGCTCCTGATAAAAGTAGAGGAGAGAAAGAAAATTTTGAAATCTCAATTATGAATTTTTTTTAACCAAGATTTCACCTAATGCAACCTACATTTACGTCTTGGATCCAGAATAGGAATGAGGTTATTTTCTTGTATTATTAAGTTTGTGTTATCATGATATGTGTATATAAATGTATTATTAGGTTTGTGTTATCATGATATGTGTATATAAATGTATTATTAGGTTTGTGTTATCATGATGTGTGCATATAAATGTGCAGAATATTCTCCATTCCATTTCAAACATAACTATTTTTACAGCATCTTCAGTATCGCATATACTCGCGTATAAGCCGGGTCCAAATGCAAACAACACAGACCCTGATCTGCCGTTGCATAATGCGCCAGCAGATCAGGGTCTATGTTGTTTGTTCTACTGATTAGTCCTTACAAACTGCATAGACCCAGATCTACCGGTGTATTTTGCGACGGCAGA
Source organism: Margaritifera margaritifera (assembly GCA_029931535.1). NCBI lineage: Eukaryota > Metazoa > Mollusca > Bivalvia > Unionida > Margaritiferidae > Margaritifera > Margaritifera margaritifera. The sequence continues at coordinate 803,156 of JAQPZY010001246.1, forward strand.
TGTGGGTCTATGCAACTTGCAGTTGGTATGGGCTTATATGCGAGTATAAATGGTAGTTACCCCAGACTATTTTACTGATGGGATGTTGTGAGGTGCTTGGCTAGCCATCCTGCATCAATTGAACCTTATCATAGAAACTGCAGGAATGCTCCACATCTTGGCTGGAGCTGTAGTTCATGCCTACAGAAGGGTTCACCCTAACTTTCTGAACCATGAGAGTGATCTGCTATAAAGAAAGCTTTAGCTGCCATCTAATTATCTCATGAAAGCTGTGAGAATGAAATCGCACAATCCTACAAATGGTACTAACAACTGAAAAAAAATGCTCTGGTCTTTGTCACTTGACCTGCTGCTGGAGCAAGCTTACCCTTATGGGTTTGAATAGGGCATGACTCAAACCAACAGTCCCCCACTGTTATGTAATTGGTTCCCACTTGTGGAGAAGGAATATAGCTCCTGATGGTGGAATATGGGAAAGTAATTATGACTACTTCATGTATACTTATGTAAGGATTGCTAGGTAGCCAACTTCTGTGTACTATTAGGAAGAAGGTAACACTAACCCTGGATATCCTCCTGGCCAAGAGTTTTGCAGTGTAGTTCTATATACCATATTCCTCCCTTTACTGTATTCGACTAATACCATATTCATCCATTTACTGTATTCGACTAATACCATATTCATCCATTTACTGTATTAGACTAATACCATATTCATCCCTTTACTGTATTCGACTAATACCATATTCATCCATTTACTGTATTAGACTAATACCATATTCATCCATTTACTGTATTCGACTAATACCATATTCATCCATTTACTGTATTCAACTTAGTATCTGCACTGTGTGCTAAAATTTGATGCACATCAACAATATCATAAACAAATGTCCCCATCACAACATTCATATATATATAAAAACTAGTTCAGGGGTTTCAGCAAAAAATAAAGTAGCAAAAGTTGGTAACATAGCGTAAGTGGCAGCAGGCAAGACCTCACTCTGATTGACCAGGATACAACGTCACTGTTGTGTATCAACTAAAGTGGAGATGGAGAAATGCTAAAAAATTGTGAAAATATCTTCTTTTTTTTTCTTCTTCAGTTTAACAGAATTTGTATAAAATTTATATTGATGTATATTTGTTTTGTTTTTCTCCCCTGATGATTGCATAGGTTCAAATCCATTAATAAGGAAAAAATGTCTCATGCAGAATTAGCAAGTTAATTGAAACTAATACTGAAACACTGTAATATGTTCATAGTTCTGTGCATGGAAAAATACAAGTTGCAAGGTGATAGAATAATAAGAAAAACAAACAAACTTGAGGTTTTAGAAAAATACACAAACTAAAATCAACAATAAAAACAGGAGTCCCTCAGATGACTAATGCTCTACTGCATGAAAAGTATTTCCAGGAATTCAAGATAAGACCATTTCTTCCTTTTAACTGTCTAGTGTTCAAACCATCTCTGATATTCTACAGGGATAACATGATTTTCGAATTAGCTGCTGTAGTACACATATTGGATGTCAGCTTGGCACCATTTTCATTTAGAACAAAGTAGGCATCATTAGAAGTCTTTTGGTGAAAACCCCATGTCAGAATGATCATCCATTCAGGGAAGTAGTGACAACAAAATTTTAAGACAGTAGTTGTGGCAGCCATATTGGATGTATGACTGGCACCATTTTCATTTAAGACCAACTAGGTATCAAAAGAAGTCTACTGGTGAAAACCCCATGTTGATATAGCCATCCATTTGAAGAAGAGTAGAGATGACAATATTTTCAAGACATGACTGTCCATTCAGGAGGAGTAGCAATAAAAAGATTTTCAAGATGGCTGCTGTGGTAGCAATATTTGGATGTCAGATTGGCACCATTTTCATTTAAGACCAACTGGACATCATAAGAAGTCTTCTGAAGAAAACCCCATATCAATATGATTTTTTTGTTCAAGCAGAGTTGTGATAATAAGATTTTTAAGATGGTGGCCATATTGGACATCAAATCAGCACCAACTAGAAAGCATAAGAAGTCTTTTACCAAAACCTGATGTGGATATGGCCATCCATTAAGGAGAAGTGATACCAAGATTTTCAAAATGGCTGCCATATTGGATGCATCATTTTCATTTTGGACCAACAAGATATTATAGGAAGTCTTTTAGTGAAAACCCCAGTTGGATATGACCATCCATTCAGGAGGAGTAGTGATAAAAGATTTTCAAGACGGCCACTGTGGAGGCCATATTGGACGTCTGAGCAGCAACATTTTCATTTAGGGACAACTAGATCATGGGATGAATGTGTGTGTAAGGTTTCAAGGCAATCCTTAAAGTAGTTTAGGAGGTGTAGCGATAACAAACTTGTGCTAATGGCTGGCTAGATGATGGATGCCAGACAACAGACCATCCCATAAGCTCTTCTGATCTATGACCAACTAAGGATGATAATGTATTGGGGTGCGGGCAAAGCCCTGGGCCAAAGATACTGCAGGCCTACTTTATAACACTGTATATGTGCTGAAAATATTACATATTATATATAAATTACATAAATTACAGATTCGATTATAAAAGAATTGAAGGAAAAAGACTCACTATCAATAAATGTTTAATATATGTCACAATATATGTGTGTTGTATTCATGTCATGTTTTGTGTTCATCATGTGCTTTTATCTGTTGTATTTAGGTCAAACTGTAAGCAAAATATGTGAAGTGTCGATTGTCACTGGTATCATTTGTATACTGTATCAATAAGCATCCACTAGCCTCTCTTGTTACATCATACCATCCCCTCCATACTGCATAATTTATAGAACTCTATGATAATTTGTTACAAACCAATTTTTGATACTTTATTTAGCCAAACGTCAAGCATATGCCTTGCTCACTTCATTATTAGCATGTTATCATCACTTCTCAATGTGATAAATTTAGTGTAAAAGGAATGAGACCGAACATTTATGGTTCTCTTCGACGTAAATTGAACCACGTTTCAGGCTTATACCAATTTGTACAGAAATGAATATGCTAATCTTAACTGGATGAACCATCTCCAAAAAATATGCTGATGTACTATAAAACTTTTTAAATGAACTTCTGCTAAATTCTGGAATTTTTGTAGGCGGCAATTCCTTAACAGCAAATAATTGCCGGCTAATGGCTTCTATTGAAACCTCTGACAGATGAATTAGTGCCCATGTCTACATTGGGAGCTTTCTGCTCTTGGAGGTGCATTGTCCCTCTCAATATGGTCATGCTGAATAAAGCAGATGTTAGATATGTGTTTTCAGTCTGATTTAACCCATACAATTAAGTGGTAGCATGACAAAATATATATATACCATTAATACTCACGTATAAGCCGAGTCCAGATGCAAACAACGTAGACCCTGATCTGCCAGCACATAATATGCCGGCAGATCAGGATCTATGTTTTTTGTTCTACTGATTAGTCCTTACAAACTGCATAGACCCAGATCTACCAGCGCATTATGCAACAGCAGATCTGGGTCTATGCAGTTTGCAGTGGGTATCGGTTTATACACAAGTACATACAGTAACTAGCAAAAATATAATTAGTCACTTACTGTCCAAAGAAAAACAACATAAAATGCATTTTTGTGAATTTCTATTTTTTGTAACTTACTGCTTTGAACAGAATGGAAGAAGCAAGGGTCTATTCTGGAACTAAAAATCTTGGGTGGGAGGGAGGGTGTGTGTGTCCCCCTCCATTTGAAAAAAGGGGACATTTTCTGAATGCAGGAAGGTTTAGAGGAGGTTGTTTTTTGTTTTCTTCAATGTTTTGTTCAATATAAAAAATTAAGAGTTGCATGTGCCTTTCTTTACTGTGTGTGCAACTATGTACATGTACTCTGTATGCAAATATGCATATAATAGAGGGCCATAAGGAGGATTAGTTCCATGCAACTAACGATGTCACCTTCTTTAAATAAAGTTATTATTATAAGGCTTGAAAATATGATGTGCAATTTTTGTGCATTCAGTTGATATTTTTGGCTGATTTTTTTAATAAATTAGTATATATCCCACAACAGCACATCCTTGAATATACCCTGAATGCACAACAATTAATGTACCAGAGCTAGGACCATTGATGGCTTGCTTTTAATTATTCCTTTTGTCCAAAAATACACTGTATAATCTAATGTGCATAAAAACTGCTTTTCACTTTCCTGCCCCATGAATTCCCAGCTCGTTAAATTGGTACGCTGAATTTCAACTTGCTGGAACAGACACAGAAATCAATCTCCAATCAAATATGTCATCCAAGAAGAGAAAAAGATTCCCCTAGATGAAGACTTGCTTCTTTTTTGTTGTAAATTTAGTTAGAAAATAACCCTTACAAAATTTTATTGAACCAGGAAGGAAGACAAAACAGCATGAACAAATTATCAAATAATTTGTATTCCCTTTGCAAGTCGAGTCCAAGATGGATTTCCTGCAATAATTAACTCCTGTGACTGAGGAGCAAGAATTCAAACTCAAGCCATGCCAATATGGCTATGCTCATATTTTATAATACTTTTTTCATCATGTTTTTAATACCATGAATGCTCACAAACTGGGGATTTTTTTTATGGCTAATTTTAATTAAAATGCATCTGATCAAAAAAAAAAAAAGAATTTCGTATTTTTTCTTGACACTTTATTAACTTGTTCACAAATGGGGGATTTGTTTAATGGCTAATTTTAATTAAAGCACATTAGATCAGTAAGAAAATATATATTTCAGATTTCTTTCCCAACACTTACGACACCTTAAAATTTCATTTAAGTTTTGGTAGTTTATATTTTTCTCACATTTTCCATAAATCGTGACCTCTTGAGGTCAAAATCTACAATAAAACCCCCATTGTACAATGAAGCCTATTTGCAGCTTAAGGTGCATAAAGATCATGCTTTCTCTAGTTTCCTAACTGACATCATAACTCAATATATGGTAAATGTTTATTACATACTAAATTGTGTATTACATGTCAAGTCTGCTACAAAGGTCTGTTCAACACATAAGGAGTTTCAATAAGAAACAGAGCAGCAGGAGAAGTTGGAAAAGTAGTAGGAGTGGGATTGGGGGGTGGGGTTGGCGGTGGGAGAGAGACAAAACCTTCTTGGAGGCAACACCAATGGTGGGTGGGTATGGGGGGGTCTGCTCTGAACTATGTAAGCTAAAATGATGTTCATGTATCAAGAAATGTTGGACCATCTTTCCTTGTAAAAGAAAATATGAAATTTGTTTGAAAATAATTTTGTTGTATAATAGAATTTTTGTTTGAAATTCATATTGATAATTGGTATGTCTGTTGGTTTTTTCACTGACGATCTTATGGGTTCTATCCTATTAGGACGGAAACAACTTATCATACAGAATCATCAGATTCATTGATATTGACAATGACACTGAACCATTGCAATATGATCATATTTTTTAAAGATTAATATCGCTTTTTCTTAGCTGATACAAAAATCTACCAGTATATAAAAAAGTGTTACAAAACCAGCATGGGAAAACGCAAGTTGCCAGGTGATAGAATAATAAGGAAGCCAAGAAAAAAAAAAGACCTTTTATAATAATACACAAACTAAACTTAACAATAAAAACAATCAACCTTAACAATAAAAACAATCAACTTGAGAAGAATGTACATGTATTGTGGTGTGAGCAAAAGCTCTGGGCCAAAGATATTGTAATGCTACTAATACTTTATTTATGTAATGCTACTAATACTGTATTTATGTAATCTTACTAATACTGTATTTATGTAATCTTACTAATACTGTATTTATGTAATCTTACTAATACTGTATTTATGTAATGCTACTAATACTTTATTTATGTAATCTTACTAATACTGTATTTATGTAATGCTACTAATACTGTATTTATGTAATCTTACTAATACTGTATTTATGTAATGCTACTAATACTTTATTTATGTAATGCTACTAATACTTTATTTATGTAATGCTACTAATACTTTATTTATGTAATCTTACTAATACTGTATTTATGTAATCTTACTAATACTGTATTTATGTAATCTTACTAATACTTTATTTATGTAATCTTACTAATACTGTATTTATGTAATCTTACTAATACTGTATTTATGTAATCTTACTAATACTTTATTTATGTAATGCTACTAATACTTTATTTATGTAATGCTACTAATACTGTATTTATGTAATGCTACTAATACTGTATTTATGTAATGCTACTAATACTGTATTCATGTAATGCTACTAATACTTTATTTATGTAATGCTACTAATACTTTATTTATGTAATGCTACTAATACTTTATTTATGTAATCTTACTAATACTGTAATCTTACTAATACTGTATTTATGTAATCTTACTAATACTGTATTTATGTAATCTTACTAATACTGTATTTATGTAATCCTACTAATACTGTAATCCTACTAATACTGTAATCTTACTAATACTGTATTTATGTAATCTTACTAATACTGTACTTATGTAATCCTACTAATACTGTATTTATGTAATCCTATTAATACTTTATTTATGTAATCCTACTAATACTGTAATCTTACTAATACTGTATTTATGTAATCCTACTAATACTGTATTTATGCTGAAAATGTTACAAATTATAAATAAATTACAGATATGTTTTAAAAAGAACTGAAGGCAGTAGACACACTTTCAACATGTATGTATGTATGTATGTGGTTGCTTTTTACAGCACCTCAGCACAATACTGGCTATATGTTGCCAAGTAATGGTAAAGTCATGTCTAAATGAATAATTGCACAAAAACTTTAGGAAGATAAACCCTTCCAAAATAAATGTAAACATGAAGTACATCAAGATAAATATAAAATGTACAGATGTTAAAATTCTGTATAAAATATATACATATACATGCATATGTATGTATGTATGTATGTATGTATGTATGTATGTATGTATGTATGTATGTATGTATGTATGTATATCTATATACACAATACACACACATATATATATATATATAAAAGATAAAAGTAGCACATGTAAAATCCTTAAAACATGTCACTTTCAATACATGTTTAATATATATTGCAATATGTGTGTTGTATTCAAGTTGTATTCTATGATCATCATGTGCTTATATCTGCTGTATTTAGGTCAGAATCTAAGCAAAATGTTTGACATGTTAATAATCACTGGTATTATTCATACATTATATCAATAAGTGTCCACTAGCTTATATTATTAGTTTCTGTTTCATGCCATCCCCTCCATACTGCATAATTTACAGAACTCTTTGATAATTTGTTTTAGACTACTTTTTGAATTTTTATTAGGCAAAATTTAAGTGTGTAACTAGCCTGATATTAGGATGTGATCACCACTCCTGTCCATGTTCAATTGGTCGTGAAAGGAAAGACTGAACATTGATGGTTCTCCTTGATGTAGATTAAATTGTGTGTCAGGCAAGCATTTTCAATGATTCCGAATTAAACAAGCATGAGACTTCTATGCTTAGACCGATCTGTATCAAATGGAAGATGTTAAACGTAATTGGATCAATCATCTCCATTGGAAGAGGCGATGAACCGGTACTATTGAACTTTTAAAATCTAACTTTTTAGAAATTCTGGAATTCAAAGTGCCAATTCCTGTACAAATATATGACTTAAAATGATCATTTCTTAGTATCTACAACTTGCAAAAAATTTTTAAAAAAGAAAGTTCATTACACTGAAAGGGTGAGGTCAAAAAAATAATTAAAATTTTTATGGCTTGATAGTGTATGAAAAGTCTGAGTTTTATAATAAAAAAAAAGAGTAAAAGACATAACTGTGTGAAAATATTTAGTGTATGAAACATCAGAGTATAAAAAATAGAGTATATGAAAAATTACAAACAATACAGTGTGTGTGCCATTGTTTAGCACTTTTACAGAATACACAGCAGATGAAAGCTGTTGATAGAGCTCTCCCTGCACCAAATCTTGGCATCATTAGGCTTTTAGCCTGAACAAATGGCAATAAAACAAGGATGGATGAATTAATAGCTCCCAGACTTCCTAAACACCTGTGGCCACAATGTGATGGACACAGAAGTATATAGCAGGGATCCATAAAATCAATCCAATATACAACATGCTTTTCAATCAGGGATATGGGTATAACACAAAGAAAAAACATTGCTTTGGCCTGGATTCGAACCCCTAATTTCTGTTCTCAGCAGTTAACTCTTTCGGCCCCTGAGCTACTGGTGATTACTCTTCTCAACATGCAATAATTGAGTACTGTTAGTAATATAACAACCTCTCAAACATCAGATCCACCTGAAGAAGAAGAAAAAGAACGGCACATTATATATGCCCACACCCTGTTTAATAGTCCTCAGTATAGGCACTAGAAAGGGACGACTGCCTCTGGAGATTACTGAAAAACGGGTAGCAATGATCTTAATCATTGGTCACGGTATGTGGCCTCAAACTAAACTTGTACAGAAACCATTATTTTCTAATTAGACTTTCCATGATCACAACCTCTGACCCTTAGACCCCAGAATCAATAAGTTTTTTTATTACCAAAAGTACAAGCCATCCTAAGTTTTGGTGAAGAAACTTACTCTAGAGAACAAATGTTATTCTGCAAAAACCATTTTTCTTTGAGCCACAATGACCCTGACCTCTGATCTTTTGACCCCAAAGTCAATAGGCCTCTTCCACTCCACAAGTGCAAGCCATCCTCATACTTTGGTCAATGGATCTGGTCTAGAAGTAAAGTTATTATGCAAAAATAATTGTTCTTTCAGTAACAGTGACCTTGATCTTTGATCTTTTTGACTCCAAAATCAACAGAATTTTTTCTTATCCAACATGTAAATCATCCACAAACTTTGGTGAGTGTGTGAAGGTAAATGGTAGAGAAGTTAAATTTTTGTGCAGAAACCATTTTTCTTCGTTCTTTCCGTGATTGGAAACTTTTGACCCCAAATTGATATGCTTCTTCTTAACCATACATGCAAGTCATCCACAAAGTTTGTTAACAGTGAATGGTGGAGAACTCAAGTTATTGTGCATAAACAGATAGATGGACAGCATCTTAACATAGTATGATCCACCTTATGGCAATTGTATGAAGTGAAGCTAGGTCAACAAAAGTAAAGTAGGCAATAAGAATGCTGAGAATAAGCATTTGAAAAAGAAAAAAAAACAAGAGTCCCTTGAAGGGTCTGATGCTCTCTGTTTGAAAAGATCTGTCCAAAAATTCAAGATAAGACCCTTTGTTTTTTTAATTGCCGAGTGTTGAAACTATCTCTGATATTCCTGAGTGATGAGATTTTTAAATTAGCCTCTGTGGCAACCATATATGATGAAATATCGGCACTCTTTTAATTTTGGACAAACTAGGCGTCATTAGAAGACTTTTGGTGACAACCCCCTGTTGATATGACCATCCATTCAGGAGAATTAGTAACAAGATTTTCAATATTTTCATTGTGGCAGCCATATTTGAGTTGATATCGGCACCATTTTCATTTGGAAACAGTTAGATATCGTAATCATTCTGGTGAAAACTCCATGTCAGTATGGCTGCATGGTGGCCTTATTGGTTGTCAAACAGAACCATTTTCATTTAGGACCAACTAGATATCATAAGAAGTCCTCTGATGAAAAACCCATGTTGAAATGACTTTCCATTCAGGAAGAGAGACAACATCTTTTATTTTGATTATCTTTCACAGGTTTTTAACCTCCTTAGGTTAAGTTTGATCTTCTAGTGCTTCATGTGTGTTTAATTTGGAAGCTTTATCTTGACTGAGTTATTTTTGTACAAGTCTTAATATCTACATTTTGAGAACTTGACTTAGCCAGTGTTGTGTTGACATGCCACGAAATGCTACTACTACTAAATCTATGGTCATTAGATTATACAGATGCTAGCCAAAATTAGAGTCTCAGCATGGTGGTCTATAAATCTGAATGCTGCCTCCTTTAAAATAAGGAGGATTTTTAATGGCAGATTCTAGGTTTTCCTGATTAGGTAATTTATTGTTGACATAAATTCTACTTTGTCCCATTTGGTCATCATTGTTACTGAATATTCACCCACCTACTTCTAAGTCTTCAGGGTTTTAATAAATGGTTTTAGGGCTGAAGATCATTGACATGCATCAGGCCACCATTATGGAGAAAGTTTGGCTGTTTTAAGATTTCAACTTTACATATTAGATTATTATTTATATTAGAGCACACTTTGTCTGGATGACTATGTTAAGTCTCCTATAATATCATGATCATACTGAGAAAAAAAATTATGTATTGATGGAAAATGTGAATAAATTTATAAATTCCTATGAAACAGTTTTAAGTAAACTAAAATGACTGCCAAATTCCTGAGGGCTTGGGATGCAAAACAGGCACGATACGCTCTCCTACATGACTAATGGGAGGCACATGACACTGTGACTCAGTGGTTAGCATGCCAGACTCATGATCAAAAGGGTGCTGGTTCGAATCCTATCCATCCAGGTCAGCTACGGTGGTATGTTCTTGGGCAAGGTACTTTACTCCAACTGCCTCAGCACTTAATAACCTATTTGTGCTTCTGTGCTGTGAAACACCAACCAAACCAAACCAACATTCTCTTAAATGGTAATGAAAAGAAAGTTTAGTCTTTTTTATGTCTTGTTGACAGCTTTCTTTGTGCACAAAATATTTAACAGGCCATTTAATGGTTGACATAGTTGGGACATTTATGCAATACTATGATTGACTTTGCATGCCTTTATCTACAAATGTGCTCTTGATTATGTGTTATCACTTGTGTCTTTTCTCCTGCAGATAAAATAGAGCAAACAAGGCACTGCCTATAGCATGTTTTCAAAAGTTTATTGGGAGGTCTCAACAGATTTATGTGAATGTGGCATGCAATGCTGACAAGGATTTGACTTTACAGACTTATTTTTGAATCACAAAATTTGCGGAATCTAAAACTCATGCACTTTGGTCATGTAACTTTTAACTTCATTCAAATTTAGTTTACTGTCTGAAATTCAGCACTTTCAAAACTTAGAATCAATGCTCCTGTAAGGATCAGTAAAAACAAATGTTTTTTTTTTTGCTTTACACATCTGGAAATAACTACTTTTCTGGTGCTTGCAGTTCTTGTCCGGTGCTATTAGATCAGCAAGCTGAAGATGTTTTCCCACACTACTAACAATCACTGCTGACTCAAGAACTAATATGACTGATGATTTCTGACAGAAATTTTCAAAGCTGAATATTACCTATAAAGTCAAAAAAGAAATTATACTTTTAAAAACAGGCGTAATAGAAGTCACTGTTTCACATCACATTTTTTCTGTGATAGAACAAACTAATAAAGAGGACAGTAAATGATTACAAGTTTATACATGTAGCTCTTTTCAATTTAAACTGTTCACATTTTTTTTTAGGGTAACAGTCATATATTTCGGTAATGTAACCAATAGGTAGGTTTAATACCGATTCTTTTGAACACTGTCAATTTTCTAGTTAGTTTTTTGTTTTGGACATCCAGTTGAGGTCCAGTTGTCAACCTAATTACTTCAGCAATTTACACAAGTGTTCTATATCTCTTCTTTATTGCAGTCAATCACTGATATCTCTATGGGCTTCAGTTAGGGACCAACCATTTAATTTTCAGGGGTTTGGGCACTGCGATTTTCTTTTGAACCATGATTTTTTTTTTCCTTTAACCACAATAATTTTTTTTCCAACTAATTTAATGCATTTAATAGGTTCCTTTTTCCAAAAAATCAAAGCAAGAATATTTTTTTTCAAGCTAATAATAATAATAATAATAATAATAATAATAATAAACACTTTATTTTATGATGGTATCTCAGTATGATATACTATTCTCCCCTGAGACCCTCAGGATACATTAAGTATGAAAGCACAAAGTGTATATGATATGCATTAACGAAGCAAACTGGAGAGCATACATTTCAATATTTAAAACAACAACTGCCCTTCAAGATAATAGTTATACAATTTTGTTTTGAACACATTTAGATTTGTTTCTGATTTAATGGTTATGGGGAGTTCATTCCATAAAATAGCACCAGAGTAAACAAATGATTTTTTTAAAAGTATTTGTTTTTGGAAATGGTATTCTGCACTATTCATTTGTAACTGATCTCAGTTGAGTTCCTTGGTGTTGTTCATCTAACTTAAAATGAAACCTGCAATGAAAATATTGAGGGCAATGTTCATTCTCAACTTTGAACATTAATAATGACTTGTGGTAGGCTAATCGGTATTTAAATTTCAGTCATTTCAATTCTGAGAATAGAAGTTTGGAAGGTGTGTCAAATGGTAAATCTACAGTAATTCTATGCTTTAGTATACATCTCAAGACTTGGATTCTGTTCACTGATAATCTTTGTCTAGTTCCAAGCACCACAGCCTTGGTTTATAGGGGATTGATAAACATTTTATTCAGTGAGCACCAATATTCAACTTGATATAAACCTTCACCCAAATGTTTGTTTTAATGTTTTAACATTAGAATCAGACTTATGCAAAGTAGTATCATCAGCATATAGATCAGTTTTTGAATGTTGTACATACAGCAACAAGTCATTTATAAACAATATGAATAATACAGGCCCTAAAATAGTTCCCCTGTGGAACACATTTGTTGATGGACATAGGTTTGATTTAATGTTTCTACTAATGGTGTGAATAAGATTTTTTTACACCCTGATGTTTAGTTTGATAATTGATGGAAATGAAACTATTTTGAAACATCCTTCTCATGCTGTATCCATCATGACAGGAAGCATTCATAAGTTCAGTGACTGAAATTTTCTAATTTGAGGAAAAGTTGCTCTTCGTAAATGATCAGCCTGTCTTTTGCAATGAAGAAATTTAGTTTCAAATTCAATGCTAGCTAGCTCGCAAGACATCCAATTTGAACAGATAAAATGAATCTCATTATAAGCTCTGCATCACGCACCAACTTCCAATCAAATCTGTGCAACCATGTTCATCAAGGGTTGCACTGCATATCAACTGAAGCCCACCATGTGCAAATGCAATACACGCAACTGCCAGGCTTCAATTTTAGAAATGACAAGGTGACAGAAGCTTTTGTTATTTACAAAAGAACAAGTTACCACATTTATTCCCGTGTAACATGCACCCATCTGCATATACCCAGATCTGTTATTCCATATTTTGCTGCCAGATTAGCACCCAAATGTCAACAGTATAGCCCAGATCTATCACACTTTAATATGCTGGCAGATTATCACCCAAAGGTCAACAGTATAGAGCTAGATCTGTCATTCCATGTTATGCTGAAAGATTAGCAGCCAAAATGATACTGCATAGACCTAGATCTGTCACCCCTTAATATACTGGCAGATTATCACCCAAATGTCAACAGCACAGACCTAGATCTGTCGTCCCTTAATATGCTTGCAGATTATCACCCAAATGTCCACAGCACAGACCCAGATCGGTCACTTAATATGCTGGCAGATTAGGGGGTATGTTGTTCAACTGAAATTATGGATAAATGCAAAGCTAGAGTGGTCTCAACTCTAATCTGCTTGTTCATTATACAACAAGAGATCTGAGTATATGCTATTTGCTTTTAGGTGTTTCCTCAAGAAAATACAGTACTCCATCAATATAATGCTGTTCATGGGAGTCATAGTGGACTGCCATACCCAATAAAATGGACTCCATGACCATAACCACTGTACAAAAGAGACTGCCTTATATTCAGGTGTCTTATAGCTAGAGACTACTGTAAGATGTATCTAATTCGAGCATCTCTTCCTAATAAAACATTCTGTAATGCTCAGAAGCTCTGCAGCTGTACTCCAATCAATCCAAGATGTGTAGAATTCAATTTACAAAATCCCATGAACAGCCTGCTCAAGAAGCCACAGAAATCCTTGTGATATTAGCAAGGAATTTTAGCAAAAGTTTAATTTTGTTAAAAGAAATAAATGGACCTAAACATGATGAGAATACAGTGAACCAGTGCAAGACATCAGAACAAATAAGAAATAGTCTTCATATGATACTGCAGGTTTTCCATGTACATAGGTCATCTTGCCAGAGAAATGCTGGCAGTGATCCATTCCATAAAAAGAGTCCCTTGAAGGGGCTGACACTTTACTGGCCAAAGAGAATTTCCAGGAATCCATGACAAGTCCAGTTCTTCTGTTCTTTTATTCTTTTTAACTGCTGAGAATTGAATCTATCTAGGATATTCTTGAGAAACTCCAACATGCCAAATCTGGTAACAAAAATATTTTCTTACATGTGCAAGTTCACATGTTCACATGATACCTGCAAACACAATACAAATTTCTTTGTATCTTGGCCTTTGACCTTCAACCTGATATCATAGATAGAAGACCACTAAACTTGTCTCATACACTGTCAAGATATACCCACATGCCAAGTTGGGTTAAGTCTATTATTAATATTTTGGGGGGAAAAAGAAGTAAGTTATTAAGTGGCATCACTGAAGGTATTCTTCAGATAAATCCACAAACTGAGTTTGATCAGAATCTGTTTTTACTTATTTGTGTTATAAGCCAGAACAGCTAAATACCTTAGTCAATAGATTTGACCTTAAAAATGGAATTTAACTAAATACAGTCTGGTAAACAAAAATAACTTGTATATGTACAGGTCACTGTGTTTATAAGCTCAGTGAAGTAGAAAAATGCAAGCAATAACCTTTGACTTGATCCTAAGTTTAATTAGGTGTGATTTTCAAAACTCCTTTACAAAAGCATACATATGTTGGTGGTCAGATCTGCACAATTTTCATTCAGAACCAATTAAATATTGACAGAAGTGCTTTAGTGAAAAGACTATGTCAATGCCACCATTCATGCAAGATGAATAGTGATAGCAAGATTTTCTAGATGGCCACTGTGGTGTCATGTTAGAGATCAGATGAATACCATTTTCATTCAGAACCATCTAGACATTATAAGAAGTCTCCCCCTGCCGACTCAGGGGTGTAGAACAGGCCAAATGCAGCATCCTCCATGTTGTAATAGGTGACCAATGGAGGCAAAGTTTTTGCTCTGGAATGCATCCCATGATTATGTTCCAGCTGAGGTCATGGACTTTTTAAAAAAGGGTGGTGGGATTATATAAAACAAACTGTACTTTGTATTTTAAGGACTCTACCCTTTTTGGGCTTTATCTTTGTGTTGTGTGCCTTTTTGGGGATACCAAAACTTACTTGACACTATATAGCCTGGATTGTGCCGACATGCCATTAAACTCTATACAGTGATAAGATGTTCAAGATGCCCACCATGGTGGCCATAATGGATGTCTGAGTGGCACCATTTCTTAAATTTCTGGCCAACTATAACCAGTGGAGTAAAGGACAAGGCAACGTTTGATGCACATTTGTCCCCAATGTGGTTGAGATTGCGATATCTCAAGCAAAGAGTTTTTTTTGGACAAATCTGTCATCAAACCGTGCATGATATTTTAATTATTCTGAACAGAAGATGTGTCTTGATATAATAGAATTACTATTAAAAGTATTCACAAAAATGTCAACATGAATTATTGTATTTATGTGAATTAAAATTTACCTGGTTTTTTCAATATTTCTCACCCATCATCTAATACAATGAAACAAATACTGTATTTTGAAAATGTAAACAACAGTGCTTAGGAACTGATGCTCTACTGTCTGTAAGTTGAAATTTGATGTCATGATAGAGTACTTGGTGTTTTTCAGGATATTAATTGATTATGGACTGAATATATCAAATATATCAGTAAAAAAGTGAATTCAATTTTATGACTTTTCAGTAGAACAAGGTATTTTCTTCCAGAAAGACACAGGAAACTATATTATAATAGTTACATACAACCCTATTTAGATCACTCTAATACTGTATGGGATAATTTAAATGATAACAAGAGCCCCTTGAAGGAACTGATGCCCTACAGGCTGAAAAGAATTTCCAGGAATGCAAGATAAGACCATTTCTTCCCTTTAACTGCTGAAACCATTTTGATATTCTTCAGCAATAACAAGATTTTCAAATTAACTGCTGTGGTGGACATACTGCAACATTTTCATTTAGGGCCAACAAGACATCATAATTAGTCTTCTGTTCTGGAAAAGTAATGATAACAAGATTTTCAAGATGGCTGCCATGTTGGCCATAATGGATATCAGATTGGCACAATTTCCATTTTGGACCAACTGGACATCGTAAGAAGTCTTTTAGTGAAAACCTCATGTTGATACAACTATCCATTTCTCCATAGTAGTGATAAGATTTTCAAGATGGCTGCTGTGGCAGCCATATTGGACATCAGTTTGGCACCATTTTCATTTAGGACCAATTAGATGTCATAAGAAGTCTTTTAGTGAAAACCCCATGTTAATATGACCATCCATTCAGGAGAAGTAGCTATACCAAGATTTTCAAGATGGACAACATATCAGAACAATTTTGATTGATGACCAACTAGTCATCATAAAAGGTCTTCTGGTGAAAACCATATCTCAATATGACTTTCCATTCAGGAGGAGTAGCAATAACAAGACTTTCAAGATGGCTGTTGTGGTGGCCATATTGGATGTCAGAATAGTATGATTTTCATTTATGGCTAACTAGACATAAAAAAAGTCATTTAGTGAAAACCCCATGTTGTATGACCATCCATTCAGGAGGAGTAGTGATAACAAGATTTTCAAGATGGTCACTGTGGTGGCCATATTGAAAACTGAACTGCACCATTTTTTTAGGACCATCTAGATCATGGGATCAATGTGTGTGTCAAGTTTCATGGCAATCCTCCAAGTAGTTTAGGAGCTGTGATAACAAACTTGTACTAATGGACTGATGGTCTGTTGTCCATCAGTCCATTAGTACAAGTTTGTTATCAAACAAAAAACAAGAGTGCTGGAGATAATACATAACATGTCTACCACCCATTTTGTTTATGGTCATGATTACTTTGACTATTTAATCCTGAAATCATCCGGCTGCTTTTTCTCATAACAAGGGCTTAACACCTGTTTAGTTTGGTGAAGGCATATACAGCAGAACTTGAGTTGTTATGCAAAAACTTGTTTCCCTTTATATGACCATAGTGACCTTGACATCACAGTGACCTTGACATCTGGAAGCAAAATTTATAAACTCCCTGGAATCATCAAAGGCAACATTTCTTACAGTTTTGGTGAAGGTATATTTAGCATAAGTCAAATTATTGCGCCAAAACCATCTTACTTTCTCAGATTGTGGTGGCCTTGACTTTTGACCTTTGGACCCCAAAATCAATAGGCTTCTTTATATTTTATAGGACAACCCATCTGCAGAGTTTGGTGGATGTATGCCATCAAAACTCAGAAATGACAATGCTATGGTTGGTTAGTGACCCTGATCTTTGACCTTTAGACCCCCTTTCCCAAAATCAATAGTGGTCTTTGACTTTCATAAGGCAATCAACCTGAAAAGTTTGGATTAGGTATATGAAGCAGAGCTCATATTATTGAATGGAAACCATTTTGATGTGGTTGGTCAGAGTGACCATGACCTTTCACCTTTTGATCCACAATTCCAAAAATACGTACATCTCCATTTTAGCAATCCGCTTGCAAATTTTTTTTGGTGAAGGTAAGAGAGAAAGAACCAAAGTTACTACACTGAAACCATACTGCTATGGTTAGTCAGTGACCTCGACCTGTGACTTTTTGACCCCTTCCAAATAAAGTTTTTTCTCTGATAGGGCAAACCAGCTGCCAAGTTTGGTAAAAGGTATTTGAAGCATAACTCTAGTTATCACACAGAAACCTTATTGATAAGCAACAGATGGAGGGACAAAACAATAACATTATATACCCTGTCTTATGTTGGGATATGAAACATTATATTACGTCATCTAGGTGTTATTAACATTTCTGAAACATGATCAAATCTGGATATGTCTTTAAAATCCACATTATCTGAATTTAAAATTAAGTGCCCTTTTCTTTGATCTTTAACATAATGAATAAGAAATGCCTCAGTGTGAGTTGAAAACAATAATAATAATAATATGGCAAACTTGGAGGGGGTTGGGGTTGAATAGTCTGTAATTAGGAAGAGTTCTGCCACCAGATTTATTACCAGTGTCAAATGTTACCTTGCTGGTAATTGATCTGCATGTTCATATTAAATTCATTCTTTTACAATCAAACAAAGATTGACAGAGAAAGTCAATAAGTATTTGCTCAACAGGAAAGATTTTGCCATAAAAATTCATAATTCTTCTGCTATAAAAAACAGATATTTCTCTGAATCTCTAATTTTCTGGTTTAAAAAGCAGAAGAAATATATGATTAGTAACTAATGAGTCTGTAATGTGAGTATCACCATGATGTGAAAACTATAAATTCGCTAGCTCTGTTATTAAATCAAACTGTACAACATTCAAAAATGACAATTAAAAAGGTAAATGACTGTACTTTATTCATACAGATTTTACTTGAATTAATCTTCATAAAACATTGTAAATGGGCAGGTTATAAACCAAATTGTTATCACATATCAAATATTATTATAAAATATTTATTTTCACAGCAATCACAATCTCGATACAGAAAATGCTTCAAGTTTGGTCTAAAGTTATATATACTATAAAAATGGCATAATTTTGTCCAGAAATAATAAATGTGTAAAACAGAACCTCTAGATTAGTCTTGATACCTTACTAGACAAAATCTTGCTTTACTGTCTAATTTCAAGTCTTTTTCTCTGTTAAGAAGTAATTGATTTTCAGTTCTTCTTTGCTGTTTTGATAATGAATATTGAAAGCTGTAATTTTTTAGGTGATCATTTCTTGGGGGTGTATGAATAATTACATTAAAATATATTACTAATAATTTTCAAATGATTCTTTTATAAAATATTTATAAAATCTTAATAAGAATAGCAAAATGTCTCTATCGATAATTAAAGGAAAACAAAAAATATTTGTACTGACTGATGGTGTATGAAAAATTTTAGGCTTGAAAAAACTAGAGCTATTAGTGAAGGTCACATAGCAAAAGTCCCCACTTACTGCAATTTGTATCTTGTAATTTGGGCCTTAAATGGAGGAACTTGTGTTGGGAAACGAAGACAGGTGAAGATGGACATTCAGTTGGTTGGACAATTGTTTTGTTGGTTTTAAGGGCACTTTTAACACATTCTTGGATATATCATTACGATGAAATGGGAGTGGAGTGCCTTTCCCAGTAACACACAGGCAGCTGACCTAAGCAGGTATCAAACCTGTGACCCTTAAATTATGAGTCTGATGCTCTAGCAACCAAGCTACCATGCCTCCAGTAAACAATAAATATACTTGTTAGTTACTAAAATTTGCTTAATGAAAGTCGTTAGAATGAATTTGCATTACCTAGTATATTAAACTCTAGATTATAGCTGGCGGGTTTTTCACGACATAATCAGACATTATTTGTTGTCTCCCTTACATGGACTGCCTCATGCAAAGCTGTAAATGACTGTCTATTCTACTAAGCATACCACAAGTTTGAAATAGAACTTCATCACTATACTTGATAAGCTACGTGTGGAATTATTTAACGAGCAACCCCTCAATAATATCTTAAAAATAAAGTCATAAATTTGATTACTGTATGAAGGATAAAGACAGAGTTTTCACCTCAGCCAAACGAGACATCACCTCAAAATATCCGGATATTAAAACTCTCTAATTACAGTATATTTTATGTATATTTTTGTAATTATATTGCTGGTCACCCACTTGCTGTTCCAAATGAAAATTTTGTTTGTAATCTTTACTTCCTGTACTAACAAAATCAACACAACTACTGTTGTTGACAAGTTTGATTTCCTATTACTAACAATCCAAACTTTTTATTATATAGACTACAAATAGTCTTTGTATCTCAGTGGGTGACTTTGCCATCTATTAGAAATCTTTATGGCATTACAGTGTCATGTTATGATATCTCTTATCACCTACGAATCTCAGGGACAGACCATAATAATGCAGTTTTCATCTCAAGACCACAGTTTGTCTATTGAATCATAATGTATGTTAATTGCATTTTTGACTGTATGAAAGTCTATCAACCATGGCAGTGCTCAGTGACATGGGAACTGTAGCTCCAACATGAACTGTCTGGGTCAATTTCCATTTGTATTGGCGGTGTTAGGCTCATCGACAGCTACCCAGTTACACTATGATAGATGATATGACCCTGGATCACCAAGCTCTTTCACCTCAGACTGGTCACCATGGCAGCATGTAAACAATAAGGACAGGATTCACACACTCCACTGCAAAGGTGTGCATACAGACTGCAGTTTATGCATACATATTCAAACTGTAAACATTGTAAAAAAATTACCATCACAAAATATCTGAATGACACAAATGTGTAATTAAGAGCTTTTTAGGTAGGGACAACTAACCAAATTACTTTACAATCCAAATAGTCTCAAACTTTTCTTCACTAATCTTGCAACTAGTGACTTTAAACTAGATTCTTTTTGCCAGCTGAGATAAAATATGGCCAATTTTTTTTTCAAGAGGATGAGTACATGCAAGTTAAATTAACATCTACATGTATATATTCAGAAATTTCATTTCATACTCATACAAACAACCATCTCTTTTATTAACAGATCAGTCACTAATAATTACATTAAATTTGTTTTGGTATTTAGACTACATTTTCTTTTACTTTGAAACATGAGGACAAAAATGTAACAAAATGAACTTAAAAGCAATTTTAAATAAATCATTTTTTTTAAATGAATTCAAGCTGTTCTACAACACTACACATTAAAGCCACACAGAAGACATTAGCAAATGACGTGGCTATTTTTGTCCTGCGGCAGGTTGGAGTGTCAATAACTGCATCGACTGGTAAACTTTCAATCTTCAGTGCACAAAAATGCAGCGGACCATTTCTTGTATAATGAACATTATGATACATGAGCTGGTGGACTATACAAGCCTTAAATCCGCTTACTTCCCTGTGTTGCAAGGGCGGTATACATGGTTAGTTTGCTACACATGTCCATATATGACCTAGAGGTATACTTGTCAATTCAATGTAACCTTTTTGAGTGCACTTTGCAAATTAGAGTGATCAGATGTATCACTGATAGCATTCAGCGATGTACTTAGGTTACCATGGCAACTTGAGGACATTTTCTGGACTTTCTGATGATTTTGTTCTTAACAGTTAAGGAATTGTGCATTTTCATTGAAATATTGGGGATACAAATAAGTTTAGATTGGCAATTATATACTGTATGCTCACATAAGTTGCAACACAAAAAAATGGGATACCTCATTTCAATGTAGATCTTAAAATTCAGCACTAAGGTCTCATGACTGAATAAACATACTGACCTACTGTGTATACTCGTGTTTAAACCTAAACCAACTGCAAACTGCACAGACCCTGATATGCCATCGCATAATGCGCCAGAAGATCTGGGTCTATGTGGTTTGTTATGACTAATCAGTAAAACATACAACATAGACCCTGATCTGCCGACTTATTATGTGACAGATCAGGGTCTATGTTGTTTGCATTTGGACCCGGATTATACACGAGTATATTATGATATATTTACAGCTCAATTAATTCTCAAAGCTAAAATCCATTTCAAACTGAACTTTCTGAATAGCTCTCTGTAACCTGAAAATGTCATACTTTTCAACCCCCCACCCCCACCCCACCCCACCCCACCCCCGTTATCAGGGTAAACACGCTCATTTAATTAGAAATTTGTCTTCATTATTTTATGTTTTTACAATATTCTTTTAAGAACAAGTGTGAACTCTGAAATAATAATCACATGTTACTTTTGTGACTGAGGTTTTGGTTTGGTCTTTTGGTGTTTTGTGGCACACAAACACTTTGATGGCTATATCATGTTGAATCAAGTACAGTAAAGTCCCTTGCCCAAGAACACACCACGGTAGCCGATCCACGCTGATTCAATGGTTGGAATCAAACCCATACCCTTCTGGTCATAAATCAAACGCTTTAACCACTGAGCCAATGTGGCTTTTTATAAATGAAGAGACATGCAATGTCAACATTTTTGGAATGATATAAATGCTACTGGGTAAATATACCATATTTACCTTAATATAACAGACAACATCGGCAACAGCAAAAACCCATCATATAATAATTCTGTACATAGCAGAATATGGTCTACGCTGTTTCTTTTAAATCATCAGTATAATGATGAGAATAAACCCTGCTCAGATATGTCAGCGTATTATGCAGTAGCAGATCTGGGTCTATGCTTTGTATAGATGGATGCATGCTATAAACAAATAAATACAGTACAGTCTAATTTCATGAATCTGATTCAAATGGTGCCAGAATTGGATTAATGGAAATGCTAGGTAAAATAATTAAATAGCAAGCTATCATCAATCGTTCCATTCACTGCGGAATGTAAAAAGGATTTAATAAATGAAAGTGAGGTAAATTACACTAGACTGTATCTGCTCTGAACACATTTTTCCAACCCAGTGTTGTCAGATGTAGAGCTGTAGATAAGATTTTAATGAATAGGGAATTTTACTCACTGGTTTGGAATCAGTTGT
Source organism: Margaritifera margaritifera (assembly GCA_029931535.1). NCBI lineage: Eukaryota > Metazoa > Mollusca > Bivalvia > Unionida > Margaritiferidae > Margaritifera > Margaritifera margaritifera. Next base: position 825,814 of record JAQPZY010001246.1, read on the forward strand.
CTTTATTTTATTTTTTAAAATTGTTTACTATTTGCTAACATTGTACAATGCGAACTAATGACACCAGACTGTCTTAATCATCCAGACGTTTATCATACTTTTGAGAAGTCTTTAAACAGCTTAGTGGCACGGACTAACTCAGAGTGCACTTGATTATATGGCTGTATTTGATGACTGTGACAAGTAGTATCACTGTTAGTGTGCACAGAACATCTGAACTTGTCCCAATCCTACGCTTGAGATAGATCAGAAGTGCCACAATGGAACACTGATAGTAGGAGAAATACACTGACAACTTTGAACTAAGTGCTTAAAATTAAACGGATTTGCATACTACAAACATATTAAAACAAGAGTAGTTACAAATGTGTAACAAGAGCACTGTAAACACCACATTATACCTCAAGGCTATCCAAAAAGTTTGGTAATTGTAAATCTGTGTAAGATTCAAGTTACTGTGCAGAATTTTGAGCTTTGACCCTTTCAGCTCAAAATCAATTGGGTTCTTCTTTACCCCAAGTGCAAGCCATCCACAAAATTCAGCAACTGTATATTGTGGACAACTCGAGTTATCATACAGAAATGAAATTGGAAACAGATGGACAGACAGATGGATTGGACAGACAACATCATAGCATAATACACTCTGCCTTATGGCATACATATACAAATTCTTTCTGGGTTTTTTTGTGGTCCATATATTTCTTTTTAATGTGCTAATATACCATTTTTACATATCTGTGAAATGTACACTTAACTTGTTCTTTTATGGAATGTATTTTTCAGGATGTCTTGGCATCTGAACAATAATTTGTGGGAACAGATTTCCTCTTGATTTTTTTAAAAAACAATTGGTCAATTTGGATTCCCGAGTTATCTCTACAAAAAGAAGTAGTAACAAGTGTTCCGATTAAAAAGCTTTCACTTTTTTATTGTTCCATTAGTAAAATATGGATGCCGTGATTTCATATCAAGTAACAGTGAAACTTCATCTCATCCTTGAGGAAATCCCTGAGTAGCATGTTTGAAAGTTCAATACAAACTCTGGAACTCGCTTCTCCGTAATGAACTGCATCTGTAAAACAAAGCTTTTATTCTCCAAGTACTCATTTGGCTTGGTTGCCTAACTATCTTTGATTACATTTGTGAATGAGTAGGCTCATTTAAGGTAGTTTAATTATATTACTTACATAATAATATTTATAACAGTGTTTGATTGATCAATTGAAATGAGTTGACCTGACACACGGCCGTGACCGCTAGCTCTTACGCAGGCAGGATTTGCACGCCTTTTAACTTTTCTGTTATTCCACCCCCTTTGTTTGATTTGATACAAAAGATGTAATTAACGTGATAATACAAAGCAGGTCTGCTATTAATTGAGTGTAACAACACAACATACACTTCCGCAAGTCGGAGATAAAAACAAAAAAAGGTCAGCACATAATTAGACTCTCACGGAAACGCTTGCGGCGATAGTTGGGTTGGTTGAATTTTAATTTTCACGTTTGAATACAAGAGGGCTTATTGCATTTATGATAATTACACTGAAACCGAATTAAAAGATAGAACTAAAACACATATTTAACTTGACAAAACTTATTTAATTGGTATTTATTTTTAAAGTGTTGCCATAAGTAGGCTTTAGTGACATTTTCATTGATCGAAATTTCGTCGAATATTGTTATTTATAGTGTACTGAGAATGTTGTTTGGAAAGAAAATTGAACAAAATATTTGACTTCTTATTAAAAGTTGAAAATTTCATGATGATGATTCAAATTTCTGGGTACTAACCACTGGTTTTGACAATAAAACGAGCGATATATTAAGGTTTCATTTACTAAATTTTGATCGCGATTTTTTTACCTTCAACAATCAGGGTCAATTTTTAAAAAAAAAAATTTTTATATCAATTTTCTAGTTTAAAAAAAACAGGATCCACGTCTGGTCCGCGTTATAAGCGGGTTCGCGAGTTATCCGGGCGCGAGTTATCGAGGGAGCGGTGTACATGATTGATTACTGTATATAGTCACTTTTAAGTCAGGTCCAACTGCAAACAACATAGATCCTGATCTGCCATTATATAATGTGCCAACAGATCTGGGTCTATGTTGTTTGTTCTACTGATTACTACTAGCAAACTGCATAGACGCACATCAGTCAGCACATTATGGGACGGCAGATCTGGGTCTATGCAGTTGGAACTGATATTACACGAGTATATACAGTCAGTCCAGCAGTCTACTGCTTTGCTGGAAAATTGATATTGTACCATTCTACAAAACAACAAACAGTCTTACCCTGACTGCTTGCAGCACTAATTTTGTACATGTAACGCAAAATTAAAATTAATAAACAAGGTTACAAATATATGCCACTTTGGTAAAATGATTGATAAAGTAAATAAATATACAACTTCAGCAAAATGGCGAACAGATAATGACCAATGCACCCTGCATTACTGTAGCATGCCATCTTCCACGCAGAACATTAAAAAAACATGGTAATGTAGTTGCTTTTGAGCGAATCCTGTTTTTATTTTTATTTTTAAGATTTACAGTGTCAAACAATATCATTCTGTCAGAGCATTTATTTGTAATTACTTGGTCTGACTCTTTCGGAGTTAGCCATGGTAACTCAGTTGGCAGAATGTTATACTCTTAATCCAGAGTTTGCAGGTTTGACACCCGCCCAGGCCAATCCGGGTCGGCTGCCTCAGTGTGTCACTTCGCTCCCATTTCCTTGGCATGATGTAGCCAATATTGTATTGATAGAACCATTAAAACCAAGAAAAACAAACAAACTGACTCTTCTGGTGTTTTGGCACCCCAAGTTGAAATACTCAAATGGCTGATTAGAAAGCAAATGATGAATTGTTTGCATAGTAAATTAATGAACTTTGCCACATCTTGCTAAAATAAACATTGTCTACCATAAATTCTACTTTCTTTCTCAGTGCATAAATAGTTTCTTTTGAAATTCTTTATACCTTTCTTTCTTGGGCCAAATCATTGTGTCTCTGGTACTCAGATGGATAGACTGACACACCGAAAACTGATGTTAATTGTACCACGTGTCAAAACAGGACATACAAGCATGTAGCAAAAACAGTCCTACTGCCATCCCTACACCTGAGAAAATGTGCACAGGTAAAAAGTAAAAGGTGTTTGATCTTTCTGGCAAGTGAACTTGATCTAATTGACATTAAAGTGAGATCACCTGACCAGAATTGTGCAACTCTACTATCTCCAATCTGTTATTGTGATAGCTAATACCATGTGTAAAAAATAAATTTGCATTAGAAATATGGCATGTTTAAACCAGATTTATTGCACCTATAGGTTTCATAAAGGAAGATATATGTTTTGGTAATACATGTATCATACAATATGATTTAAAGGTAATCTATACCTAAATAGTTTATATTTCATGTTTTCTCTTAGCTATACAATGTGTAGCTGATTAATTTTTATATGACTTGTAGCTTTCACTAAGTAAACATTTTTCTGAGATTGAGAAAAACAAATCTGGCAAATGCAAACAAAAAAAACAAAACACTAAAAAAAACTATTAAAAAAAAGCTTACAAATGTGTCCAGAAGACATCCAATATAATGCAAATGAAGAAAGCCTTGTTCGATATGCATAGGAAAAGATCCAGTTAAAAAGAGGCCACAACAAAAATGTTTAAAACTGAACTTTAACTTGGCTTTCTTAATATATAATCTTTGTTTTCATTCGATGAAGTGTTTGAAATGTTACTGAGTGGAAACTAAATTTGAGACAGATGTGATGATGTGATGGATAATGGATATGGGTCTATTTAACACTTATTGCAAGCCCCCACCCCCACCCCCCACCCCCGTAACTGAAGAATAAAAAAAGGAATTGGGCAAAAATTTTATGTGGAAATATATCATATTAAACTTCTTATTAATTGTTGATAAACAAAATATTTGTGTTAAAATTTCCTAGGAACAAGCAATCTTTCTTAAACACAAGAACTATTTCATACAAAGTATAAAGCAATGTTTTAAAAAATAAAGACATTTATTACTAATCCTCCTGTATGGACAATATGTAACAATGTTCTCCCTTCTTTTTCTATTCGTACTGTATATACTCGCATATAATCCATTACCAACTACAAACTGCATATACCCAGATCTGCCGGCGCATAATGCGCTGGCAGATCTGGGTCTATGCAGTTTGTAAAGACTAATCAGTAGAACATAGACCCTGATCTGCTGGCACGTTATTCAATGGCAGATCAGGGTCTATGTTGTTTGCATTTGGACTCAGCTTATACACGAGTACATACGGTATATTCTGCAACTGCATCGTGACGAGGATTTTCGTCCCACATAACTGCAGTTTGTTTTTTTGTTTTTTTCAGCTAAAGATTTTCCAGTTTAATTTTGTACCTTGAGCAAGACAAAATATGAGAAAATGCACTACAGTTTAACACCTACGATTAACAGCCGAAATTGAGTGAAAGAGGGATAAGTGTTAAATTGCGCATCAGCACATGAAAGACTATGCTGTGCAGAGTCACAGGCGGAAAGTGCCTTGCCTAGGGACACATGTTGGCAGCTGGAGCTGGGTCATCTTGGCCAGCCAAAGGTTGTCAATCCATTTCATTTCACATCGCCCCTTGGAATATGTACCGAGCTGAAACAGTGTTTTGAGCAAGTAATGTCCTGGAGATGAAAAAGTTACTGCCAGTAGCAAATGAAATCAACTGACCAATGAGAAAACTCGTTATGTGACCTGTTAGGTATTCAATATGCCAACTTCCATGATGTCCACATGCCTTGACACTCAAGAGAAAAACTTGTGTGAAAGGTTGAATTGGAGAAACTTACATGCAACATGTATGGTTATCTACTGAGGTTTGTGTGATTATTCTCAACTAACATCCTACTAAATGTAATGAGCTATCTGACTGGATCAGTTTCTTTCAGTTACACCAAATCAGCCAGTGGAGTAGTAGATACTGTCTTGGTTACTCACATATGCCAAGGTTCAATGTGGAATGAAGTGGATCGATGACCTTTGGCTTGAGAAGATGATCCCAGACTGGTCTATTCAGGATTTTAACTCACAATTCATTGACTGAAAGTCCAACACATTACCCTCTCAGCCAATGTGGCCCTCTTATAAGACAAGAAAGAACATTAGTTCCAAGTAGGCCTGATACTGCTCACCTGGCTTTCATAACTCACCAGTTGAACATTTCACTAAGAAGGCTTATGCAGTACTCTATGAACACAACCCTATGTAAACAATCCCCGAAACTTCATATAATGTTGCTTTTACATAGTCTTATAAAAAGTATTTCCAATGAAAAAGGCACAATTAATATGCTAGCTTATAACTGAACTAATCCTAGATCTTGATATAAACCTATTTACCAAGTTTTATCAAAACTAGACCAGAAATAAATTCTCTAGATCTAGAGAGATAACAAGCTCAGTCCAAAAGTCAGATGCAAGATCTTCTCATTAATATTTCTCACTTATCTAAAATTTGGTCTCCAGAGTGGTAAGAAGCTCAGCCATTCAGATACAAGATCACCCCATAAATATGCTTGGATCTGCTCATAATCAATCTCATCAAACATTTTTATGATACAAGACACCTTAACAAGTTTGATCAAAATCTGATAGAAATATAGTCGCTAAAGTGATAACAAACTCAGCCAATCAGATGCAAAACCACCTCATAAATAGGCATGGATCTTGTTCACAACTGTAATCATGTGAATTCTTGACAATTCGAGTCTTTTACCAAAACTGGATCAGAAATACAGTTTCTAGCATGGTACCAAATTCAGCCAATCAGCTGCAAGATCACCTCATTAATATGCAAGGATCACACCCATTATCAAATCTGTGCAAGATCTTGATTATATAAGCCTATGTTCCAAGTTTGATCAAAATCAGAACAGAAATATGGCTTCCAGAGTGTTCACAAGCCTGGCCAATCTAATGTAAAATCACTTCAATAATATGTGTAAATCTCACTGATTATCTAATTCATCTGAGACCTTGATAATATAGGCCCATATGCCATGTTTGATCAAAATCATATCAGAAATATAATCTCCTAAGTGGTTACAAGCTCAGCTGATCAGATGCAAAATCATCTCAATAATATGCATGGATCTCACTCATTATCAAACTTGTCTGATTAGAAAAATGGCCTCCAGATCAGTAAGAAGCAAATGTGGACAGAAGCAAGATTCATGATGGATGCAGGGCCATATCATAAGCTCATTGAGCAAACAAAGACTGAAAGAAAATCTCATTTATCTGTACATGTATTAAGAGTTTCATTATTTTCTGGTAGAGATAAAAAAAAAAAGTTTATTTACTTTATGCATCAGTACAATTAAGTTGAAAACCCTTTTTTTTATGACAAAATGAAATAGCCTCTCTCCCTTCAAGCATCAAGTCACATTTTTTATTTCTGCCAATGCTCCTAAAATGCCCTATGGAGATCAAACTTGACTACGTAATTGAACCTATACAACCAATCTCTTAGAGTTGCTCCCCTTTATGCATATATCACCAAGCATTTCCATAAATCTGTCATTGCAGAAACTTTTCATTATGATTTTATGTCAATTTCTGAGAATCTGAAACATCATTGCAATGATACTGAGTTACACAATGATGAAATTTAGTGAATATCAAGCACTCTGAAAACTGAAAAAAAATGGGTGAAAAACATTTATAAAAAAAAAAAAACCTTTAGACCATGCTAGCTATAACTGGTCAATGCCTTCCTTTACAGAAAATATCAGCATGCATTAGGAAGAATTTGAAAAAAAAAAAGGTGTGCTGAAAAGGGAAATGACCTAAAAACAAGAGCCCCTCAATGGGACTGATGCTCTATTGGGCAAAAAGAATTTCCAGGAATTCAAGATAAGACCATTTCTTCCTTTTAACTGCTGAGTGTTAAAACCATCTCTGATATTCTTCACCGATAACAAGATTTTTAAATTAGCTGCTGTGGTATACATATTGTATGTCAGATTGGCACCATTTTCATATAGGATAAAGTAGTCATCATTAGAAGTCTTACTTGTGAAAACCCCATCATAATGTTCAGGGGAGTAATGACAACAAGATTTTCAAGACATCCATTGTGGCAGCCATATTGGATGTACAACTGGCACCATTTTCATTTAGAACCAACTAGGTAACATAAGAAGTCTACTGCTGAAAACCCATGTTGATATAGCCATCCATTTGGGAGGTGTATACATAACAATATTGTCAAGATAGCCACCAAGGTGGCCATATAAAGGGTTAGTCACTTTCATTAAGGACCAACTAAACACCATAAGAACTCTTCTGATAAAAACCACATATCAAAATGACTTTCCATTTAAGAGTAGCAAAAATAAGATTTTCAAGATGGCCACATAATGGATGTCAGATCAGGACCATTTTCATTTAAGATCAACAAAACATTTTAAGAAGTCTTTTACTGGAAAGCCAATGCTGATATCACCATTCATTCAGGAGAAGTAGTGATAACAAGATTTTCACGATGACCACTGTGGCAGCCATACTGAAAGTCTGAGCAGCAACATTTTCATTTAGGACCAACTAGACTGTGGGATGAATGTGCGAGTAAAGTTTCATGGCTATCCTCCAAGTAGTTTAGGAGGAGTAGCAATAACAAACTTGAGCCAAAGGATGGATGGACAAAACACCAATAAGCTCTTTTGGTGTATGACCAATAGAGCTAAAAACTATTGCCACCTACAGATGTTGTCATGTCAAAACTGCAAGAAAAATAAAGACTTTTGCTCTCAACTCTTAGAAATTGCATGGGATCATCAGTTCTTATTTGTAATCAGTCACAGTACCAAGTAAATTGATTTGATAGTCTATACTCCGATTATCTATACTAATTACTCATCCATACTAATGGAGTCAGATTCCTAATGGACATACCATTTGTTTTTATGTACAATGATAGTTGAAACTGTTATTTTCATAAGGTCCACATCTTCAATATGAGTCTAGAAAATGTACATTTGACTGTACAAATCTGTTAGGGAGCAAAAACCATGTTTAAACCTGCATTAATATGTACTTAAATTTATTTCTTCATTCCAAGAAAAAAAAAAAACTGTTACAAGAAATGCACTTATATCACCAGAAGTAATTGATCACTCAAAGCATTTGCCGATTTTGGTTTGATGTATGAGTGAAAGTTTTATTCATCCAAAATCGTACATAAAAGGTGAAGATGAATTACCTCATTTCCACTTTTATGACTTGATATTTTGCCAAGATGGCAAATAAGTCATCAAGACGAAAGCTAAATGGAAATGATGGCAAAAAAAGTTTTTTTATGAACCAACTTGCATACCTTTTTTGGAGTAAAAAGAATGCATCTTTAATTCATCTTCATTCTATCCATATCTGAACTATAGAGAGCCAATGCAATTTTCAACCCCAGCAATTGAGAGATTACAAAAGCGCAAGAACCTTAAGTTTAGATGGTAGTGGTACATTGTATTTACAGGCAAAGCCATGAATTATTATGGCTCATGATCTTACTGCAGTAGTGAAAATGCTATTTCAAAAGGCATGCTGTTTTTGATGGATGGTCCAGTGTGCTAGTGCCAAAACCTGGGCAGAAGGAGAGCTTGGAGTGATAACTTAGTTGAAGATGTGCCAGAACTATTATATATATTTGCATATGCAGGTTAATGCTCAACATCTTTTCTTGAAAGATAATTGATAACTGAAAATCATCTATATATATCATCCAACTTTGTTTCTGTCAAATTGTTTTATTAAATTTGCTGTAAAATGCTCATTTACTTGCAATCCCAAATGCTTCGCTATACTATATATATATATATATATATATATATATATATATATATATATATATATATATATATATATATATATATCACACACACACACAGAGGATTGAAGATTTTAGGGGAAAATAAATTCCTGTCATCAATTGAAAAAAAGGGGAATTTTTCTAAATATAGGAGGGATTTAATAAAGAAAAAACGGTATTGCTAGCAAATATGATGTGCAATTTTACTGCAAACCGTTGATTTTTTTGGTGCAATTTCTGAAAAATTAGCATGAATCCTGCAATTGCGTGTCCTATAATAGACCCTTGAGTAGAGAAGATGCTGCAACAGCTTTTGTGCCTGAACACTGACTGTAAATTAAATGACATATCTGATGGCCACTGAACATCAATGCAACTCAATAATGGCAGTAATATTACTGAACCTATTGTGCTGAACCATTACTGTTTTATAAGCCAATACCAACTGCAAACTGCATAGACTCACATCTGCCATCGCATAATGCACTGGCAGATCTGGGTCTATGCAGTTTGTAATGACTAATCAGTAGAACAAACAACATAGACCTGATCTGCTGGCACATTATGCGATGGGAGATCAGGGTCTATGTTGTTTGCATTTGGACATGGCTTATACACGAGTAAATACGGTACTGTTTTATATACTGATATAAACATGCAGCTAGTCCAAAATGCTGTTACCAAAATGACATAGATGGGAAATATGCTAAAACAACATAAAGACCCAGAAGGTCACATAAAAAAATGGCATATCACAACAAGAGTCCTTCAAAGGGACTGACACTCTACTTTCCAAAAAGAATTTCCAGGAATTCAAGATAAGACCATTTCTTCTTTTTAACTGCCGAGTATTGAAACCATCTCTGATATCCCTGAGTGACAAGATTTTCTAATTAGCCGCTGCGGCAGCCATATTGGATGTAAGATTGGCACCATTTTTATTTAGGACAAACTAGACAACATTAGAAGACTTTTGGTGAAAACCCCATGCCAATATGACCATCCATACTGGAGAATTAGTGTCAAGATTTTCAATATGTTCATTGTGGCAGCCATACTGGATGTCTGCGGGGCATCATTTTCATTCAGGACCAACTAGGTATTATAAGAAATCTTTTGGTGAAAATCCAATGTTGATATGACCATCAATTCTGGAGGTGTAGAGACAACAATAGTTTCAAGATGGCTGCCATGGAGTCAATATTTGAGGTCTGGTCAGCACCATTTTCATTCATATACAACCAGAAATCATAATAAATCTTCTGGATGAAAACCTAATGTCGATATGACTTTCCATTTAAGAGAAGTAGCAATAACAAGACTTTCAAAATGGCTGATATGGTGGTCATACTGGATGTGAGATCGGCACCATTTACCTTTACCGTAAGTACTAACTAGACATCATAACAAGTCTCCCTGTGAAAACCAAATGTCAGGGTTCATACAGCTGTTAGTAAAACAAATTCCAGACCTTTTCCAGATTTTTTCCAGACTGGTTTGCGATTTTTTTCCAGACACCTCTGGCACATGTATTCAAAGTCGGTGTCACTATAAATGAGCATGTGGTATCTGCATAATATAAAAATAGTATCCACCAATCATAAGTGGGTGATAGGTCATGCGTCTCATCAACCACACTGAACCAGCAGGGCTTTCCCTAGACTAAATGACGCCCCAGGTGATGAGCATCTTCAGCAAAATAAACACATCAACCCAAAATTCCATACTTCTTCCGGACCTTTAGGGCAAAATCTTTATTTTCCATACTTTTTCCAGATCTGGAAAAAACACCCTTTTTCCCCCATACTTTTTCCAAACTTTCCAGACTTTGTAACCCTGAAATGTTGATATGATTTACCACCTAGGAGGAGTAGTGATAAGATTTTCAAGATGGCTGCTGTGGTGGCTTTAATGGATATCACATTGGTACATTTTTTATTCAAGACCAACTAGATACTATAAGAAGTCTTCTGGTGAAAAACCCATGCTGATACAACTTTCTGTTCACGAGGAGTAGCAATAACAAGATTTTCAAGAAGGTTGCTGTGGTGGCCATACTGAATGCCAGATCAGCACCATTTTCATTTAGGACAACTAGACATCATTAAAAGTTTTTTTAGTGAAACCCCATGTTGATATGACCATCCATTCAGGTAGAGTAGCAATAACAAGATTTTCGAGATGGCCACTGTGGTGGCCATATTGAATGTCCGGGTGGCACCATTTTCATTCAGGTGCAACCAAAGATAATAAGTCGTCTGGTGAAAAACTGAAGCTGATATGACTTTCCTTTCATGAGTAGCAGCAATAACAAGATTTTCAAGATGGCTGCTTTGGTGGCCATATTGGATTTTTAGATTGACACCATTTTCATTTAGGACCAACTAAAGGTCATAAGAAGTCTTTTAGTGAAAAACCTAAGTTGATATGTGCATCCATGCAGGAGGAGTATGCTGTGGCAGCCATATTGGATATCCAAGCGGCACCATTTTGATTTAAGATAAACTTGACCAAGGGATGAATATAATTTTAAAGTTTCATGGCAATCCACCACATAGTTTAGGAGGAGTAGCAATAACAAACCTGTGATAAAGGGCAGACAGACGATGGACAACAGGCCATCCCATAATTTCTTTTGATCTATGTCCAGTGGAGCTAAAAATCCAATATACTTAGGTCAATGTCTAATTCTCCATTAAAAGTGATGCAAATATCTAATTGTCCATTAAATCAGGTTTTCGAAATCCATGAGGAAATTGAATCACTATCTGTTTTGATGTGTTTTCTCCAAATGTAAGACAGGGTGTAAAAATGCATGTTTCACAGGTTTGGAGGAAGAGATAAATAATCTCAGGGGATAAATGATTAGTGTTATCAATGCTATTCTGCTCTGAAGCTCTTCTACTTTGTCCATTTCGAGAATTAGAAAATTGATGGTGTCCTATCTTTCCAGTACTATTCAATCTGTTTTGATAAGTGGTATCACAAGCTATTACTACACCTATTTCAGTATGGGTCAATATTTGCAATATCAAGTAATATTAGAGAAGCAATCGACCCAATCCCTGCTGTTGTCATTTGCTGATACATGTGTCCAATCCTTTTAAATATCAATCACTAGCCTCTATATATGGACTAAAGCCCAGGCATAGAGGCAATAATAATTTTAAAGGTGCTGCTAAAAATCATCATTATTATCATCAACACTGTGACAGAAAGAATAATAAAAACTGATCCTGGATGCATGTTTCTTTTTCATTTCATGCGGACTGATGTAAGCAAAATGGATTAAGTTTAATAAGAAACTTCTTCAATTTGCAAATTTTACAGCCAGTCATCACAAGGACATATATCTTATTTCTTGCCAAAAGTGTTTTTTGCTGTACAAGGGGCTGATAAAGGAAAACCCAGCCTGCCCCATTTTATAGTGTCCTTGTTCATTTTCGTACTTCTCAAGTGAAATGAATTTCCAGTCCTGTATCTACTCAAGGATAATGTTTGCCTAACTGCAAACAACAAAGACCCTGATATACCAGTGCACAATCCTCTGGCAGATCAGGGTGTATGCCATTCCAGTTGCACATTATTTGATGTGAAATTGGGTTCTATACTATTCATAGTTGGGCATGAGTTATGCATGGAAGGATATGGTATGCACACAATTTTCAATCTCGTCTTGGCTCCTCACTTTCTTATCCATTTCAGCATACCTACTTTTCCTGACATTTGCCGAAATCTCTAGCATATTTGACCAATCTCAAGTACTCGTGTATGGGAGGCATTAACAACACCAGCATATTATAAATAAATTTAGGAAAATATTGCACAGTATGCAAAGATTTGAATTCATATGCATCAAAACATTTTATGCATTTTTTGGGATAACAAGAATGATCTGTAAATAGTATTTCAGTGCCATACCTAGAAACACCATACTAACGCAGGAAGATTTAAAAGAGGGTTTGGGGAGGTTCATCTAAATACTACAAGTTTTAGTGAAAACAACAGATAGATTGCTAGTCATTTTGAAGCACATGGACTTGGACATTTTATCTGGGGAAATTTATATATTTTTTTTTAATTGTACAAGTATTTTGAATAAGTTCATAATTTGTACCAATATGGTAATTTTCACCTGAGGTGATGTACAATCAAAATGTTGATTAAACTATGCTAACAGACTCACTCAAATAAAAAGTTCATGAACTGTGATGAATCTTCATCCAACGTAAGTACCGTAAATGCCACATTATGAACCCATCTCGTGTTTAATAGTCCTGTATGTAGATAACTGAAATCAGTGTACATAAACCATTTTCCTCCTTTTAGTCAAAGTGACCTTGACAATTGTCCTTTTGACCCCAAAATTGATAGGCTTTAACCTTACCCTAAGTGCAAGCCCTCCACCAAGTTTGGGCCAGCTCTGTGATGCATAACTACTGTTATTGTGTAAAAAGCATTTTTATTCTGTCAGTCGGTAATCTTGAACTTTGACCTTATGACCCCATAATTAATTGTCTTCTTCCTCACCCCAAGTGCAAGCCATTCACAAAGACTGTCATGTAAACTAATGTTACTATGCATAAACTTTTTTGTTTATTCTTTCAGTCACAGTGACCTTGACTCTAAATTCAACAGGTTTCTTCCTTACACGAAGTGCAAGCCATCCACAAAGTTTAGTAACCTTAGATGATGGAGAACTCAACTTATTGTGCAGAAACCTTTCTTCTTCCAGTCAATGACCTTGACCACTGACCTTTTAAGCCCAAACTAGATAGGATTCTTTCCTTAACCTAAGTGCAAGCCATCCAGAAAGTTTGTAACTGTAGATGGTGGACAACTGAAGTTATTGTGCAGAAACTAAATTGGTAATAGATCGACGGATGGATAACATTATAACAAACTACACGCCGCCTTATAGCCAGCATATAAAAATGAATTTTCATAACTTTCACAAGTGGTGTAATGATACATCAATGTATTGGTTCGCATTAGAACACTACCGTCTTGCAATTAACATCAGTAAAAATTCTTCTTCTGTATCTGTATTTTCACCTTAACAATCTGTTAGACTGGTTGTGGTATTGTCTTGATTTACTAAAAAAAAAATACTTGCTTTATAAAATAACACCATAACCAGTCAATCGCACAATTTAGTACTGGCTGATGGTCAGTCACATACATGACACAATGGGAGGGAGGGAGGAACTACTAGTAATCTCACCATGCACATGCATCAACATCATCCATCTGTGAAAGCTGGTCTTTAATTATCTTTCAGCTCCACTCTCTCATCTCTTACCTGGCCATACATGCAAATCCTCACCCTCCACCCCCCAACAGAGAAAGTATGGCTGGTAGAACATTATTATAATATACCTTACAGGCTCAGTAAGTCATGCTGATAGATAGTTATCACAGGAATTTTAAAATGGGCAGATTGGTAGCAATATATATCAATACATATTGCAATAAAGTAGTTTATATCACAATACATATTGCAATAAAGTAGTTTATATCACAATACATCACAATATGATTTCAAATGGCAATACTCACTCCTAATGTGTATGTAAAAAAAATGCATTTTACAAAAACTAATTAACATCAGAGTATATATGTATGTATGTATGTATGTATGTATGTATGTATGTATGTGTGTATCTATGTATGTATGTATGTATGTATGTATGTATGTATGTATGTATGTATGTATGTATCTATGTATGTGTGTATGTATGTATGTATGTATGTATGTATGTATGTATGTATGTATGTATGTATGTATGTATGTATGTATGTATGTACGTATGTATGCATGTATGTATGCATGTATGTAGTAGTGTTTAAGAGCACCTCAGCACAGTAGTGGCTATATTAAGCCACTAAAAAAAACATTTAGAAAAATGTAAAAATGAAAAATTTCACAAAAACTTTAGGAAGATAAATTGTTCCACATAAATGCAAATATTAAGAACAAACATGACAGACTACAAAAGGTAAAGATGTTACAATTCCAGATATGGTACATAAAATAAAAGATGAATGAAACACGTGTAAAATCCATAAAAACCTATGGTCAAAATTTATTATATAAACCGCATTCCCTCAAAAAGTCCCAGATTTTCTCAGGTGGTACATCATCATGGAGTTTCTTTATCAAGTTCACTTCAAAATACTTCTGTCTCAAAGGATGGAAGTCAACACACTCTAGTGTCAGAATAGGAATAAGAAATTGCATGTGATTGTGTGTGAAAGTAGGATATAAATAAACTACCATATATACTTGCTTATAAGTCGAGTCCAACTGCATAATGCACTGGCAGATCAGGGTCTATGTTGTTTGTTCTACTGATTACTCATAGCAAACTACATTATGCAATGGCAGATCTGGGACTGTGGAGTTTGCATTTGGATTAGACTTATAAGCGAATACTGTACACATGGTAATTTCCCCTCCTTGAGCCCCTATTCCCACTGCCTACATGGCTGACCAAATCTTGATGAAGCTGTCCAAAAATCCAATTCCATCATGATATGCCTCCCAGGACAATAAATACTTCCAATTGGAAGATCATTCCCTCTTCTTTTCTCAGTTCCCACACTCCAAAAAACCTGACATGGAATTAAGCGCCAAAGAAAAATCAATTTGTTTAGATAATACTCAGTAATGTATAATATATTGTTATGATGGTACAGATCTTCTCTCAGATATTCCCAGATGATGACATGTCATTATCCACAGTAAGCTAACTGACCCATTGAGTAAAAACCCTGGCAGTCAGCTGCTGGCTGATAATCAGAGCTACTGTCCGGGGTTTCATGCTGGACCTACTCTCTTTCATATACATCCCTCTCTGCAAAGTCTGTCTGAATGTCTGTCAGTCATAGTCATTTAATTATATGTTTGATTCACTTATTAGCTGCTGTGTTTAAAAACAAGGGGCAATTCTGAAACTCCTGAAAAAATCCTTTATGTAAAACTTGTCACTGCCCTGGTTTCAATTTATCAATAAAAGAATCATGCAACGGACAATTTTATTTATTTGATGACAGATGGCATATGTATGATCCTAATAAGTACATATACGGAAGCCATCAAGTGAACACCCACCCCCTGCAGGCTTGGGGATGCAGAATAGGTTTGATGCGCTCTCCAGCAGGTTGTAAGAGGTCTTAATGGAGGCAGGAGTCGGAGTGGCCCAGAGGTTGGTGTGCCAGACTCACAAGCGAAATGGGGTGGGTTAGAATCAATTCATAAGATCGGCTAGCATAGCAAGGCTTTACTCCAATTATTACCTTGGCACTAAATAACCTACCATATATACTCGCGTAGAGGCCGGATCCAAATGCAAACAACATAGACCCTGATTTGCCATCACATAATGTGCTGGCAGATCAGGGTCTATGTTGTTTGTTCTACTGATTAGTCCTTACAAACTGCATTGACCCAGATCTGCCAGCACATTATGCGCTGGCAGATCTGGGTCTAAGCAGTTTGCAGTTGTTATCGGCTTATACGCGAGTATAGACAGTACTTGTGTTGCATATCAATGTCATTTAAGAGTAACAAGCAACAAGAGAAACCAAATTTGTGACAAATCCTAAAATTCTATATAATTCCATTATTTTGCATAAACTTATTTAACACAAAATAGATTTATTGTTTTTAGCAGAAATTTAAATTTCATGTCCAAAAGTTCTGAGAAAACAGTCCTAGTGCTTACATGGGGTCAAGAATTCTGAATCTGTTCTAGCACCACAAATGAAAAACTATATACACACAATGATCTAATAAAATAAAGGTGCTAAACATTTCTGACCTTGTGAGTGTACAATTGGATTTTACAGACATTCCAGATGAAATGGCAACAGCTTGGTGTAGAATTTATCTGAAATCTAACACTGGCCTAAATTATCACGTACAGTTGTCATTTTTAACCACACTTTGAGCACATTATTGACTGTAACATGCCAAGGAATTGGGATCTAAGTACCTTTCCCAAAGGGGCCCCGGGTGGCCGAGTGGTCTAAGGCGCTCACCTTTACAGATCACTGACATCTCACCTCTGTCCTCTTGGGTTTGAGTCTTGGGCTCAGCCAATGTGGGTATGTGAGAAAGCTTGCCAGTAGCTTCCCGTGGGTTGATGGTTCTTCCCGGGGTTTTCTCGGGTTCTTCCTCCACCAAAATATACTGGCCACCATGTATAGCCTATCATGTGCTGAAAAATGGCGTTAAACCCATAACAACCAACCAACCAACCTTTCCCAAGGATACAGAGGCTACTGACCTGGGGTGGCCTGAGCAGGAACTGAACCCACGACCCTTAGATTACAAATTCATCACTCTACAACTGAACTACCAGGACTCCCCTCATCATGAAAATAAAAGAGACTGAGATGAAGTCAACATTCTGAGTTGATTCTAAAAAAAGAATCAATATAGCCTGCTTCTTCATGTCACAAATGATAGTGTACACCTTGGGCCACTCTATCCCTTATTTAGCTGTTAGTTGGGCCACTCTATCCCCTTTTTAGCTGCACCAAGGTAGAGAATTTTTATGATACAGTCCTCCTGAAGTTACTCCTCTTTAAGTCCATCTTTTCATTACAGATGGTGTACTCCTGAAAGAGGATTGGTTTGATGTGATGTTTTAAGGCACATCAACACAAGTAGGTTACTTAGTGCCAAGGCAACATGAGTAAAGTACCTTGCCCAAGGACACACCATAGTAGTCGAACCAGGTTGATCCAATGGCAGGATTTGAACATGCACCCCTTTGGGTTGCATTTGCAGCATTTGAACCACTGCACAACTGTGGCTCCTTTGAAAAGAGGAAGACCACTGTAAGAAGATAACACTTCTCTCAAGGATCCTATTCAGCCATTATAATTACCTAGACCAACAAATACATGTTATAATTAATATACTGATGCTGTCATACTGAATAAACATGTTGTGATTAATACATGCTGATACTGTCCTATTTAACACATACTGATACTGTCCTATTGAATACAATCTGATACTATCCTATTGAATACATACTGATACTGTTGTACTGAATACATACTGATACTGTCCTACTGAATACATACTGATAGTCATACTGAATACATATGGATACTATCACACTGAATACATACTGATACTGTCCTACTGAATACATACTGATACTGTCCTACTGAATACATGCTGATACTGTCATACTGAATACATACTGATACTGTCCTACTGAATACATACTGATACTGTCCTATTGAATACATGCTGATACTGTCCTACTGAATACATACTGATACTGTCCTACTGAATACATACTGATACTGTCCTATTGAATACATACTGATACTGTCCTATTGAATACATACTGATACTGTCCTATTGAATACATGCTGATACTGTTCTATTGAATACATGCTGATACTGTCCTACTGAATACATACTGATACTGTCTTATTGAATACATACTGATACTGTCCTACTGAATACATACTGATACTGTCCTATCGAATACATACTGATACTGCCCTACTGAATACATACTGATACTGTCCTATTGAATACATGCTGCTACTGTCCTATTGAATACATGCTGATACTGTCCTATTGAATACATGCTGATACTGTCCTACTGAATACATACTGATACTGTCCTACTGAATACATACTGATACTGTCATACTGATACTGTCCTATTGAATACATGCTGATACTGTCCTACTGAATACATACTGATACTGTCCTATTGAATACATACTGATACTGTCATACTGATACTGTCCTATTGAATACATGCTGATACTGTCCTACTGAATACATACTGATACTGTCCTACTGAATACATACTGATACTGTCCTATTGAATACATGCTGATACTGTCCTATTGAATACATGCTGATACTGTCCTATTGAATACATGCTGATACTGTCCTACTGAATACATACTGATACTGTCATACTGATACTGTCCTATTGAATACATGCTGATACTGTCCTATTGAATACATACTGATACTGTCCTACTGAATACATACTGATACTGTCCTACTGAATACATACTGATACTGTCCTACTGAATACATGCTGATACTGTCCTATTGAATACATGCTGATACTGTCCTATTGAATACATGCTGATACTGTCCTACTGAAAACATACTGATACTGTCATACTGATACTGTCCTATTGAATACATGCTGATACTGTCCTACTGAATACATACTGATACTGTCCTATTGAATACATACTGATACTGTCATACTGATACTGTCCTATTGAATACATGCTGATGCTGTCCTATTGAATACATGCTGATACTGTCCTATTGAATACATGCTGATACTGTCCTACTGAATACATACTGATACTGTCCTACTGAATACATGCTGATACTGTCCTACTTAATACATACTGATACTGTCCTACTGAATACATACTGATACTGTCATACTGATACTGTCCTATTGAATACATGCTGATACTGTCCTACTGAATACATACTGATACTGTCCTATTGAATACATACTGATACTGTCCTATTGAATACATAATGATACTGTCCTACTGAATACATACTGATACTGTCCTATTGAATACATGCTGATACTGTCCTACTGAATACATACTGATACTGTCCTACTGAATACATACTGATACTGTCCTATTGAATACATGGTGATACTGTCCTACTGAATACATACTGATACTGTCCTATTGAATACATACTGATACTGTCATACTGATACTGTCCTATTGAATACATGCTGATACTGTCCTACTGAATACATACTGATACTGTCCTACTGAATACATACTGATACTGTCCTATTGAATACATACTGATACTGTCCTATTGAATACATACTGATACTGTCCTATTGAATACATGCTGATACTGTCCTATTGAATACATGCTGATACTGTCCTATTGAATACATGCTGATACTGTCCTATTGAATACATACTGACACTGTCCTATTGAATACATACTGATACTGTCCTACTGAATACATACTGATACTGTCCTGCTGAATACATACTGATACTGTCCTATTGAATACATACTGATACTGTCCTATTGAATACATGCTGATACTGTCCTATTGAATACATGCTGATACTGTCCTACTGAATACATACTGATACTGTCATACTGATACTGTCCTATTGAATACATGCTGATACTGTCCTACAGAATACATACTGATACCATCCTATTGAATACATACTGATACTGCCATACTGATACTGTCCTATTGAATACATGCTGATACTGTCCTACTGAATACATACTGATACTGTCCTATTGAATACATGCTGATACTGTCCTACTTAATACATGCTGATACTGTCCTATTGAATACATACTGATACTGTCCTATTGAATACATGCTGATACTGTCCTACTGAATACATACTGATACTGTCCTACTGAATACATACTGATACTGTCCTACTGATACTGTCCTATTGAATACATACTGATACTGTCCTATTGAATACATGCTGATACTGTCCTATTGAATACATACTGACACTGTCCTATTGAATACATACTGATACTGTCCTACTGAATACATACTGATACTGTCCTACTGAATACATACTGATACTGTCCTATTGAATACATACTGATACTGTCCTATTGAATACATGCTGATACTGTCCTATTGAATACATGCTGATACTGTCCTACTGAATACATACTGATACTGTCATACTGATACTGTCCTACAGAATACATACTGATACTGTCCTATTGAATACATACTGATACTGTCATACTGATACTGTCCTATTGAATACATGCTGATACTGTCCTACTGAATACATACTGATACTGTCCTATTGAATACATACTGATACTGTCCTATTGAATACATACTGATACTGTCCTACTGAATACATACTGATACTGTCCTATTGAATACATGCTGATACTGTCCTACTGAATACATGCTGATACTGTCCTATTGAATACATACTGATACTGTCCTATTGAATACATACTGATACTGTCCTACTGAATACATACTGATACTGTCCTACTGAATACATACTGATACTGTCCTACTGAATACATACTGATACTGTCCTATTGAATACATACTGATACTGTCCTACTGAATACATACTGATACTGTCATACTGAATACATACTGATACTGTCATACTGAATAAATCATCATATAAATAATACTGACAATGTTTTTGCTCAATGCTTCTGCCTATACTTTATTTTTGTGGCTGGGAAATTCTTCACGAAATTTGTAAACGGAAGAAAAACTTGAAGATGCAAAGGACAGGCACTGTACCCTAATTATGGCAATAAAGCACCACTTTAATTTTGTGTTCATTGGAATGAGTCAATTACAGTTTATTCTTGTTAATCTTACAGAAACCATGCTATAAAAATTGTTGGATTCCCCCAAATGTTAGCTACACTGATTGAAATATTCTCCAATTTAATTATGATGTTGTAACAGTGATTGACTGAGGAAGGAATTCAAGTTATGGCACTGAAATGAATATGATACTGTAGGCATCCATGTACAATTTGAACCCAACTGAACAGCACTATGTACCTGCAGATCAAAGTTAGCATGAAATCATGCATAGAATGAACAGTGCAAACTATAATCTCAAAGTGTAATACCATTTAAACTTGCATACACATCGGATCCAACTGAAAACAACCTAGACTATAATTTGTTGCTGCATAATGTGTCGACAGATCTGGGTCTATGCTGTTTTGCAGATGGATTCTACTTGCATGCAAATATATATCATACATGCTGGATTATCTGGATCTATGGTGTCTGCAGCTGTTTTTAGGTTTTTGTTGGTTTTAATGACACTTTTAAGACATTACTGGTGATATCATCCAGAGGACATGGGAGCCAAGTGCCTTTCCCAAGGGCACACCTTGGCATATATTGAACCCATGACCCTTGAAATAAGATTCAGATGCTCTACCAACTGAGCTACAGTGGCTCCCTGTCTGCAGTTGTATTCAACTTGTATGCGAGTATATATGGTATGTGCTGGCAGGTCTGGGTCTATGCTGTCTGCAGTTTTGTCCAACTTATATACAAGTACGGTATATGTATGTATGTATGTATGTATGTATGTATGTATGTGTGTGTGTATATATATATATATATATATATATATATATATATATATATATATATATATATATATATATATATATATATATATATATATATATATATATATGGTGAGTGTCAGTAGGTCTGGTTCTATGCTTTTGCAGTTGGATCCAATCTGTATGAGTAGATACAGTGAGTGATGGCGGATCTGGGTCCATGCTGTTTGCAGTTAGATCCAAATTATACACAAGCATATATGTACTGGCAGATCTGGGTCTATGCTGTTTGAAACTGGATCAAACTTAATGTGAGTATATATGGCATGTGATGGTAAATCTGGGTCTATGTTTTTCTCTGATGGTTGCAGCTATACACCAGTAAATATAGTATTGCTCTAAATGAAGTTTAAGGATCTATACATACCTAATATAACAAGTATATTTATATTATATCACTTATTATGGTCTACCGACTTTCCTGTCTATCGATACTAAGTATGGTTGCAATGATGCCATAATTTGTCTTGAGAAAACAGATCATGATGTAAGACTTCTATTGATCTTAACCTGGTAATTGTCAAAACTTGGTCAGTGTATCTGAGGCTCAAGTTGGGCAAATTGTGTAAAGATCATACCATGTAAATATATGGATTCAACAAAATGTTGTGTATTAGGAAAATAGATTTGATTGAATTTGCACTACAACATCTTTTGAAGAATGATTGAAAATATCATATGTAAAGACCAATATTAGGGAAAATTTGAAGTCCAAAATTCTTGCAAGTACTTCATGAATGATTATTAACAATAAGTGTCCATTTCAAGTAATAGTGGCTGTACAGCAGTCTACCTTTCAAAGTGACCATTTTAACAGTAACAATCCTTTCTTTAGCAATTCGTGTTGTCATTTAGAGTGCAAAGTTGTCGATTTGGTCAAATGAATCATTACAATCGGCTGTGATAAAATGATAGTCTTATAATAGCTGAGAGTGCTTTTATGCAGTGATGAGTAGCTTTTAAAAAAGCGACCTGCGCATTTTTCAACTGATTATGTAAGGCATATTGATTTGTTTTACTCATCATGGTCCAAACTGGTCAGCTGCTGGAGCTGTAGATAGGAGGGTACAAGTAAAGGGAAATCTTAGCTAATGTACATTACACTCTCAACTGGAGGTATTTTATGTACAATTATAAGCTTCAAATTACTTTCTCCACCTGTGGTTACATTGTCACTATAAAGGCTATACCGTATATACTCACTCACAATCCCATTCCAACTGCAAACAACACAGACCTTAATCTCCTGTCTCATAATCTGCCTGCAGATCAGGGTGTATGTTGTTTGTTCTACTGATTACTCCTAACAAACTGCATAGACCCAGATCTACTGGCACAGTATGCAATGGCAGATCTGGGTCTATGCAGTTTGCGGTTGGATCAGATTTATAAGTGAGTATATACTGTATTCAGTAAAACCTGAACTGAGAGACCACTCATTTTGCTAGCCCAAAAATGGTCCAAGACAGATGGTCTCTCAAAGAAGAGGCCATTATACATTACAAAAATACCTTTCTTAACATACATACTTGCGTATAAGCCAATAGCCAACTGCAGACTGCATAGATCCAGATCTGCCGTCGCATAATGAGCTGGCAGATCTGGGTCTATGCAGTTTGTAAGGACTAAGCAGTAGAATAAACAACACAGACCCTGACCTGCCAGCGCATTATGCGATGGTAGATTAGGGTCTATGTTGTTTGCATTTGGACCTGGTTTATACACGAGTATATACGATAATCTATGCGTTGAGATTCTGTTTTTAAATGAGAGATGTTCTCTTAAAAAGTTGGTATTTCAAGTTTATTGCATATTAATTAGTACTGAACTACCTAGCCAAACTGCAGAAAATAGGATTAAGGAAAGGGGTAAAAAGGTTACTGTATGTAGACTTTTAAAGCTTACTGGGCTGATACGTGTATTCACTGGAACAAATGACATCCATCTATCCACATAAAATGGAAGGATAGATAGTTATAAAAAAAATACAGTTCTAACACATTATTGGCTATATCATGCTGAGGAAACAGAAGCCAAGTGCCTTTCCTAATCACACACTGAGGCCGCTGATATAAGATGGTCTGGGTAAGTCCTGAACCTGTGACCCTTGGATTTTGAGTCATATGCTCTACCAACCGAGCTACAGTGGATCCGTAATAGATATACAAATAGATAAACAGTACAATTCAGCTGCAATTATGGTCAATATAACTTGGTTTTATGTATTACCTTGATCTTCAATTTTATATACATTTGACAGAATTGTAACATCTTACCTTTTGCAGTTAATCATGTTGTGCTTCATATTTTACATTTATTTGGAAGAGTTTATCTTCCTATAATTGTTTGCAATTCTTCATTTTTACATTTTTCTTAACTTTACCTTTATTAGGCACCATACAGCTACTATTGTACTGCAGTTCCATAAAACACCACTATATACATACTCATTTCTATGCAAGTATATATGGTAATCATAGTGTCCCTCAACATACCTAATGGTAATCATTATGTCCCTCAACATACCTAATGGTAATCATTGTGTCCCTCGACATACCTAATGGTAATCATAGTGTCCCTCAACATACCTAATGGTAATCATCGTGTCCCTCAACATACCTAATGGTAATCATTATGTCCCTCAACATACCTAATGGTAATCATTATGTCCCTCAACATACCTAATGGTAATCATTATGTCCCTCAACATACCTAATGGTAATCATTGTTTCCCTTGACATACCTAATGGTAATCAGTATCCCTCAACATACCTAATGGTAATCATTGTGTCCTTCAACATTCCTAATGGTAATCAGTGTCCCTCAACATACCTAATGGTAATCATTGTGTCCCTCAACATACTTAATGGTAATCATAGTGTCCCTCAACATATCTAAAGGAAGATACTCAACAAGCAGGCATACATTTACTTCCTTAACTGCCTCAATCAAACAGTAAACTTCATACAAAATGGGGAAATCATTTAAAACTGTTTTCATATTTTTAAAATCCCCTTACCTAAAATTTTAAAATGAAAGTGAAAAAAAGAGGTATCATTAAGTGGTTTTCATCTCAACACAAACAATGTGGAAATTAAAAAGCACTAACTTTAATTACACGCTATATTTTGACCCTATTTTTGTAACAATGCTGCATTTGGTAATTATAATATATATATATATATATATATATATATATATATATATATATATATATATATATATATATAACAGGGTATCAAGGTGCAAATAGATCTGAATCCTTGTCCTGAAATGGGAGGAGGCTGACAACTGAGAGAATAAGCACTCATTCACTGATTGACAACAGTATCACTCAATCTACCTAAAAGAGTATTTCTCAACATAAGCCTGCAAACAAGAGTTACTGGTGACTGGTGCATCATGAAGGGCACCAAACATCCCACAAAAAGATGTGAAGTTGATTAAAAAGTGCCATAACTGTCCAAAATGGTTTAGACAAGACAAAACCCATAAAATGCACACCTAGGTCTAAAAGACAATGTTCTTACCAAATTACATCAGTATATGCTGAATGGTTCTTCAGCTGTGCTGATTGCAAGCAACATTCCCAGTTTATATGTGTAGACAAGAATATGTTTGACAAGGGCCATAACTCTATCCAATAATGGAGTAGACAAGACTAAACTCATAAAAGGCACATGCAAGTCTACGAGACAATTATCATATAATAGCTTCAAAATATGTTAAAATGGTTTTTGAGCCATGCTGATTACCAGCAACATCCCTTGTGAAAGTATGAAGTTGATTGACAAGGGCCTTAACTCTGTTAAAACTGGTGCTGTGCACATTACTTCTAGGAATAAAAGTCCTTTGTTGATTCAACATCCTTTCTCAGAGTTAATGGCAGTGAATTGTGTGGCATAAATAAGAGCAATGCTCCCATGCCCATCAAGGGCACATCCTATCCATAACAATTACATGTCAATAACACCAAATAGTAACCAATCTTAAAGAAATGATTCAGTTTCTTGATTATGCTCCCCTCTATGACACATTAAACTCCAAGAAGCAAGATTAATTTATCACTATCATTTCCCTTTGGGGAGCCCCTATCACACTACTGCAGGTTTTGCCATGGAAACTGAGTTGCATCATCCCCAAAACTTTTTTTTTGAAACTGGGGGGAAGGGGGATGTATAATCAATGTCCATTAGGTTACAAAAGCGGCTGCTGAGCATTCCATGTATGCCCAAGGTGACAAGAGAAAAACAAATCTCATGCACTAAGACCAGTGGCAGAGGGAAAATCCAATACTTAATTGTACTTGAACAATTCTGGCAGGAAGCCATAATCAGATTTCAAGCTTTGGTGACTGACCAAGCAAAGTCAAACACTGCTGCTCAATGCTAATATTTAATATTTCATATTTTTACTGATTCATGCTTAAAATCAAGAACACCAAAGCCTGTCTGAGCAAACTCCATATTAAAGCACTTGCTCATAAAGGACATCAGTTTTCTACTCCTAAAATTTACCTTCATATTCCACATTTATATTAAGGGCACCTTTCCAATGATGACAAACAATTTTGTGGTCCCTTATCTGTCTTTAACTGTATATTATTTTATTTAACAAGGCCAGGGTCTGCCCACTTTGAAAATGTGTGGCCTTCACCCCAAACACAAAAGAGGGGAGATATATATCCGTGTGTAACAGAACATCAGCAAATTAATGGCTATAGGGTGCATATTAAATGAGGAAATGAGAATGCTGTAGAATAAATTGTCTTTGCTTCATAATGATTCATCCAATATATGAACAAAATCCATGAAGGAGTTAAGGAAATAGAAGGAAATGAGGAAAATATGTTAACAAAAACCTTAAGATAAATTTTCTATGTAACCTTGACCCCAAGATCAAAGGGGCATGAATGCATGTCACAGAATGAATTGTCTTAACTTCATAATGATTCATCCCAAGTATGAAAAAAATCCTTCGAGGGGTCAAGGAAATATATGCAAATGAAATAACCTGAACCAAAAACCTTAATGCAAATTTCCTATGACTTACCTTTATGCGAAAGTCAAAATGGCAAGGATGCATGTTACCAAATGAATTGTCTTAGCTTAATAATGATTCATCCAAAGTACGAAGAAAATCCATTAAGGGGTTTAGAAAATATAAGCAAATGAAAAACTTTAACAGAAACCTAAATGTAAATTTTGTGACCTTGATCTCAAGATCAAAGGGGCAAGCGTGCATGTTACCAAATGAACTGTCTTCGCTTCATAATGATTCACGCCAAGAAAGAAGAAAATCCATCAAAGTTTTTAAGAAATATAAGCAAATGAAATTTTTTTAACGAAGACCTTAACACAAATTTTCTATAACTGAGACCTTCACCCCAATGTAAATGGGGCAAGCAAGTATGTCACTGAATGAATTGTTTTAGCTTCATATTGATTCATGCCAAATATAACAAGAATCTATCAAGGGGTTTAGCAAATATATGCAAATGAAAAACTTTAACAAAAACCTCAATATACATTTTCTGTTACCTTGACCCCAAAATCAAAGTGGCAATCATGCATGTTACCTAATGAATTGTCTTAGCTTCATAATGACTCATCCCAATATGAAGAAAATCCATCAATTGTAAGAAATATAAGAAAAAGAAAAAAACTTCAGCCAAGACCTTAACACAAGTTTTCTATGACTCAGACCTTGACCCCAAAGTAAATGGGGCAAGCCAACATGTCACAAAATGAATTGTCTTAGCTTCATATTTATTCATGTCAAGTATGGTCAGAATCTATCAAGGGATTTAGTAAATATATGCAAATAAAAAACTTTAACTAAACCTTAATTGATGCCACCATTGCACTAGCAATTGCTTGACAATAAAAACCTGTCATTCAGCACAATGATGAAAATCAACTTACCCATAAGAGACATCAAGCAATCAAGACTGCCCAAAATAAGCCTTGTATTCTATTGTATTCTAACTGTTGCAGCTCTGACATATTCTCCCCTTGTTTGAGAGGTTTCTATATACATGGTGTTGCATGTATAACATGCATGTCACAAAGATTTGGATGTAAATATCTATATCAAAAAACATTCTTCCTTTTGGAGACAATTTTTCTCTTTGTTAAGAGTGATTTTGAATTACAAGTCTATTGCTAGGCATTATTCAGAACTGATTAACTTGTTAAATTTCCAGTTTCTTCAAAAGAATGAAGTCATACAGTGTTAAGCCCAGATTCTGATAGGAAGAAGGTGACAGATAACAGTTATTTACTTGCAACAAGGATTTAAGTTGAATAGTTGAGCTTATAAAAATCAGTCGACAGACATATTTGAGGTG
Source organism: Margaritifera margaritifera (assembly GCA_029931535.1). NCBI lineage: Eukaryota > Metazoa > Mollusca > Bivalvia > Unionida > Margaritiferidae > Margaritifera > Margaritifera margaritifera. The sequence goes on from JAQPZY010001246.1 coordinate 854,218, forward strand.
CAGCATATTATCTGACTTAACAACAGACAAAAAAAACAAAAAACATATGCAAACAGCCGATATTTCACAGCACATCTTCCTTGCCAGATTTGAACATTTCATGCCAACAAAGTATTGTCAACCCTGATGTGTTATTTAATTTCTGTAAATACTACAAATGAAACATATCTGCAACAACAATTGTTTTACAAGTCCAGGCATATTGATTCATACACAATTTTGCAAGTAATACTTTTAGGAATCTGAATTCTTATCATATTTGCAAAACCTATGCACTCTCTAAAATTACAATGCAAATGACTGTTAACTATTTGAACAATTCCTGTAACTGAAAAACATAGTGGCTATGCCAAGGATAAGTCACTTATTTTTTATCAGTTTCATTGATGAACAAGGCCAGGGCCTGCATGTTAAGCCAGTGATTACAGCTTTGCTGTAAAATGTGTGACCTTGACCCCAAACAAGCATGTCACCAAAACCTTAAAAAATTGTCTGTGACTGGTACTTTGACCCCAAGGTAAATGGGGTGTGCACGCATTTTGAAGAACGAATTGTCGTAGCTTCATACTGATTCATGCCTTGTATGATGACAATTTATCAAATGGTTTAAGAAATAAATGGAAATAGAAAACTGTAACCAAAACCTTAACAAACTGTAGATGCTGCCGATGGAAATGAGACTGATACATCTTGCTTCCCATGTATGTGGGCTCAATAAAAATAAAGGTCACATGTAGAACAATTAATTTATAATGACAAAAACAATGCTTTACCGAGATAAAACATGCTCTCTCTCTCTCTATCTCGATAACTCGCGCAGAACGGGGTCCCAAAACATAGACCACACTATAAGTGATGGTGCAAGTTACCGAGGGACCTAAAAAAAATTAAGAAGGGGATGCCATCACCGCTGGACATCGAGAAAACCACAGCCGGGGGGAGGGGTAACGGGGCTGTTTAATGGCTGAATACTCGTTTTATAGTTGCATTGCATTGGGAATAATTGTCAATAAAGAGCTTTTCTGTAATGTAGTTGTTTGCTTTTTTTAATAAATTACTTCTATTTTCAAGATACCCAACTGATGAAAGATCGTTAACAACATTAGTCCAAGTGGTTTCAACAACACGTGTACGTGAATACATTGTGTATTATTTCACTGCTTTTTGTTGTTGTTCATTCACAACAAAACAAGATTCCTTTTTTACAAAAACTATGGACATATATTTCGCGAAACAACCGTTAACATCGAAACTCAATTTATTTATAGTTCTATTAATAAAATATGGATGCCATGATTTCGTTGCAAGTAATAGTGAAACATTTTTTCATTCCTGAGCAAATCTCTGAGTGGCAATTTAGAAATTTTAAGTTCACTACAAATTCTGGAACTCGCTTCTCCATAATGAACCGTATCTGTGAAACAAAGCTTTTTATTCACCAAGTACTCATTTCGCTTGGTTGCTTTACTATCTTTGATCACATTTGTGAATGAGTAGGCTAATTTAAGGTACTTTAATTATATTGTGTACATAATAATATTTATAACAGTGTTCGATTGATCAATTGAAACAAGTCGACCTGACATACGGCCGTGACCACTAGCTCTTACACAGGTAGGATTTGCACGCCTTTTAACGTATCTTTTATTCCACCCCCTTTATTTGATTTGATATAAAAGACGTAATTAAGGTGATAATACAAAACAGGCCTGCTTCTAATTGAGCATAACAACAACAAATACTTCCGCAAGTTGGAGATAAAAAAGAACGGTCGGCACTTCATTAGGTTCTCACGGAAATGCTCGAGGACATAGATGTGATGGTTGAATGATATTTTTCACATCTGAATACAGGAGGGCATATTGCATTTATGATGATTACATTGAAACCGAATTAAAAGATAGAACAAAAACACAAATTTCATTAGACAAAACTTAGTTAATTGGTATTTATTTTTTAAAGTGTTGACACCAGTAGGCATTAGTGACATTTACATTTATTAAAAGTTGAGAATTTCAGGACATTGATTAAAAATTCCAGGTACTAACCACTTTTTTCAATGATAAAACGAGCGATATATCAAGGTTGCATTTACCAATTTTGATTGCGATTTTTTTCACACTGAACAAATTGGGGACAATGTTTTTGGCATTTTCTAGTATAAAAAAATGGGATCCACGCCTGACCTGGCATTATAAGCGGATTTGCAAGTTATTCGGGTGCGAGTTATGGAGGGAGTGGTGTGTATGTATATATATATATATGTGTATATATAAGTGTGTGTGTGTGTGTGTGTGACAAATTGTCAGATTGGCACCATTTTCATTTAGGACAAAGTATACATCATCAGAAGTCTCTTGGTCAAAACCCCATGTCATAATGATCATCCATTCAGGGAAAGTAGTGACAACAAGATTTTCACAACAGCCATCATGGCAGCCTAATTGGAAGTACGACTGGCACCATTTTCATTTAGGACCAACAAGGTATCATAAAAAGTCTATTGGTGAAAACCCCATGTTGATATAGCCATCCATTGTGAGTAGAGATAACAATATTTTCAAGATAACCACCATGGTGGCCATACTGAGGGTTAGTCATTTTCATTTAGGACCAACTAGACATCATAAGAACTCTTCTGATGAAAAGCCTATGTCAAAATGACATTCCCTTCAAGATGAGTAGCTGAAACAAGATTTTCAAGATGGCCACATATTGGTTATATCAGCACCATTTTAATTTAAGATCAACATTATAAGAAGTCTTTTAATGACAACCCCATGATGATATGACCATTCATTTAAAAGAAGTAATGGTAACAAGATTTTTCAAGCTGGCCTCTGTGGCAGCCATATTAGACCCCAGATCGGTACAAAAGATGTGTGAAAGCTGATCACCTAGACTTAACACTAGCAACAACAAGTAACTGTTATTATCCTCCTCCAAGATTTATTTGGCGACCTGATAAAATAAAACTTCACCATCCCAGTTTACCTGAAATGCCTGTCAATTAAATGTTGCATATTTTCAAGATAAAAGTCAGCTTGCTGTCAATTATTAATTTTCAAAAACAGTAGAGTGGAATACAATATGGTTCTTGGGTGAAATTCAAAAGTATAGTTTTCTGAAAGAAATCATGATTTTTATAATAATTAGTTTCAGATGAAACCATTTAATCATGGAAGGATAATAATAACACTAAACCTACTGCAAATCCAGAACTGAAAATGACACATTTTCTGATACATTTAATAATCAAGAATATCAATGTTTTCTCTGTTTGTCATGACTTGTTTTACTTCCTTTGAATGTTTTTGAACCAAAAATGTCCAGCAAGAGCCATTAGAATTTCAGGATCATATATATATATATATATTCTTGTTAAAGAACTACAAGATAAATTATATAACCTCACCACTCATGGCATGTTGATATTAATTTTCATGAACTGAAACCAATACAGGATTGAAATAAATACAGACTGGAATTATGATCCATTAAAGCCATAACTGTAGTGCACCACTAACAAAAACATTTTGAGCAATTTCACTGTATATATGGATTATTATGTACACTATAGACTTCTTCATGGCAAGCCCTTTTTTTTGTTGTTGTTTCTAACAAAAAAAAAATGTTTCCATTGTAAGTAAGAACCCATAAATTCCCTTTTCGCTGTAATAATTGCACTTTTATTCAGACATGAATCTAACAATACAAATACAATCTTGATTCTGCTCTAAAACAGCATGGACAAACCTTCAATAACAGCATTTTTTCTTAATCCTGGTTGAGATTTTAAGATATATAAGCTGCTGGTCAGAGTGGAAGAATTTAATATTTTCAGAAACTTGATTCATTCATAAATCTATTGTATTACAGCAAAAGAACTTGCAATACACTAAGTCTATCAAAATTCCATTAAATACACAACGCCTCATGTTATCAATATGCCTTCAATTTTAGGAAGAGTTCCTGTCAACTGATTTGGAATGCTGCTTTCTGAGAAAGCATGTCAATAATGTGAAACTATTCCGAGACAAGTCATGACTTTATGTGACGGTATCTCATTACCTTCCTAAGAAAAGCCTCCTACAACAAACACCATATACTGCATGTACAATGAAATCCTGCTATAACACAATGGTCTTGGTAACGTAGTGATTGCATATTTAATATTTGAGCAGAGAACCATGCTTTGGTACATACATGAATAGCATGTCATGCTATACATGTATTTTACCAACTCATTGTTCTCTGCTTCATTTTGTCAGTGCTAAAGGTTTTGTTGGGCTAATTATATCACTTTTTAATTGTGACCAGCCTGATGGGCAACTCGCTTAAAATACAGGAGGGGCCCAATCTAGATTTAGAGAGGACTCAGGTAGTGCACTATCAGATTTTTTTTTAGCACTGCATGAATAGTTAAAGTATTGATACATATACACACAGTCTAATATAATTGCATCCATAACAGTGATTCCATGAAAACTCCATGGAAAAAATATGCACAAAGAAGCACACCTATAAGTCATTTCAACATATATCTTAAATTATCTGAATTCAATGCAAAAAAAAAAAAAAAAAAAGATTCCATACAAATCTGAACTCTGTACATTATTCTTTAGACTACAGCATGAATAATTGTCAAATCTAGTTTTTTTCAGGAATGGATAATACAATTCACTTGTCGATTCATTGCATGATGACTACCTGACGACACGGCTAAGCCACGTGCGCATGACAGCAGTTTTCGTTTTTTTATGTTGTTATAAAACAGTGCACAATAATTTGAACAACCTTAAGCTCTGAGATTGACCTTGATGATTAGCAATTACTTAATTAGGTAGGTAAATTAACTGGTTTATAAATTCATGTGAGAACCTTTTATTATCACCACACTGTTTCGTATTCGTTGTGTTATAATGCCGGTTGACTAGGCAAACATCTGTTGGCTACTGTTTACCCTGAACTAAGCAACGATTGTAAACAGGATTCACTGAAACAAACAAAGACTTGCTGACTTTATTGTTGATAGTTCAATAACAATTAGATTAACTACTGTCAGCGCCTGAAAGAGCTGATGCCTTCCAAAACTAAGCTAAGATCAAAGTGCAGCGATTGACTATGGACACAATTGAAATGAACATTCACAAGCTTGAAACTTTTAACATCTTTGTTCATATAAAGAAATAACTTTTTTTTCATTCAAGAAAACAACCCATCTTGTCAAATTATTCAATTGAACTATTATTTTGGCAGGAAAACTTTGTAGTACTTCAAGAAAATGAAGACATTACTGTAAAATTTGAACAGCCATTTGTGTTATAACAAGCATTTTACAGCAGGCTTTCATTGTATCCAAATATAACAAGCAACTGCAAACTGGCACAGGCCAAGATCTGTCATCGCATAATGCAAAAACAGATCTGCATCTATACAACTGCAAACTGCCACAGACCCAGATCAGTCACTGCCTAATGCACCAACATATCAGGGTCTATACACCAGTGATAACTGGCAAAGACTTGGATCTGTCATTGCCTAATGCACCAACATATCAGGTTCTATACACCAGTGATAACTGGCAAAGACTTGGATCTGTCATTGCCTAATGCACCAACATATCAGGTTCTATACACCAGTGATAACTGGCAAAGACTTGGATCTGTCATTGCCTAATGCACTGATAGATCTGAGTCTATACACTGACATATTTGGGTTTATACAATTGTGAACTGGCACAAACCCAGACCTGTCATTGCCTAATGCACTGACAAATCTGGGCTATATACCAATAGATCTGCATCTATAAAACTGTGAACTGGCACAGACCTAGATCTGTCATCGCATAATGCACAAACAGATCTGGGAACAACAACTGTGAACTGGCACAGACCCAGATCTGTTGTCATATAATGTGCAGACAGATCAGCATCTATACCACTGTCAACTGGCACAGACCCAGCTCTGTCATTGCATAATGGACCAACAGATCTGGGTTTATACCTTTTGCTTGAAATTGTAAGTAAGTTAATGGCAAAGACCCTAATCTTTGGAACAGCATGAGATGGCAGATGTTGGTCAATTTTGTTTGAAGTTCAGTGCAAAGTAAAAAAAAGAAAGGAAAATAAAGTGCCATAATGTCAGATGAATTAAAAAAGTCTTGTTTATGAATATATTATATGTTGCAGATATGCACTGACACTTTTAACACCTGGGTATACAATAACGACAGCTTAATACAGTACATGCACACTTTTGTAGCAGATAGCGCCAAAGGATTTTTTTTTTTTTTTAAAATATTTTTTTTATATATATAACATTATTATAAAGATCCACCTTCAGGCTGCTATATAAGAACTTGAAAAAAAATCATAACCCCCCCTTAACCCCACAAATATTAAAACAAGAGTCTCTTGAAGCGACTGATGTGTTCTACAAGTTGAAAAGAATTTCCAGGAATTCAAGATAAGACTATTTCTTTCTTTTAACTGCGGAGTGTTGAAACCATCTTTGATATTCTTCAGCGATAACAAGATTTCCAAATTAGCTGCTGTGGTCGACATATTGGATGTCAACTTGGCACCATTTTCATTTAGGACCTACAAGGCATCATAAGAAGTCTTCTGGTGGAAACCCCATGTTGATATGACTTTACGTTTTGGAGAAGTAACGATAAGAAGATTTTCAAGACGGATGTCAAGGTAGCCATATTCTCTATCAGATTGGCACCATTTCTATTTGGTACCATCCACACAGCATAAGAAGTCTTTTGGTGAGAGCAAAAGGTCGATATGACCAGCCATCTAAATCTAAGAGAAGTAGTAATAACAAGATTTTCCAGATGACCATTGTGGCAGTCATTATTAGAAGTCAGATCGGCGCCTTTTTCATTTATGACCAACAAGACATCATAATAAATCTTTCAGTGAAAATCCCATGATATTATGTCAATCCACTCTGGAGAAATCGTGATAACAAGATTTTCAAGATGGCCACTTTGGAAGACATATTAAATGTCTGAATGGCACCATGAGGACCAACTAGACATCATAAGAAGTTGTTTCGTAAAAATCCCATGTTGATACAACTATCCATTTGGGAGGAGTAGTGATAACAATATTTTCAAGATGGCCACTGATGTGCCCATAATGGACATCAGATTGACACCATTTTCATTTTGGACCAACTATAGATCATAAGAAGTCTTCTGGTGAAAACCCATGGCAATATTACTTTCATTCAGGAGGATTGGCAATAACAAGATTTTCAAGATTTCCACTGTGGCAGCCATATCGGACATCAAATTGGCACCATTTTCATTTAGGACCAACTAGACATCATAAGAAGTCTTCTGGTGAAAACCCTATGGCAATATTAATTTTCATTCAGGAGGATTAGCAATAACAACATTTTCAAGATGGCCACCATGCCAATCATATTGGATATCCAATCAGCACCATTTTCATTTAAAACCAACTAAACATCATAAGAAGGCTTCTGGTGAAAACCCAATGTCAATATGACTTTCTGTTCAGGAGGAGTAGCGATAAGATTTTCAAGATGGATGCTGTGGTGGCCATATTGGACATCAGATCGGCACCATTTTCATTAGGACCAACTACACATCATAAGAAGTCTTTCAGTAAAATCCCATGTTGATATGACCATCCATTCAGGAGAAGTAGCAATAGCAAGATTTTCAACAGGGTCAATGTGGTGGCCATATTGGATGTCCCAGCAGCGCCATTTTCATTTAGGACCAACTTAGATGTTTCGTGGCAATCCTGCAAGTAGTTTACAAGGAGTGATAACAAACTTGTGCTAATTGACGGACGGATGACAGATGATGGACGACGGTCAACAGACCATCCCATAAGCTCTTCTGGTCTAAGACCAGAAGAGCTAATAAAAAACCGATAATAGTAAATTCAAAATTTGTGACATATAAAAGTGCGGAGCAAGTTTTTCTCTTCCATTAGTCATGAGACCTTTAACTCTGAATGGTAAATATATATACATACAATTTGTCATCAGCCTATGGCCAATGAATATAACTTTATTTCGGCATTTAAACTTTTGCATTGATTCACAAAAATTGCAGAGAAAAATGTACAAGTCTAAAGAAATTTCAAAATGAAGACAAAGTCAACAAAATTGTCCATTCTGCTGCAAATCTGCATGCATTATAATTCTATGTGGAAATTGGCACTTTGCAGAAAATCAACCTGCATTTTGACAAACTAGAACTGACAAGATTTCATCTTCTTGATGGGGACAGCTGCTTTTCCCTGACATATTGAATTTGTATAACAAAAAAAAATTCTGAATCTGGTGTAGTCATCATGGCAAGATAGGTCTGAAAGCTATCATGTTGAAGTTTCAAAAATCCATTATCACTTGGTTAATGACTACATTTCTACCATTATCAGACTTAAGGCTTGCCTAAAAAAAAATTCAAAAATGAAGGGGGTGGGGGTTATTATAAAAAATAATCTTAATAAATATTTCCAAATATTTGTAAGGAAACAAAAACAAAAAAAAAAATTTTTTTTTTAACTATTTGCATTTGCAGAGAATAGGCAGTGTCACACCCTGCATTTTTACAAACATAAAGGAGTTTCATACCATTAATGGGATTGGTTGCGTTTTTTGTGTCTAAAAGCACTGGAGTTGAAGTTTAATTAAGTCACAATCATCTGGTTAAAAATTGTCATATATACTCACATACAAGTCGGATCCAACGGCAAGCTGCATAAACCCAGATCTGAAGTTGCATAATGCAATGGCAGATCAGGGTCCATGCAGTTTGCAGTGATTAATCAGTAGAACTAATAACACAGAACCTGATCTGCTGGAACATTATGCAATGGCAGATCAGGGTATATGATGTTTGCAGTTGGATCCTATTTATACACAAGGATATACAGTACACAATTTCTCCCATGATAAAGGCAGGGGGCCAACTAAACAAATTTGTCAAAAAGGGGATGGGTTAATTATGATCATACAAAGATAAATATATGCTAATTGAATTTTCCACTAATTTCTTATTGTATATCAAATGGCATTCATTATGTCCCTCCTTAGAAATTTGCTCTTTAGGTATCATGTTGATTTTTAATCATAATGAAAGCGCCTTTAAGAACCTAATTTCAAAAATGATATGCTAATTGGAAAACTGGCCAAAGTTTCTGACTAGTCTCTGTATGGATCTATACCTTCATGGGGCTGATTTAAGTTCAAAATCAGTCTGGCCTTTATTAAACAAGGACAGTCTTCATACATAACTAATTTTTCTGTAACTACATGTACGAACAAAATTTTGTTCAAATCTGTTTCTGCACATGTTTTTCAGTAACTTAGTTTTTCTACAAAAATGATCAGTGATGCAAGTTTATATTCTATCAAGATAGGACTTTTCTGAGATGATGGTGGTAGTTGTCTTGAACAACTTCTGTCAAATAAAAAAAGTTATTATTGAAAAATATGCAAAAAATATATTTGGACAAAGCTTATTTAATAATAATACACAATGACACTGAAATCAAGATGTAAGCTGCTGTTAAATATTGTATATAGAACCAACAGTGTGGTCTCAGATTCAAACCAACAGTGTGGTCTCGGATTCAAACCAACAGTGTGGTCTCAGATCCAAACCAATGGTGTGGTCTCAGATTCAAACCAACAGTGTGGTCTCAGATCCAAACCAATGGTGTGGTCTCAGATCCAAACCAATGGTGTGGTCTCAGATCCAAACCAACAGTGTGGCCTCAGATTCAAACCAACAGTGTGGTCTCAGATCCAAACCAACAGTGTGGTCTCAGATCCAAACAACTGTTGTACAGTACTCCCTCACTTCAACACTGTTGATGGAAGCAACAAAAGTATGTACCTTACAACGAGACAAATAGGTACTTCTTATCTTCCACAATTATCTGATATTATAACAAGAATAGTGTCAACAATACAATGGATTTACAAGAGAGAATGTATGTACATGTATTAGCCTTTAACAGCGTGTCATGTAATGGTTATATGTTGCCAATTAAAAGAAAAGTTCTACAAAGGTAAATATTAGGAATTGCATACAAAATCTTTAGGAAGATAAGCCCTTCCAATTACACATAAACATGAATTACAACAAGATAAAAGATAAAGGTTACGATGTTAAAATTCGGTAAAATGTATATAAAAATAAAAGATAAAGGTTACGATGTTAAAATTCGGTAAAATGTATATAAAAATAAAAGATAAAGGTTACGATGTTAAAATTCGGTAAAATGTATATAAAAATAAAAGATAAAGGTTACGATGTTAAAATTCGGTAAAATGTATATAAAAATAAAAGATAAAGGTACAAAATATAAAATTCCTTAAAATACTGCGTCAAAATCTGTTATACAAACTGCATCCATTCAAAAAGTCCAATGGAGACAAAATGATGGCAACCATTTTGCATTTATACACACACACACACACATATATATATATATATATATATATATATGTAACCTTACTGAGATTTAAAATATATCTGAACAAAAAAAACCCATCTGTATTATTTAAATGTTATTAACTGAATTAAAATTAAAATTTGTGACATTCATGAATAGATTTTCTAATGATACTTCATCTTTATTTTTAGGTGAAACACTACAGATTGCCAATGATAAAACAAGAAAGTGTAAGCATACTTTTATGCTAAAATTTCTAATATTTCTTTCATTTGATTGGGTTGATAAATACATTAAAGAAAATAACAAATCAATCAATATTTTAGAAAGTTTATGATATTGAATAAAACTTGCTGTTTCAAATAATTATTACAGAAACTTGTAGTAGGGCTCATTGCAATCAAATCTGACTTAATATAAAATCAAATAAAGTTTTACATAAAATTCACAGGAAATCAAAATCTATAACAGCAGAAATGTTAGCAACTTCTCAAATATCTGCAAATAATGAAGAGAAAAAAAGATATATTTCTTTCATAATTGTCCATTATGGTAATATAGACGTGTTTAAGAATCCAACTTCTGTTTACTTCAAAAGATTATGCAATTATATTAATGCACACACTTTTAAGGTTTTTTGGTATGCAAACAGACTACTGCAAAAAGAAGTTAATGATAACGATACCAAGTTCTTATACTTGAAAATCAATCTCTTGGTTGCAGAGGGCATGCAGTCAATCTTGCACCAGCTTTTTTTCACATTTTCTTTTTTTCCCCTGCCACATTTTGGCAAAAGACGAAACCAAGGGTCTGAGAGATTACTTGTGGGGATAAGAATGAGCGCATAATTCACCTCTCACTGATAAAACCTCTCGTCAAGATTGACTAAGTCCTGATAATGGAGGGTTCGTTTCCCCCTCTAGACATAAACACTGGCTGGCTCAAAGACTGTGGCAGTAGGTAAGTTGGGGATTTTGAGGGAACAGTTTTGGATGCTGGCCTAGCCAATGGTAGCAAATTTCTTTTTAAGTACAGATTGAGGGTCAGGAGCTAACAGGTGGAGGAATGTCCTATTTCTTGACAGTTCAGTGCCCTTCCAGACATTTTATGAAGCTTCCTATTCTTGTATATGTACGAGTTGAAAGGCACTACAGCACAACCCTGGCTATCCTGCAGTGGTATGCAAGAAACCATAAAGCTCATTATATAAAATTGACCCTAAAGCACTTTGTGTTAAAGATTTTTACGTGTTTATACTGAGTAAATTACTTGTTTTCTGAAGTTCCGAAAACTCGGTAATCAATGATATAAATCTTCCATAAAGAAAAGGAATAAATTTTACTAAGACTAAACCTATTATCTCCTATCAACCCAAATTGTACTGCTCAAAGGCTCTATGTAAATTTTCATCATCATCATCATCATCAGTAAATAATATTCCATAAATATAAGTCATAAATAAAAGAAAGGTGCAAATCCCCCACTTGGCACCTCCAGAATATTGGGACCCCTATCATGTGATCTTTTGCCTATCAGCTGCTAAGTGTCTTACATAATAATGAAGTAGATGCAGAAAAATGCTGAACAGATGTCTATTCCATAAGCCTGGCCAAAGCCCTGTCTGAAATCAACATCCAAACAACATCCGCTGTCTATTTCACCAGTCACTACTCCCCCTAGCAGCTGCTGAGAAAAGCAACGTCTAGGTCAGAGGAGAGGGTTTTCTGGGTGGTCTGTCTCGTAAATTCTAGGAATGTCGCTGACCCTATGTCTGGTTACTTTTAGATTATAACTTTGTTTCTTTTGTTTTGTTTAGATGAATTCATTAAAATCAGAATCATTCTGGCGAGTTGCAAGTAAAATGTCACTCAAGTTCCAAGTTTTTGACAGTTTTATATTTTATTGCAATTTTAATCGCAGAAAAACATTTGGATGCATAAATGAAAGAAAGAAAAGAAAAGAAAAAAAAAAGATATCCTTAGGGCCTGTATGAGATGTGCATGTCATTGTTAGCTTAAATAGTTAAATCACAATGCAATCACAGATCTTAGTTCATTCTGTATGTAACATTGAGAAAATCACTCAAACTTAATGGCTTTTGATGGAAGACATTTTTATCTGAAGGTTATGTATATCTAATAAAAACATACAATATTTGACAAATTTCAAATGGTTTTGCTGGTGTAAGGGATACATGGAATATGGATCATTACCACATTAACACCCCAAGTCCCCCTCTCATACAAATAATTGTGCCTCTCTCCCCAAGTACAGTGTACCCAGTAGTTCTTTAAGAAAGACAAATAGGGCAGGTTAGGAATTAGGCAGATGTGATGCAACACACATTCACCTCGTGCCTAAAAATAGCTTGTGTTCAAAGTGTCTTAAACCCTACGGACAAACTTTTATATATATTGGCCAAGTTTCCATATGAAGAGTTAACAAAGTTAATGTTCCTGGGGCAAAATTACCTTACAGCCTAATAGAAAGTCACTCTGTTATACAACTAAAAGGTGGTTACAATGTCATCTCAATAAAAGTGGAAATCAAAGTAAATTTATATTCTTTATTTCATTAATTTTGGCTACCATCCTATAATACTTACAACAAATAATCAATATATTGGAGTGCAATATACTTCTTATAGTCAGACATTAAGTAGTTTCTTGTCTAGCTAAAAAAAAAGTATATAAACTTCGGACTGTGAGATGACTTAAAAGCTATAGAATTTTTCTAAAGATTGATGGGCACACCAACGTTCATCTTAATATTTGTCTCTAATATTATGGAGGAAAAAAATGCATTGTGTTCATTATGAACTAATAGTAAATTATATCTGGAGCAGAAGTTACAAAAAATGCTTTAAAGCAAAATCAAAAATCACCTTCATATCTACCTGCCCCACTGTTAAGTTTATAGCTAGAATATCTAAATATAGAAAAGTCCAGAGGAATGTAAAAAGGTAATCCTCCACAGATATTTCTCAACATTTCGTAATGACTTGTATTCTTTATAATACATATATTTTGTTGACTGATTCGCCTTTTCGTGCCAGTTTTGATACATACAATCTTTTTATAAATCTGAACAAAATGAATGTCTGTAAAGTTTTAAATTGAGTATATATTTTTTTGCTCAATAAAAATTCAAATAATCTTTGGAATTCCTCCACTATAGATGTATTAATTTAATTAGAACTATGTGCCTTAAGACTTTTCTGACAATTTTTTCTTCTAAATAATTATTATTGAAACTGCCATTAATAATCTAATTCCTCTAGTTTTTGATTTCACCAGTCAGTCTTATAATTAAAAGGAATGCACAATGAAATGGATGGACAGAGGTAGGTGCATATATATTGTTAAGTAAAAGCAGACATAAGAATAAAATGAATGAAATAATGATTAAACAAATATATAAGCAATAAATGACTGTAAGAAAAGATAGACAAAATGGAGAATTGCAAAATATATGAATTTACACACAGATGAGAATGAACATGAGCATAATAAATGACCATAACATTTTGCAAATGGACATTATAATTTTTACTGAAACCAGAAATGGAAATACATGCTGCAAATTACGACAATGAACGGAGGTTACTAATAAATAGGGGTTTTATTTCAGTTTTTATTAAACTGAACAATAACACAATTATCTTCTTAGCTGAATAATCACTAATCTTCCCAAATTAGAGGGATTTAAGACTATTAAAAAAGTCTCTATTTGTTTTATCTACTAAATCTAGTTTATATTTTATGTTTAAGTGTTATTTTGTATATACTGATATGAGCAGAGCAACATAGTTCACACAGTACAAGACAGTTCAGCGTTTGCATCACACTGTGGGCACTCCAATGTTGTTCCGTTTGTCCGAAAGCAATATGGCAGTGCATGCAAGGTCTTGTGGGTAAATAACATCAAATTCTATTTATAGCAACAAGGTGAATTTGTAACCTGCCCTACTAGAAAAATATATCAGATGACATCACTATACAGTGGTCTCTCCCTATAAAGAACCTCAGTAAAACACGGTCCCTTGTATAATGTCAGCATGGTTATACCGGTACATGCCATTACATTATTTAATAGTAATAATACTGTAATCAACTGCAGGATTAGCGATAATAAACTTTGTGCTAATGGACAGATGGAAGACGGACAACAGACAACAGACCATCCCATGAGCTCTTCTGGTCTATGACCAGTAGAGCTAAAAATGGAATAAATCAATAAAACAGCTGTTTTCCGTATAGATCAGTTAATTGCACATTAAAAGAAGTTAACAAAATTGACTACACAGAGCTAACTGTCTTAGTTTTAGTTTCACATCTATTGGCTTTATCCAGGTTCTTGCGAGTTGAACTGAATTAACTCCCTTTCTTTGCAAGTAACATTGTACTGGCACATCTCACTGGTGATATATGTAATGGTTGGGATTTACACATTGTACTGGCACATCTCACCGGTGATATATGTAATGGTTGGGATTTACACATTGTAGTGGCACATCTCACTGGTGATATATGTAATGGTTGGGATTTACACATTGTACTGGCACATCTCACTGGTGATATATGTAATGGTTGTGATTTACACATTTTTATTTGAACCTACATTCCAAAGAAAGGTTCTACATTTTTATATTGACTAAATTTTGTGTACACTATATTTATAAATTATAAATTACATCCAGTATGTATGCATAAGAATTCTACATACTTATAAGCAGTAATCAATTCCTTTTAACCCTTTTCCGATGGGATATGATTTCAGTCGTACTCAGTGGCGTCACTAGGGGGGTGTGGGCCGCACCGGGTGACACCATCACAGGGGGGTGACACCAAAATGGAAAAATGCAAATTCGACAGATCAGAGCAGACAGAGTCCATGGGGGAAGTCTGGAGGGGGTGACACCATGAGTTTACCGCACTGGGTGACGCCAACCCTAGTGACGCCACTGGTCATACTTTACATTTTCCGACGGGATACAATTCTGGTTGCATGTTCACTACATTCCATGTATCACTTCATAGAAGTGTGCATTTAACCATGTAATACGTCATTATTTTACGTGTACTCTTTTGAAAAGAAGGAAATAAAGGTAGAAGGTACACAAATGGAGTGACAGCATGAGTTTAAAAGACCCCCAAAACGGGTAAAAATTCAATTTAAAAATTGAGTTTTAACGTGTGGAGATCAAAGTGGTGGTCAGTACTGATGAGGCAAGTGATGGTAGTGATGTGCTTGCTGAATTAGTTGAAAATATAGAAAATTTTGTGTGAAAAATTGACATTTTAGGCAGTGTGGATCGTAATCTTTACTTTATCAAAATGAACAGAGGTGATAACTGGTTATTTGAAAATCTGATTTCCAACTCGAGTTTTAATGTGCAGAGATCAACATGGCGGACAGCACTGAAGCAGCAAGTGATGGCAGTGATGTTGATATCGATTTTGATGACAGTATAGACAATTTTGTGGGGGAAAATGACTTTTTACACAGTGTAGATAGTGATCTTGACTTGGACAAAATGAACAGAAATGATAACTGGTTAGTAGAAAATTTTATTTCAAAACTGAATTTTAAAGTGATGAGATTAATGTGGCGGACAGTACTAATGTGGCAAGTGATGGCAGTGGTGTGGATGCTGATTTTGATGAAAAATATCAACAATTTTGTGGGGGAAATTTATATTTTCGGCAGTGGGGATCGTAATCTAGACTACATTGAAATGAACTGAGCAGATAACTAGTTCATTGGTATTTTTTACTCGGATATTAACAACGATGAAGACTTTGATCATTTTCAAGCTAGCTGGACATTTTGTAAACTTCACTGCTCATAAAGTTTGCCCGTATACCCAGGTTGGATGTGTACATAATATTATGAAATTTTACTGCATTCCTGGAAATGGACCAAAGTAAACCCAACAAAACTCTGATATTTTTACATTATAATTTATTATGGAATAAAAATACTGAAACAAAATGAACAGCTTTGTCAACTTTTCAGTAAGGATCTATTTCTGCTTGCTCTCCAATTGTCGTGAGAGTAAATTTAATAAATTGAAATAACCTTTGATATTATTGATGGATTTTTATTATTTTGTCACCAACTTAAACGGCGTAAAATTCCTCACATTTCAAACACTTACATATAGGAGGTTGAAATGAATGTTGCCGATAAAAAAACTGCATTGAAAGTAAGTTATTAAAAAAAATCCAAAAGAGTGTTTTTTAGTTTACTTAACTTTACTTTCAACTGTATTTTTTACATCTGAAAATATTGAATGAAAAAATATGACTTTAAAGAAAATTGTACGCTTTTTAAAATGGTATATAACTTTGAAAAATTATTTGAAAAACTTGTCCAGTAAAGCCAGATTGACCAACATTACCGCATTCTCTCATGCTGATACACTGACTGAAATTTTTTTTCAGTTCTACACAACTGCCTGGCTGATTCAGCTTTGGTCTGAAAAGGGTTAACAATGAATTTATACAATATCCATTCACTTTTCTCAATCAAAATCATGCAGATGTCAGCGACTGATAAAAAAAAAAGAAATTTTGAAAGAGAGAAGTTCATTTACACAGGGCTCAAAATTGATGCTAATCTGAAAAATCTAAGATCATTAATTCTGCCGACAGATTACTAAAACCCCAACCCTCACAAATCTACTGGATCAGTAAAAATTTCCACTGGTCACTATCCTAAGGTAACAAGTGGACTTGTGTTGGATGTATCTAATAAAACCTGATGACACGCCTCCTCATTGTTAATTGATCTGTTTATTGTATTACCTGAGTACAGGTCAAGACCCTTCACTTGACCTAGTACACTGCATGCCAGGGAAAGAAATGGCCCTGCCTTTTTCAACACATCAAGTAAATAAGAATGCTGATTGTCAAAACAGTCAACACCAACACTGAACTAGCCTGGTACCCAGGACCAATGCACTAATAATGATGATAGAGAATGGTTTAGGGTATCAGGCCGGTTCCAAAACTTGGCCAATTGGATATGGTTGTGTTGGCTGACTCCACAAATAAATCAGAGTTATACCAAATAACAAGTTTATTTTTAGATCATTATTGATAAAAAAAAACCCAAAAACATTCATTTTCATTGTAAGGTGACAACTGTAAAGATGTGGAAGTTTTTTGCAAGGGGTGCAGCCACAGCTGAAATGTCAAAAATTAGATGATGACAAGAACTAGTGCGATTGTAAATATGATCTTGTGAAGAGAGTGAACAAGTTCCATAAATCCTGGGAAAACAAATATGAATGCCTGAAATATGACCCAGAGAAGGATATGATGTTGTGAACTTTCTCAACTGAGCATTCGGAGAAATACAAAAGTGCACAGATCAGTGAAATTTAGGCAGGATCAATAAAAATGTTATTATGGTGATCCTGTGGATCAGTGAAAAAATAAACCTAATTTCAGGTTTACATATGAAAACCATACAAATACTATTAATGCTATGTTTGTGTTTTATTATTTTGAGTAGGTTTACAATCCAAGATACTGAATCAAATTTCACAAACCCTGGTGAACAGATTGATAAAGGTTAAAATGTGTCGATTGAGATGGTTAAGTTGTCCTGTCATACATCACTCATAGCATGTGAATGACTCGTTTTTTTAATGATCATAGACATCATAAATTAGATGAAATTTGTGGACAACAGTTGCTCAGTTTTAAGATCATGTTTGTTATTTTATAAAACCATGTATTCGACATGTTTTTATAGAAATATGTATTCAACAATTTGCATCTGAAAATTCTGTGAGCTCACTTACTCTCACTTGCATTGCAAGTATGCACACGTGTTGTCTCTCTCTGTCTCTCTCTCTCCCAACAACTGGGTAAGAGTTCAGAAGATGTGACAGCACTAAATACTTCAGTAACTGGAAGCGCCTGTTACATGTCACAAAAGCAGAATCCTCTGTGAGAAAATGGCAAACCTCCTGTGTCCGAAATATTGAGAAATTAAAGGCTGATTTCTCCTAAACTGGTGGGCAAAATGTGCTCAAACCTTACAGATACAATAAATAAAGTGAACTCTTGTTGACTGACAACATATTATACATACATTTGCAATTTTGAGGTCAATCCTAAGGATCATAGCTCGAATGTATGCCAATAGCTGCCATTTGGACATCTCAGCTATTTATGACACGAAGACTGACAGAAGTTGTGAATGCACAGAACTATATTTTCATTCACAACTTCTCGGTGAATCTAATTGTAGAAATAGCTCAAAAAGTCTGAATGCCGTATATACTTGCGTATAAGCTGGGTCCAAATGCAAACAACACAGACCCTGATCTGCCATCACATTATGTGACGGCAGATCTGGATCTATGCAGTTTGCAGTTGGTATCAACTTATACGTGAGTATATACGGTAGATTGTGGTTTCATTTTTGTGAAGACATTTCTTTCGAACAAAACATACAATTTTTCTGTAAACTGCTATGCCGACATCCATCCATCCAAGGCATATTTTTTGTCCCACAGAAGTAGCTGAAGTGGTCTGAATGATAATACCTTTGCACAGATTCTCTCTTTAAGTTAGGCAAAGAACTACAGTTTACAGGTTAACATGCTTGAATAGCATTAAATATATATCATCAATACATACTGTGTATCAAAAGTTGTGTATAACGACATGTATCAGAAATGAACTGCCGATACCCAGCCCAAAGTATCATACAATCTTTCATATAACAAAATTTTCAGAAGCAATTGCTAAAATTGGGAATTCTGCAGGGGCCCTTTATAGAAAAATCTTGAAATCCCTTTAGTGGAGAAGTTTTTCTACTCCCAACATAAATGTTGTGTAATTTCCTTCATCACACAACCGCAAATCTACAGATAAGCTAGTTATCATGTTTGTAATTTTCTAAATTACACAAATTACATAGCTGTCTATTTTGTCCTTGGAATACATAGTCTTCTTATTTGTCCTTGGAATAAGACCAACTGATGAAAATTACTTTATTTAAAATAATAAAATCATAATTAAAACAGCATTTACCATAATTTTGTTCCATGTATTTCAATATCCTTCACTTTGCTTATGTGCAAATTCAAATATGCAAATATAACAAATTGTTTGTAAAACAAAAAGGTACCATATATACTCACTTACAAATCAGGTCAAACTGCAAAGAACACAGCTCCTGATCTGCCAGTGCATAATGTGCCCACAGATCAGGGTCTATGTTGCTTGCTCTGCTGATTACTCCTAACAAATGGCATAGACCCAGATCAGCAGCACACTATGCAACAGCAGATCAGGGTCTATGCAGTTTGAAGTTGGACATGACTTATAAGTGAGTATAATGGTAGATCTAGAGTTTAATTTGTCTTTGAGAATGAACTATAAGCTAAGAAATGTATGTACACAAGAGTACTTTAGGGGGTGTAAACTTGTGGTGTTCCTTGACAACAGCACTTTAGGGGGTGTCAGCTTGTGTTCCCTGACAACAGCAATTCTGAGGGTGTAAACTTGTGGTGTTCCTTGACAATAGCACTTTAGGGGGTGTCAGCTTGTGTTCCCTGACAACAGCAATTCTGAGGGTGTAAACTTGTGGTGTTCACCTTGACAAGAGCACTTTGCCGGGTGTAAACTTGTGTTCCCTGACAACAGCAATTCTGAGGGTGTAAACTTGTGGTGTTCCTTGACAAGAGCACTTTCGAGATGTAAAATTGTGGTGTTCCTTTGACAAGAGCACTTTAGGGGGTGTAAACTTGTGGTGTTCCTTGATAAGAGCACTTTAAGGGGTGTAAACTTTTGGTGTTCCTTAATGAGCACTTTAGGGGGGTGTAAACTTGTGGTGTTCATTGATAAGAGCACTTTTGGAGGTGTGAACTTGTGGTGTTCCCCTTGACAAGAGCTTCTTAGCCAGTGTAAACTTGTGTTCCCTGACAATAGCAATTTAGAGGGTGTAAACTTGTGGTGTTCCTTGAAACGAGCAATTTAGGGTGTGTAAACTTGTGGTGATCACTGACTGGATGTTCAATAACTGTTCCCTATTCAACACTTGTGATTTTCACAACTTGGATATAAAGTTGTAACAGAAATACATATATACATGGTTGAGCCACTAAACAACAAAATACTTTTTAGACATATTTGAACTTTTTCATTAAAAAAAAAAAAAAAAAAAAAATACAGGCGAAATACAAAGGTAATTTATATATCTACCTGTATTTGCACCTGTAAGTGCAAATATGATAAAATTACATATGTGACGTGATGCTTATAATAAATTTCATACTTCAATAATTATTTTTCATATTGGGTTTGTGTATCTATTATGTACAAATTTGGAGTACAGGGGAATACAATGTCCCGTGTCCTTGGGATCCTAGGTCCAACACTGTATGCAGGCATGTTGTTGATGAATTCCCTCCAAACTGGGGTGGGGGGGGGGGGGATAAGATATCTGCAAGGCAGGACAAAATCTATTGACTACAAGCTAAAAACCAACTAGTATGTCTAAGGGTCTAAATAAATGTTTTGGAAAAGAGAACCATTCCATTTTGTTTCTTCATGGTGAAATAAAACAGGAAATAAGATGACAAAAGTTCAGAGTATTGGATAGAATGAACTGTGTATCTAATGAACCATTGAAGAGTCAACCTGCAATATTTGTCAAGAATATACACCCAATTAGGCAACCTGTGGAATGTTCAACTATCAATCTTTTTCCAATTGAAGGACATTTTAATTTCTACCCATTTTAAAAGGATGTATCTGAAAATGTTAAAAATAACCTTTAATCATTCACGACGATCATTATGTAACTCACCACATGCCTGTGAAATTTCAGCATGAAGCTTATTTGTCAAAGAAATGTACAATTCTGGGTACACAAATCTGACATGTTAAAGCAACCAAAACAAATGCAGTATCTTAATAGGATTTCAACAGATTTTCACATTTCAAGGGTTGGTTTCAGTGTGAGAAAATGGACTGAAATTGCAATGCACCGATTACAAAACCATCTATGCTCCAGCAGGGTGATTCTGAACAGATAATGAGCACCTATCACTGTCAGATGTACAATTTGCATGTTTTCCCCTAAACATGGCCCTAGATGGTGGCCAAAAGCATCGTTTGTCAAATGCACAGTTGGCACATTTTCCCCTAACATGGACCTAGATGGTGGCTAAAAGCAGTCATATGTCAAATGTACAGTTTGCACATTTTCCCATAACATGGACCTAGATGGTGGCTAAAAGCAGTCATATGTCAAATTTATAATTTGCATGTTTTTCCCTAAACATGGCATAAATGGTGGCTAAAAGCAGTCATATGTCAAATGTACAGTTTGCACATTTTCCCATAACATGGACCTAGATGGTGGCTAAAAGCAGTCATATGTCAAATTTATAATTTGCATGTTTTTCCCTAAACATGGCATAAATGGTGGCTAAAAGCAGTCATATGTCAAATGTACAGTTTGCACATTTTCCCATAACATGGACCTAGATGGTGGCTAAAAGCAGTCATATGTCAAATTTATAATTTGCATGTTTTTCCCTAAACATGGCATAAATGGTGGCTAAAAGCAGTCATATGTCAAATGTACAGTTTGCACATTTTCCCATAACATGGACCTAGATGGTGGCTAAAAGCAGTCATATGTCAAATTTATAATTTGCATGTTTTTCCCTAAACATGGCATAAATGGTGGCTAAAAGCAGTCATATGTCAAATGTACAGTTTGCACATTTTCCCATAACATGGACCTAGATGGTGGCTAAAAGCAGTCATATGTCAAATTTATAATTTGCATGTTTTTCCCTAAACATGGCATAAATGGTGGCTAAAAGCAGTCATATGTCAAATGTACAGTTTGCACATTTTCCCATAACATGGACCTAGATGGTGGCTAAAAGCAGTCATATGTCAAATTTATAATTTGCATGTTTTTCCCTAAACATGGCATAAATGGTGGCTAAAAGCAGTCATATGTCAAATGTACAGTTTGCACATTTTCCCATAACATGGACCTAGATGGTGGCTAAAAGCAGTCATATGTCAAATTTATAATTTGCATGTTTTTCCCTAAACATGGCATAAATGGTGGCTAAAAGCAGTCATATGTCAAATGTACAGTTTGCACATTTTCCCATAACATGGACCTAGATGGTGGCTAAAAGCAGTCATATGTCAAATTTATAATTTGCATGTCTTTCCCTAAACATGGCATAAATGGTGGCTAAAAGCGGTCATTGTGTATTGCATATCTGCCAGAACACATCACATGAAAAACATGATTTTTGACTCCCAAACCCGCATAGATCAACCTTTGTTGATACCACAGTATATGCCCATAATCTGTAGGCTGTATAAACAGTAAATGCCCATAATCTGTAGGCTGTATAAACAGTATATGCCCATAATCTGTAGGCTGTATAAACAGTATATGCCCATAATCTGTAGGCTGTATAAACAGTATATGCCCATAATCTGTAGGCTGTATAAACAGTATATGCCCATAATCTGTAGGCTGTATAAACAGTATATGCCCATAATCTGTAGGCTGTATAAACAGTAAACAGTTATGCTTAATACTCGTGGAAAACTATTACAACGGGGCTGTTAATTATTGCAGCGGCGATTAAAAGGTAAAGGCAGTCAGAGATAAACAAACCACCACTCCACAGATTACTAAACCACCTGACAATATCTGAGTGATTTTGTGTTGTGAATCTTTTTAGCACTTCTGTGGGTGAGCCCATTAATCTAGTTTGCAGAGGTAAAGTACACAAAGTGAAACAATTCAATTTGTTTGAACTTGGGTATATCAAATAGTTGTGTGTTGAAGAAACAAAAGTTATTACACTTTGTTGTCTTGAATGAGATTGTTTCAGTCTTCTTTATTAAATATTATTGGCTGTTCGTGATCTCCTCCAATGTGTCTTTAAAGTAGAATTTAACTCCATATATAAAATGCAAAATATACTTATTTCTGCACTTGGAAAAGTGTGGAAGTGTGATTAATTTTTTAAGACAAAATGTCGAAATACAGCCGAGATTCAGGGAAGGAGAAACCATATGCAAAGCGAGCAAAGCCCAGCAAAACTAAATTTCAGAACCAGTTGATGGAGTTTGACTTTGTGAAATGCAGTAACATGGGGTAGCATCATATTTTTGCACATTCTGAAAACACCATATTGACACAGGCAACTGTCATCTAACTTCAGAAAAAGCAAGATTTGACATTGTAACTAGTGTGGCCATCGCATGTTCAACACTCCCTCACAGCATTGCAGGTGTAGAAAGATAATTTTAGTAACATCTGTATCACCTTGAAACCCTTCGATGAACTAGTGATACCAGCAAAGTCAGCATCAAGTTAATATTGTAATCCACTGTCCAATAGATTTTAAAGACAGAAACTTGTGTATTTTTTATTTAATGACCGTGTGGTTGTAATTATGTGATTGTGTGCACATATGTTTATGTATGTGAAGAGTGATATATATAACAATGCCAAATCGACAAATGGTTCAAAGAAAACATATTTTGTTTTCTTTTATTCAAATCTGAATTTCCAGTCATTTTTTATAGGATTATACGAGTAGACAACTTATTTTCAACAGCATGACATTGCTTTTTGCAGTCACGTGCACTGATCCCACTTGGGACCACAAAATACTTTTTTTTAGTCTCAAACCATCCTGCCCCAACACTGTCTGGATGGTTGGAAAGTATGACATTGCACCATCTCTATAATACTAATCATATGAAACATACAAGTGATCTGTGTTATAACTTAGAAAGCCTTATATTAAGGGATGTTCTTACAAGGCTGTGTCATAATAATGCATAAAAACACAACAATGGGGAATTTAATGATGTTAAATCACAATATAATTGGTTCTTATTCGCCAGAAACAAGAATTAATTAATTCAAGTAACAATGATAATAAATTCAAACAATTTAACAGGATCTATGACCATACTTGTGTTATAAGAAAGATAGCAGTATACTGAGGGGCTTTATAATGATGGACCACTACATCATTGACTATTCAATAGTATGTCCTTTTCCAAATCAAGTTTTCTTTCATTTCTACTAATGTTACCATTATTCACCCAAACATCATAAGATAAAAGTTCAATGACCACTGACCACCAAAATTACCTTCATTTTGTGACTTAAAGAATCACATTTATCAAGCTTTATACAGTTTCCTGTTAGTACGGAATTCAGACTTCTAAAACAGAAACTGCAGTACTAGCTTCATAGAATTTCTCCAGATTATTAAAATTTTAAGCGATTGCCATTTTAAGACACAATGAAATTTCAAACCACCATCCTGAAATTATTACAATCCTCAAATACTGAATTCAGAGTAGAAAACAGCAATTTATAGATGGTACCCTGAAAACATATTTGCTGTGGCCAGTAATATTTACAAATTGCTTTAAACCATAGTCTATTTTGTTATATTTCTTTCCAAATTAAGGGTGTTTAACTTTCTATTAAATTCGACTTAATTGTTGGTAACAGGCTAACATAATCCTACAGTCATCACTGTCCATCAAAGTTACTGTGACTTCTTTATTTTTGGGGGGTATCAATTTGTGTGGATTTTGTGATTGCTATAAACTACAAATTTAAAGATGCAATGAACTATAACCCTTCCGTAGGAACAAAAGGATCCCATCCCACAATGAACAATGACCTTTCTGTAGGAACAAGAGGATCCCATCCCACAATGATTTATAACTCTTCTGTAGGAACAAGAAGATCCCATCCCACTATGAACTATGACCCTTCTGTAGGAACAAGAAGATCCCATCCCCCAATGAACAAAAACCCTTCTGTAGGAACAAGAGGATTCCATCCCACAATGAACTGTAACCCTTCTGTAGGAACAAGAGGATCCCATCCCACAATGAACTATAACCCTTCTGTAGGAACAAGAGGATCCCATCCCACAATGAACTATAACCCTTCTGTAGGAACAAGAGGATCTCATCCCACAATGAACTATAACCCTTCTGTAGGAACAAGAGGATACCATCCCACAATGAACTATAACCCTTCTGTAGGAACAAGAGGATTCCATCCCACAATGAACTATAACCCTTCTGTAGGAACAAGAGGATTCCATCCCACAATGAACTATAACCCTTCTGTAGGAACAAGAGGATTCCATCCCACAATGAACTATAACCCTTCTGTAGGAACAAGAGGATACCATCCCATAATGAACAATAACCCTTCTGTAGGAACAAGAGGATCTCATCCCACAATGAACAATAACCCTTCTGTAGGAACAAGAGGATACCATCCCACAATGAACTATAACCCTTCTGTAGGAACAAGAGAATCCCATCCCACAATGAACTATAACCCTTCTGTAGGAACAAGAGGATACCATCCCACAATGAACAATAACCCTTCTGTAGGAACAACAGGATCTCATCCCACAATGAACTATAACC
This sequence comes from Margaritifera margaritifera, assembly GCA_029931535.1. Classification (NCBI taxonomy): domain Eukaryota; kingdom Metazoa; phylum Mollusca; class Bivalvia; order Unionida; family Margaritiferidae; genus Margaritifera; species Margaritifera margaritifera. The sequence goes on from JAQPZY010001246.1 coordinate 880,166, forward strand.
CTTCTGTAGGAACAACAGGATCTCATCCCATAACTATTAATTTAAGTACCAACAAAAACATAATTTTTATTTAACCATCACAATTGATAACAAGAAATATAAATGAATTGACAGTACCATATGATCTATACTTGCATATAAGTCGAGTGCAACTGCAAACTGCACAGTCCCAGATCTGCTATTGCATTATGCACTGGCAGATCTGAGTCTATGCAGTTTGTTAGAAGTAATCAATAGAACAACCAACACAGACCCTGATCTGCAAGCGCATTATGTGACATTAGATCAGGGTCTATGTTGTTTGCAGTTGGACTTGACTTATAAGTGAATATAAAGGACCTAAAATCTGTGAAATGGCACAAAGAATCATAACCTATCAAGCTACGCCGTTTTCCTTTGGGTACACAAATCTGATTGCTAAATCTGCAAAAGCAAATGAAGTAGCTTTTTAAAACTGATAGATTTCTAAAACTCAAAGGGGATGCTATTCTAATACACTGGATTCAACTTGCAATTACTGTATATGCTCAGAATCAACTGCAAACAATAGACACTGATCTGCCATTGCATAATGCGCAGACAGATGAGGGTCTATGTTGTTTGTTCTACTGATTAATCCTAACAAACTGGAGAGACCCAGATCTGCCGGCACATTATGAAAAAGCAGATCTGGGTCTGTGCCATTTGCAGTTGGACTCGACTTATAAGCGTGTATATATGGCACTATTTTTCAACCATTACTATTCTCTAGTACTGTATTTCCAAGTACATACTATGTATCTCGTGACTTAGCAATGTCTTCAATTGCATTTGTTCTTTTTTTGTTTCCTGAACACAGATCTATATGGTGCCCCAAAACAGTCCTATTTTTGTGACCAAGAATATTTTTTCCAATTACTTCAATCAAGGTCTTGTTGCTACATAATCTTTCTCCATATCAAGGGTGTTTTAATTTCCAATGATGTGGACTTTATTCATGCAGAGAGGTTTACATAACCTTTCAACCATAATGGCCCATCAAACTTACCATAAATCTGTGGATTTCCACAATGAAACATATTTGTCATGATTATATAATGTTCCTCTGGGTACATAAATCTTGTTTTTCAATCAAAGAAAGCCAATGGAGTTCCTTAATCAAAATTCCAACAATTTCTCTTGTTCTTGTTGTAAAACTGAAGGTTTTAATTCTGTGACAATAAACTGAATTGCAATGGCCAATTATACATGTTACAATCCCATTGGTAACTGAATTTAGAATAATTTTATACTATTCTCCTGAATATGACTCTCGTTAGCATCTTAAAAATACATGTATTTATGTCAGAAGGTTCTTAATTATCCAAAGTAGAATTGTTCAACCTTCTACTGATGTTAATTTATTCATCAGAAAATGTTTAAGTAAATTCTGAATAGCATAAAATTAAAATCAATCTGCTGGATTGAACACAAAAAAATCCTATTTGTAAGATTTACATAATTTTCCTCAGGGCATAAAATCATAACCCCATAAATCTACCAACGAGCCTTAGAATGACAGCATAATAGGATTTCTAAAGATTGTTAAAATTTAAAAGGTTTTGTCATTCCAGGACAGTGGAATTAAATCGCAATTACTATTTTGCTAAAGTCAAAATCCTCCAGTGTCGAGATTTGCACCAGATAATGATTACCTTTCACCAAAAGAGGCTTAACAGTTGATATTCTTCCTCTCACACAACGACTTGCTGGAACTTCAGACCATGTTTACATCGGAGTTTTAATGATTTGTGTTATTGATCCTGGGCCAAGATCGAATGACTGCAAAATTTTGTTTGGTCAAAAATTATGTTCACTTCCCAAAACTTGGTTGGAACTGAGGTACTATCTATACTCGCTTAGAAGTCAGTTCCAACTGCAAATGCATAGATCCAGATTTGCCATTACATAATGTGCTTGCAGATCTGGGTCTATGCAGTTTGTAAGGAGTAATCAGTAGAACAAACACAGACCCTGATCTGCCAGCTCATTATGCGATGGCAGATCAAGGTCTATCTTGTTTGCATTTGAACCCGACTTATAAGTGAATACATACGGTAGGTTTTTGGAATCAGTTTTGATATAGCTTCAAATGCTAAACAAGCTGACCGTTGTTTGCATGCTGAACTTGGCTAAATTTAAAAACTTTAAAGATTCAAAATCATAATTGTTCAACGTTTTGGCTAAATTTAATAACTTTAAAAAAATTAAAAATCACAATCATTCAACCTTTTGGTGCAGGTTTAAGTTAACGATACTTTTTAGTTAAATTTCAGAAGAAAGACAACAGGAATACTCTTCCAGAATCAAATTTCCACTACACTAATTAGTCATTTATCTAAAAATTGGTCCTGTCCACAGTAGATCTAGACAAGACCTTTTTCAATAATCATTGATTTAGACTGATGCAAAGTAAGTTTGGACATCAGTAGCCAGTGTAAAATGAGTGTACAATTATTTTTGAAACTTACCTGAATCAGTCGTGTTTGATTCAGCATCTACCACCTTTTTGGGTCTCAGCGGAAGTCTGACTGGTTTCTCCTCTTTCATCTCAGCATCAGCTGATTCTGTAGGACCCTCATCTGCCTCAGTCTTGACTTTGACATCTATCATCGAATTATGTGACTCCAAGGATGGCCGTGGGGACAACTTGAGCAGATTTTCAATGGATCCTTTCCGAGCAATTGGTGCCGATATACTGGTTCGTTTTGAGCCGATGGACAGTTCCTTATTAATGGCATTGTCATCATGGTCAAAAGTCTCATCTGTTTCCTCTGTGCCATTTTCTTTGTTACATTTGTTAATTTTATGTTTGATGAATTTAGTAATATCATGGAGAGGAAACCTGGTCTGACAGTCTCCACACACCAACAGGTCATTTTCCTTTTCCACTGTATGAGGAAAATAAAACAGCAATAATATATTTACATTTAATATGTATTTTCCTTATATATAACAGAGAAACAGTATTAATATATTAACATTTAATACATATCTTTATATATATAACATAACAGGAAACAAAACTGCACATCATTTACTCAAGAAGGCATTTGATCGTGTGCTGGTCACATGATCCACTTGGGTTCCAGCACTAATCTGCTATCCTGTATTTACTTCACTTTTACCTCGTTAGGGTCTCAGCAAAAAGTTAGGGTACCAGCCAGAACTCCCAAAAATCTGTGTTGAAGTCAGACCTAAATAGCACTATCCCTCCCCACAGGTCATCATACCTCGTAAAGTTAACTTCAATATATTTCCACATTTGGTCTTTTATTCAAGTCTTGAAGTCATTACATAGAAAAAAAAAAGAAAAAAAATTTACTAATACATGTATGCTTAAAATTTGACACATTTTTCTTCATTTTGTTTCTTCCTCAAAGAGTAGTCGGTAATGCAGGCATCAACTTCATATCACTCAAATATACTTGGGCCCAGTGGTGTACTGGCCATTGGGCATACCAGGACAAATCCCAGTGGGCCGCCGCAAAAAACATCCGTTTTTACCGGTGTTTTACTGGTGTGAGCAAAACCCCGAGCCTGTCCCGGCAGATAAGTCCAGGGCCGAGTTGCTTACCCAGTATACTCCTGCTTGGGCCGGTTAACATTGTATTTTATAGTAGGCTACATTATTGTAAATGGACTTGAACTTTGGAAGAAAATCATTCAAGTTGCATGGGTGGAGGAGTTTGCATTTACAATAAAACTTGATACTCGCTGATTTTGCTGTACAGAATCTTAATTTAAACGGGATTACTTCACGTTTCTTTTTCTCTGTCTTTTTGAAAATGACTAAACTATTTTATGGGAATTCCTCTTTACCTATGAAATCTAATGGTCTACTCCCAAACCTGGTTGAGGCAGGAAACTATATGGTCGGGATAGTTCCCTGGCAGAGGTTACATTATACTGTTTGCAGAAGCCCCAGTCTCAGTTTACACAATTATTTTATCAAGCCTGAATATGAATTTATTACCTGAAACTTCCATTGTCTGTTTGGGCATTTTACTGTCAGTCAAAATTTTGACATCAGTCCTGTTGGACATGTCCAGCATTTAACGACAAATTCTAAAGGTCTGGTACTAGTCTAGAACCAAACACAAATGTCCAAGAACCACATGACAGTCCTATTACTTTGTCAGATATCTAAGTTTGGCACAGGTATATTTTTACAGGTGGTAAAAGCAAAAACACTTTTCTTAAAATGATACAAGGAAAAAAATTTTTTATATAAAAATGGAATGTTTTTTTATTTTAATTTTTTTAATTTGTATTTTCTGCTGCAATTTGTGAGCTGATGAATGTGGTAGCTCACTTGCAAATTTACCATAATGTCATTCATTGCTATGAATTAACTCACTTGCAAATTTACCATAATGTCATTCATTGCTATCAATTTAGCTCACTTGCAAACTTACCATACTTACCATACTGTCATTCATTGCTATGAATTTAGCCCACTTGCAAATTTACCATAATGTCATTCATTGCTATGAATTAGCTCACTTGCAAATTTACCATAATGTCATTCATTGCTATCAATTTAGCTCACTTGCAAACTTACCATACTTACCATACTGTCATTCATTGCTATGAATTTAGCTCACTTGCAAATTTACCATACTGTCATTCATTGATGTGATGTTAGCTCACTTGCAAATTTACCATAATGTCATTCGTTGCTATGAATTTATCTGACTCACAAATTTACCATAATGTCTTTCATTGCTATGAATTTAGCTCGCTTGCAAATTTACCATATTGTCATTCATTGCTATGAATTTAGCTCACTTGCAAATTTGCCATACTGTCATTCATTGTTGTGATATTAGCTCACTGTCAAATTTACCATAAAGTCATTCGTTGCTATGAATTTATCTGACTCGCAAATTTACCAAAATGTCACTCATTGCTATGTTTGGTACTTAAGTTACTGTATTCTTCACCGAATGGGCGCACACGACATTAATTCAAGCATCATCATCACTTCAAGAATGTTCAAAAAGTAACAATCTTTAAATAACAACATGGAAGAAGGCAGCAATGAGTTTGACTTCAAATTTGTTGATTATGCCTTTGGATCACAAAGGTTATTAATCTTATTTCAGTTTCTTTAATATTGATCATTTCTTAAAATAAAGTCTGTCTGAGGAATTGTGTAAAATTTTATATATTTTGATTAAAGCTTACATTTAAAATCAGTAAGAATATGGATACAAATATACTTTGCTACTATGAACTAAATTTTAGACATAAAGTAAAATAAAGTAGATAAAAGATTCTACAACTTCAAAAAGAAGATTCATTTGAGTTCCACTTTTGTCTGCTGTGAGCATTTCAGAACAGGGAAATACATTATTAAATTCAAAAATTAATCCAAATTAAATAAATACATTATTAAATTCAAAAATTAATCTGAATTAAATACCCTCATAATGCTTCCTACAACAGGAAAGAGAAGCACTTTTCTGATTCTGAAAGACCATTAAATTCAAACACTTGGTATTCAATATCAAAAAGCATCAAATGTGTATCTCTCACAACAGACTGACCACAAGATTTTGCCCAAAAGAATCTGTAATTCTGTCCGCAGTTATTAAAGATAATGAAAATTTACTAGAAATCAATAAAGAAATTGGTAGACGTAGCACAAAAAAGAAGAGGTAATTAAAATTTATACAGTATTTTTTCCAAAATGCATTGCTTTATTTTGAATTACCAAAGAATTTTGAAGAAAGAAATGAGGAATAGATGCAGGAATTGAAAGAAAAATGTTAAGTTGGACAATTAACTTTCTTTCTTGGCAAAAATCCATACTTTGGGGCTATCTGTCTGTATATCTGCAACCATGATGAAAAATCAGTATAATGTAGAAAAATCCGTATGTGTGATCAACCTGTCACAATCTTCTTTGAACAGGTGAAACAGAAGAAGAAACCTGGGTCAGACTTGGGAAGGTGATGACCCATATATGTTTGCCCAATCATTTTTCAGAACCTAGGCTGGACATAAATTCCAGGGCTCTCAATTGAAATCCCTCTTACCTGGATATATGATTACACCAACTACATAACTGTTTTTTAAAATCTGCATGATCATTTCTATAAAATTAGCAAGTTGTGAAAATAAAAACATTATCAAAATAGCATGAAAGACTTAATATAATGGCAACACTAAACAAGCATTTCTAACCTCAAGACAACAAATTGTCTTAAAGAATTTTTTTTTACGTGTTCTTATTTTTGCCCCTCATACTCTTTAATTAATTTACTAACATGTAAGCTATATGTCTGGTCATTTGACCAATTTTAATAAAGAACTGTCACAAATTTAATTCACATTTGTATTATGTTATGAAATTGAAAAAAAATTCTTACAAGTGGATTTTTGCCACATCATTTGTAAATCTGTAACCCTCCCTTGCTTTGCAATTTCTTGAAGCACATGTTAATCCACAGTCTTGCACTAATGAATGGAAGAAGTCTAAAATTTCATTTAATTTTATTTGATTAAAATGGAATATCGATTTGTGTGAAAAGAATTTGCCACAAAAAGAATGGTATTAAATTGCCACATATGTGGAAGAGTTATTTTCGAATTGCTTCCTATCTGCTTCAAAAGATGAATTATTTTCTTTGTTCTTCACATTGATGGACAGTTGAAATGTACAGAATTACACAAATCAGTCATAAGACGTAACCAGTTAGAAAATTTTAGGGGTGATTTTTTCAGATACCCAGGTGCACTTAGTCACCAATTAATATTCTCGATGATAGTTTCTAGGAATTAAGATCAAGTTACATAAACCCTTTTCCTGCTACTGGCTACTTTTGCATACCACACTAGTTAATGTATCTCTTTATTGCTAGACTGGTTCTACATCGAATCTGTATGCTATTGATGTTGAATTATGCGAATCAGGTACACATACAACCTCATGAAGTGCAACCGAGAGCACCTGTTTTACAGCATAATAAATAGTAGAAAAATATTCAGAAAAAGAAGAAGAAACAAGACACCCTTGAAATGACTGATGCTCTACTGGGCAAAGAGAATTTTCAGGAATTCAAGCTAAGATCATTTCTTCCTTTTAACTGTCACATGTTGAAACATCTCTGATATTCTTCAGCGATAACAAGATTTTGAAATTAGCTGCTGTGGTATAGAAATTGGATGTCAGCTTAGCACCATTATCATTTAGGACACAGTAGACATCATTAGAAGTCTTTTAGTGAAAAGCCCATGTTGTTGTGGCAGCCATATTGGATGCATAACTGGCACCATATCCATTTAGGACGGTGAAAACCCCCTATTATAATGATCATCCATTCTGAGGGAATAGTGACAACAAGATTTTTTAAGACAGTCATCATGGCAGCCATATTGGATGTACGACTGGCACCATTTTCATTTAGGTCCAACTAGGCATCATAAGTTTATTGGTGAAAATCTCTGTTGATATAGCCATCCATTTGGAGAGGAGTAGAGACAACAATATTATCAAGATATAACTTTCCATTCAGGAGGAGTAGCAATAACAAGATTTTCAAGATGGCTGTTGTGTTGGCTATACTTGACATCAGATTGGCACCATTTGAATTTAAGACCAGCAGTATGTACATGTACTGTAGTCAGAAATGATATTATATCTATTTATGATTACGGTCGAACATTCATTTTCATAAGACTTGTCAGGCAGCAATTTTAATCATCCCTACCAACAATGAATGTCCCCGGGTTGCCAAAACCTGTTATAATGGGCACCTGCATATAAGAGATGTGCTCTTAGAGGATGACATTTATGTGTCCCTTCCCCGATTTTCTTTTTAATTTTTTACCTATATATAAAGGACACTCTTCCATGAAAAACAGCAATAGTGTAACCAATTGAGAATCCTTGAAAGACCAGTTTCACAAACAGTTACTATAAATTATGATTGACCAGTTATCCATGCCAATCTCTCTGTAAGCTGGAGAGTCCATTTATGCATGCAAATCTCTGGACTCTGGACAAGTCCAGTTATCATTGCAAATCTATTTGGAATCTGGACAAGTCCAGTTATCCATGCAAATCTCTCTGGAATCTGGACGAGTCCAGTTAATCAATCTTTTACTGTTTTCAACATTTTATTCAATTAAAACAAAAATAAAAAGGTTTTCATCAACATATAGGCTAGACAGCAAAACTGCTAAACAAATGTACATTTTATTAAAAACCTTTCCTAATTTTCACAGAAATGAGTCTTACCTCTGAGGAAATACACTTTGAAGACCTGATAACCCAGTTTTCAAATTATTATTCCAGGTATATCACAGCAAGGAACCAACCAAAGTTCAATCCCTCAAAGTCAAAGTGAACAAAGAAGTCAATATTTTGGTAAAATCTTACCCCCCCCCCCCTTCCAGGTCCTGGTTAAAAGGCTAAAACTTATGATTTCCTGGTCAAAATGGTTGATTTGATTGGCCAGCTCTCCTCTCACCATGCAACTACTCATAAATATCAACCTCTGAGTGTCAGTACCTATCCAAGAAGTGAATGTCCAACGCAATAAAAAACCAGACAATAGGACAAATTGGACCAGACCATAGGACAAATTTGGTATATTCAGTGTGCATGTAAACAATTTTTGTATTCAATATAAAAATCTCCAAGTGATCACAATATACCCAACAAATGACCACAATATACCCTACAAATGACCACAATATGCCCAAGAAATGACCACAATACACCCAAGAAATGACCACAATAAGCCCAAGAAATGACCACAATAAGCCCAAGAAATGACTACAATATGCCCAAGAAATGACCACAATATGCCCAAGAAATGACCATAATATGTCTGACAAATGACCACAATATGCCCAACAAATGACCACAATACACCCAACAAATGACCACAATAAGCCCAAGCTTAATTAATGTCAATTCATTTCTTTTTGAGGACATACATTTTTTTGGTTTTGCATATAAAAAAGTCCCTTTTGTTGACAGTTAATTCATGGGTTGTAAAAGGGGTCCTATTTTATCCACACAGATTGATCTTTCTTTCTTGGGTCTTTAAATTCAAGGTTTGTAGTAACCACAAAATCCTTGTAAAACTGGTACCCCATGAAAATCCTTGTAAAACTGGTACCCCATGAAAATTCTTGTAAAACTGGTACCCCATGAAAATCCTTGTAAAACTGGTATCCCATGAAAATCCTTGTAAAACTGGTACCCCATGAAAATTCTTGTATAACTAGTACCCCATGAAAATCCTTGTATAACTGGTACCCCATGAAAACCCTTGTAAAAATGGTACCCCATGAAAATCCTTGTAAAACTGGTACCCCATGAAAATTGGTACCACACAAATAAAGGTAATTGACAGTATAACAGTTGATTTGGATCAACAGACTGTGTCTTGTTTACTTATGCTTGAATATACATATGTATGCATCTTCATTATATATGGATGGATGTACAGATGTATTTATCTTTGTCTGTCCATCTGTCTGCCTATCTGTATAATTGTATGCAGATGGTGACTAACACAAAATAGATAAATGGACCAATTAACTATTGGTCTATGCAAATATTTTGCATTAGTCAACACCTGCATGCAAGTAGACAGACAGACAGATGGACAGACTAGATAAATACTATCCCCCTAGCTCTTAGCTAGCTAGGTATGTAACTTGTGAAGCCTATACTATTACAGGATGCTTGAGATGAGCTAATATTGTAGTTTATTTATGATAATTTTGTTCATGTAGTAATGTTTAAGTAATAAACAATACATACAACAATCAAACAGGTTACAGCTTTTACTCACAAAGTAAAAAAGCGTAGATGTTACATTTAGTGCTACTAAAACAGTGTTTGATAGTCTCTATGACGTTTTACAATTGCAATCAGTTGCCATTTTTGCAGTGTCATTCTTGTCAGACTGGTTCCATACATACTGTTAGACTGAAACTAAGTTTTGAATTTTATTGAATGAGAATTAACAAACCAGTCTGTCACACTGCAAAAATCTTGACCGACTGCCAATGTAAACCTCATGGAGACATTGCCATTGTAAACCTTGTGGAGACTGTCAAATGCTGTTTTAATACCACTAAACTTAGCATCTTGATGGTTTTTTTACTTCAGAAATAGAAAATGGTAACCTATCTGATTGATGTATGCTTTGTTTATTAGTCAAACATTACCATATGAACAAAATTATCGCAGAAAAACATTGGCATTAGCTAAGCTTGAGCATACTAAGCAGTACAGGTATGTATTGTGACCAAGAAAGCTGTACTGCTTCATTAACAAAACAAGGGCCAGATGTGAAAAACCACAGAACTTGATAATGCTTTACAATAATACATCATACACCCTGATAATGCTTTACAATAATACATCATAGACCCTGATAATGCTTTACAATAATGTATCAAAGACCCTTATAATTCTTTATAATAATACATCATAGACCCTGATAATAATTTATAATCATACATCATAGACTCTGATAATAATTTATAATCATACATCATAGACCCTGATAATGCTTTATAATCATAAATCATAGACCCTGATAATGCTTTATAATAATGTATCACAGACCCTGATAATGCATTGTAATAATGCATAATTAGATCCGCAGGTTTTCTACTTATTTTTATTTCTGTTTTAAACCGGCAACATTGAACTGGGAACATACCATATTGTCTGAAATTTGTTCTATACTTTTATTAGTTATTTTTTCAGGTGTACAAATAATGACAGTAAAAATTATCATTTTCTTTGGTACCTTAACTTTGCAAAATTGAGGAAAAAGCTCTCTACTAAAAGTTACAGGACAAACAATAATTTTAATTCGTATAGTTTGATGTATGAAAAATTGAAGAGTATGACAAATAACAAACACAGTTCTTCATGCACATTATATTGATCTAGGTCCATGCAGCTACAAAATTTGTATCTCCACCAAAGTACATAGGGCAGATGCTATACTTGTATTAGGGGTTTATACTAGTAACAGATTTACTGTGCATGAACTATTTATCTCTATCAACTATCTATATGGACAACCCATATGTGACCAGAGAGGACCCCAAGCTGACCTGTCAGTGATCCCCCTAATACTGTCATCCCCACTTTCCCTACTCAGCCTATAGGGATACTGACATTTGTATGTGAACTCGCAGCTGGCCATTAAGGTAGGTCCAACTGTATGGATCACCCATAGCATTAGGTTTTAACATGTCATCAGAATCTTCTGTTTTACAATGGCATAAAGCTAAAAGCATAGACCCATATCTGCTCAATGCATATATAGACAGGAGTGGCAGGGGTGGTAGTACTATTCAGCCCATTCAATTGTTTCAGGTTAACCACACCTCAGTGCAGATTTTTATGGGAGCTGCAAAATAAATTCAAAAGCACAGTTTTGTTTTGTTCAAAGTCAACAGAAAGAATGAGTTTGAAATGGTGTAGGGATGGTTTTGACTTGACATTGTGCTGTTGTAATTATTACATAAATCTTTTTTTTACACTTCCCATACATTTACATTGAAAACACCTGAACACCTGAACAGTTCCAGCACATCTACTGAATGAATGAATGCCTTATCAAAAATGTAAGATTAAATAAATGGGTACCCGTATATACTTGCTTATAAGTTGGGTCCAACTTCACACAACATAGACCCCGAAATATTGTAACATAATGCACTCGCAGATCAGGGTTTATGTTGTTTGTTCTACTGATTACTCCTAACTGCACAGACACAGATCTGCTGGTGCATTATGCAATGGCAGATCAGAGTCAATGCAGTGTGCAGTTGGATCTAACTTGTAACCGAGTATATACAGTATGTAATAAATTGTTCTGTGCAACTTTTCTTTTTAATGTGATGGTCCGATCCATTTTCCTCTAAAAATTATAATGATGAAAAGAAATTAAGACTGCACATCCCTTTGTTCCAATTATTTGCCCCTTATCAATCTATAAAGGGGGTTACAGCCAATTGGGGTTTGAATTAATTTTTATAACAACCAATATATCCTATTTCATGCAATTACTTCTCCTCATCTGTCAGTGTGGACTATCTATTGGCATCCTGAATACCGTATCTACTCGTATATAAGCCAATACCAACTGCAAACTGCATGCACCCAGATTTGCCATCACATAATGCGCTGGCAGATCGGGGTCTATGCAGTTTGTAAGGACTAATCAGTAGAACAAACAACATAGACCCTGATCTGCTGGCACATTATGCAATGGCAGATTGGGGTCTATGTTATTTGCATTTGGACCTGGGTTATACGCGAGCACATATGGTAACCAATGACACTGGCTGTGCACTGCTCTTGACAATTGCAAAATACTGTCAAAGCAAGGGTACTGAAGCTCCTGTCTAGCCTTTCAGTGCCATAACAAATTTATCATTTCCAGGTGATGATAAGTTCATATGTCTATATTTCAATGACAAGAGTATTTCCAAGAACAAGGGGGAACAAATATGAAAAGAAAAATGAGAAGAAGAGAAGTTTTCTTCTTTTCTGCTTTTGTCTATAAATTGTAAATCAAGCACACACTAATGCATGCATTCACCACAATATGGATTGACAAAGCCCTTCATGTTTCCATTTTTTGGAAGGGTTTTTCTTGCTAAAGTTTTTGTGCAATTCTTCATTTATATTTTGCAGAGTTTACCTTTACTTCTTTAGTTGGCACCATACAGCCACTATTGTGCTTAGATGTCATAAAACACTACTACATACATACATACGTGGATTGACAAAGAATTTTCAGAGCATAATATCCGTATGTTTTTTTTAAACCGCTGTATATATTTTTTACAGAGTAGCAACAGAGAGAGAGAGAGAGAGAGAGAGAGAGAGAGAGAGAGAGAGAGAGAGAGAGAGAGAGAGAGAGAAAGAGAGATTATGCAGACCCAAGTGGACCTGAAATCACTCACCTGGGTATTTGACATGTGTCTGCTCATGAAATTAAATTCACACAAGTATTGTGTACACAGGATATATTAAAAAGATTTGAATATGGCATCAAGGAATATGCTTCCCATGTAAATGTTTTCAGATCTAAATGTATGATGCTGTGTATTTCTGTACAGGTTGCTATGCCACTGATAACTTAGAAACTATTCATAGCCTCACCCTTAAAGTGACACTGAAGTTTAGAAATAAACATATCAAAAATATAGAGACATCTTAAACAATGATGAAAATTTGATCAGAATCTCTCTCAAAGTTTTTGAGTTATGAGCATTTACAGATTTTTCAGGGGAGATAACTTGCCACAAACTTATTATCTTTTCCTGACTTTGATGACATCACAGATGATAGATGATAACTACTACCAGGTAATTTAAAATAATTTAAATGTAGTGGGAGGGGAGGGAAAACTAATTTTAATGATGCAATACTTACACAATAGCAAAAGGTAAAACCTGAATTTGCTGATATTTAAATTTTCTCTAACAGCACTAAAGTCCTCTTTCTGTTCTTTTATTTTTAATAAAATACATTTAAACCAATTCATCTTCAGATAATTTCATATATATTACGGACAAAAATGGAACATTAAATTTAGTTTTAAATTTGAAGTTTCTGGAGAAATAAATGAGAAAAATCTCCAATTTCAATATATTCTTAGCCGTACTTTTCCGCCTACCCCACCGGCAGCTTGTACACCCATACCGATTTTAAAAACAAAAAGCATCAAGGATATAAAAGTGCACAAAACTTACTCATTTCATTCATTGATTTATAATTTCTAACTCAATTGTCACCAAGTGGTCCCTAACATTGTCATCTTCTTCGTGTTTCGAACCAAATGGAAGTTTTCAATGTAAATGAGTAGACTGCTGGCTGTCATTATCCGGTTGCTGGAAAAGTCCATTTTCAGTGAAGGGGTGGATGCAAGGCCTACACATACATAAAAGGTAAACACTCTACCATCTGCATTCAATGTATGCAATGTCCAATTCTAATATTTAAAAAAAAAATTGAAGAAAAAAAAGGGGGGGGGGGGGTATGCCCTTACATCTCAACATTACGAAAATGTATGCTGTTATCCAGAGCTTACAGAACACTATGAACTATACATTACTCCTGTTGTATGAAAAACACAGACTCACCCACACAAATATGGATACCATCTTAGAGTTGAAGTTCTGTTAGGTTTTAAACGCAAAGAAGGTGACAATATTAGGGACTTCTTGGTGGCAGTCAAGTTAGAAATTATAAATCAATGAATGAAATGAGTACATTTCGTTTATTTTTATATCCTTGATGCTTTTTCTTTTTTAAAATCGGTAGGGGTGTACAAGCTGCCAAGGGGGTAGGCGGAAATTATAGCAAAACATTTCAGACATGTGTAGTGACATATGAATAAGGTCTGTCAGATATATTGCTGAGAATGGAAGAAATTCAAATTTTATTTAAATCATTTTAATTTCAAGTTTCAGTGCTGCTAAATTTATCCAAATTATTATCTGAATGTAGAGCTCCATCTTCCACATCCTTGTACTTAAAAATTGCATCAAAATTACCTTTATCTTGTATTATAAGAAATCATTTAAAAAAAAAAAAAAAAAAAAAAACTTAAAAATCTTTTGGCTTTTCTATGACCATTAATATTATTGAGATTGATCAAAGTTATCTCCCCTGAAATTTTCCTAAACCTGAATATCTCTAGAAGTTCTTGACCGATTTTGATGAAATTTTTAATGTTACTTTTGTTAAGCTGTATTCTTTATTGTATTCTATTTGTTTCTAAACTTCAGTGTCACTTTAAAGTATATACACTTACTTGGCATTACAAGGGAAAGAAGTCTGTACAGACAGCAAGGATTCCTGAATCGGTCCTTACCACCCCCTACGGGCACTGCCTGAGGAGTCATAACTTTAAAACGAATCCCCACCTGAGGGTGCTGCAGTGGCTCATCAGTAGTCTGATAAATCAGCCCCCAAACCTGTTTTGGTATTGATGAGTGGTTTGGGGGTCTGAGCTTACCTATTCATAAAACATTGAAATTATTGCAGCGAGATCTGTCTGCAACATATCAGTGCATATACTGACCACTTTAAACACTAACCGGTATTTATCATGCCTCTTGAGTTCTGCTAGGTTATAATGTCACAAGTTCATAAATGATAATTTACCATTCCAAGCAATGACCATATACTAAAGTATTCTGATTTAAAATTGTCAAATATCAATAATCTTTATTACAGTTCATCAAGACCAATTATGAAATAAACCAATTTTGAAGCAAGACAGAAAACTGGTCAAAAAATTGCAAGAATAATTTTTGACCCAGTAATTGTACTTACTGTCTGTAAGAAGTCCTTGAACTCTTAACAGCTCAAGAAACTGCCATAGCCACTGGGAAAACATGAGATCAACACATTATAAGTCTTCCAGGTGAAAATCCCAGGTATGCAGGTAGAAAAAAAAATGTAACAATTCCCACCTTTGGAACCAGAAACATTGATACAGCTTTGATTTTTCTGTTGCCAGTATATCTTTCCTCTTCACAGTTATATGAACTTCGAGCAATCCCTCTGACACTGATGCAGGTCTATCGCAAACAAAATCTCATCTATTTCACTTTGTGGTCCTTCAAACCAAAATTAATTATGAACAGTTCCTATTCAGTTCATAATGGCAACATGTGGCAGGCAAATACAGATCATCAAAATATATCATTAATTGGTCAATTATAAGAAAAGAAAATGTCACAAAGATAATTCTCCCCATGATTTGTTTAATGTTCTTTGCAATTTCACCGAGAGATCAATCTTAGGTGTGGTTTTTATTGTTTGTTTTTGTGTTGAAAACTTTCCTTAGTCAAAAGGAAACATAGTCAGAATTTAAAGTTGTCACTTGGATTTTGTACAATTCTGTTTCCGGACATTAAGTATTAGAATTCCCCCTTGAAAAATTCATGAGAGGCATATTAAATCCCAATGCAAAGTGACTAAATCTTTCCAATTGTGAGCACTCCACCATGCAAGTTAAATTCACAGAGACTTTTTAAAACTTCTTCTTCTTGTCGAGATAGGGGAAAACTGTCATACTATTCACCAATTTTTTTTATATAAAATCCACTTTGTACTCCTTCGAAAACTCAACTAAACAGAAACTTCATGAAATAATGAACTATTTATTATGTGAAGTCTTTGAAACAATTCCTTGATGGAATCACTCAGCATGCTTGCCATGCCATACAACTGCCAGTATCAGAAAATAAGAAAAACAAAAAGCTTTCGATTTTCCAAATTCCTTCAATTAAAGTCATTTCTTGTTAGTAATATGCACTAAGTGTCTCCATAAGTTTTTATGAGTCCACTAACCATTGGTAGGATACAAGTTATTTTAGTAGTAGCTATGCAATAAATCCAAATAATGGTCAAACTATGATTTTCACTCTCTATCCAAAGAATGCAAGATGAATTAAATCCTTGGAATGAACAAATCTGTAGTAGATGAATCCAGTCTCAATAAAATAAAAAGATATTATTTTTGCTCTAATGCATACAGAATTCATTTTTGGAGCCACATGGTATAAATGCAGTACATATTTGGCACAATTTCAGGAACATCAATCCCTTATTGAAGAGAAATATGTGAATAATGTAAAACACTTCTCAAAAACTGCAGAATACAATAAAAATGAATTTTTCAAAATAACTGGGATTTTATAAACATGGGTACATAATCAATTTGAATTGATTCGTATTAAATACAAGTGTGACCTCTTCAATTTCTCCCTTAAATCAAGCTCACACAGGAATAAACTTAAGACACTTCTAAAATGTAATAATTTCAAGTTAAAAATTTTAAATGTCTCCTTAAATTTAAATTCTGTTAGTTCATATTGCAATTCTCCTGTTTCCACCATGCATATGAAAGAGACACTGGCTGGTATCACCCCTCTCCAACTATGTTTGGTCAATATGTAATCTGCAAATGCAGATTTTTTAAACTGCTTTTTTTCACCCCTGTCTCTTGCTTTTTAAGGGCATCTCAAACCAGTTCTAGGGCTATTTGAGGCTATCAATTGGCCAGAACTGACCACATAAATACAATGTGTCAGTTAGAGGGCACTAAGAGTCAATAAGTAGCCAGCTTTGACCCTGACCTGAAGTGCCCCCTACTACTGGCCATGGTGAAGTTAAACCTATACTTAGCCAAAGCTAGAATGAGCCCATATCAATGGATCATTTGTTCAAAAAGTAGAGAGAAAATTTACCCAACCATTGTTACTTGCTATATGCATTAATATTCAACTAGACTGCAGGGTCATGATTATTTTTTTTTCCCACAGGTTTTTCATATCAGATGACCAGGTGACCAGTAAAATGCCTTACAGGCTCCAAGACCTGGAAAGGTTATTAAGAATGTGAAACATTGTGCCCTTTGTCCCACTGTTAATGTGGTGCGGCATTTCCCATAAATTTTCACATTAATATTTTATTTTGCAGAAATCATATTTTAAGTGACCAATATTTTCAGTACAAGCTAGAGAAAGCAAAAGTTCTACTAATTATTACTTCTTAAATATAATGCATATTTTCTTTGGAAACAAAATTTTCAAGCTGTTGCTTTCTAACCACTCCTAAAACAAAACTTACAAAAACTGATTTCCACACAAATTTGAACCTCACACATATGTGGGCAGTTTTCAAGTGATCATAAAGTTAACTTTTGACAGAAAAAGATATTTTCTCAAATTATTTGTGCTATGCACAATAATCTTTGCCCCAACAGGATCTTTCATAAAAAGGATTACCAGGAATTTCCACAAAATACTTATTAATTTATAATCATAAATATATTTTAATTGTGACGTTGGATTGCTCCAAGATGTTTATTTACACGTGAAGGTCATCCAGGCATAGTGTGTAATCAATTTCAAGCTTCCTGCCAAATATGAAGTTCAATTCTTATAATTACAAACAGTAATAAAACTAGGATCTCAAGAAATAAATTCTAACCATTGTTTACAAATATTGTCAAGGCACACAAGAGGGGCACATGCATAGATAAGTAGTTCCTTTCTGGTGTTATGAAAAAATAACCTTTAGTTTTCTGTATCACATGATGTGATTTTAACCAATCCTGTGCTTCTTACAAGGGCCTAGTAAAACATTTTGGTTATGTCTGTGTATATATACAAATACAATTAATGTTGATCTACTAGTGTAAATTAATCAAATGTAAATCAGGATGTTAATGCTCAAGTGTCATTTCTCCAACATTTGTATTGGCCACTGAATCAGAAAAGGACTCTCTTAACTCCAGACAGGGTGATGTGAAGTCCCTTCTGGAGAAAAGCTAGAGAAAACGCTGTCACAAGGTGCTGATTACCTGTCAGGGTATCTGCAGCCTGGTAAAGTCAAACTTCAAAAGTGTCAGCATTTTTCAAAAACTGGTCACTCTTCCATTTAGGCATTACGGGATTGTGGACTATATGCAACAAATGTCTACCTCCAAAAATGAAGAGTTAGTCAAGGTACAAGAACTACTCACCTCCGACACTGAAGAGTTGGCTCACAGAAGTGCTCAAATGTGCAAGGGCAATTTTGCATTTTACAAAAATATGTGTTAACACATTTTTACGAAGAATTTTACTTGCTTCAAATTACAATCAAGACATATATCAGACTGACTTCGGCAAGCTATCACAACAAAACAAAGGGGTCAAGCATGTGGAACTATCTTGTCAGAGTCTGAAGATAAAGGTGTCCAGGACTCACGGTACTAATTCAGCTCCCATAGAAAACCTATGCAAACACCATGATATTAAAAATTCAATAACTTTACATTTCTGAATGCTCATGATTAAACCTATATTTATCAGTATAGACATATCCTTGATGACAGCTTCTGTGTAGAGAAAACAATATCAGCCATGGCATTTTCTGGATTTACATGTGTTGAAATATGTGCTTTCAATTCTGCACCAAAGAGTCAGGTGCTAATTTCAGAAATGTGTTTTCCAAACTTAAGTCTGTAAAAGGACTGAAATTCCATCACTAAAACACGGTCTCTATTTGTTTCAGTTACAACTAGCATAAGCTCTCAAAAGTTTCTTTTCACTAAACTTTTACTTTCATTATCAACCAATCCTGGCCAGCCAAACCCATATATGCTCTATTTCATCTTTTTGTCCATTTCTAGACTGGTTCCCCTTCTTCCATATATTTAGTACAGCGAGTCCTCCACCAAGCTGGCTGGCATTGGGATAACACAAAATTATATAGTGAATTGTCAGGTAACACAGGTGTTTATTTTTTTGTCTGTGGCAATGGTGCAGAGTGCTGGTCAAGTCTCAGCTGAGGGCACCCTCTTTATGAGAGATCATCTCTATATACTCCAAAGTTAGTATCTGCACTGCAAGTAAATAACAGAAGTTAATCATGCTAATCTGATGCCCAAAATGTACATGTAGAATGCTACCATTATACATGTATTTAGAACAGGGCAGCTCCCAAGGGGGGCAAGGTACACCCCTGAAAGGGCAGAGTTTTCCGAAGGTTTGTGGACTAAGGAGTCTAATGGATTCTTCAGCTTTCTAAAATGAGGGTCATAAAGCTACAGCGATGTGTCCCTCGTGTGGAAAACACAGTCGAAAATTGTTCAAAAGTCATGTCCCTGGAATCCCAAGATTTTTGGTCCCCAACATTAATTTTTGAGTCAGGGATGTAGGTTTTCTACTTCAAGAAAACCCCTGCAATAAGAAGAATTTTTCTCTATGTTTAGTACTTATATAAACCAAAATATTTTAATGCCTTTAAATACCAAATAATTTTCTGGTTCCCAGATCTTGTGAAAGTGACGTGAATGTTGTCCAAATTACAGATGATTGTGAAGCTTAAAAGTGTATGAAATTGGTTTCAAATTAAGTATTCCAAAAAAATACACAATTCTTTGCATCTCTCACTAGTAGTATACTGAAAATACTTGCCAAATGCATATGGCACTTAAAAGTTATTCTTGAACTTAAAACGGTTATTTCTTTCCCAATTATTTTCCTGTGAAATTCCATATCTGACAAAGATAATATTGCATTAACTGCTGGCCAGTTTTACAATTATGTGGTTTAATATTGGAGATGATGTTTTAATTAATCCAAAGATCCACAAAGCTTCTACTGATGTGGATCTAAAGCTCTTTTCAGTGCCTCAGTTACTTTTTGTTTAGTGCTACTCAGTACCCACAGCTGTATTTCTCACGAGACCATGGGACCAGCCTAATACATTTGTCAAATAATAGGGGGTGGGTTTATTATTAAATAAATATATCATTAGAAAATATTTTTTAAAAAATTTTTTTTTTAAATGGGAGAGGGTTTATCAAACTTTGCCATTTTGGATAAATATGGTATCATCACATTGTATACTGTAAATGAAATTGTGTGTTCTTTACAAAATGTTATGGACAATTTGTGACTGCCATGAAAAATGAACTTGTAAGCCCAGTAATCAATGATTTATCTGTAAACACAATATAACTCACTTCCTCAATCAGAAATACGAGCATGAAGTAAAATGATATTGTGCCAAACCATGAGAGACAATATAAATGAAACAAAATGACTTTCGAGTATTCACTTCACTTGCAGAAATGGCATCAACATTAGATGGGTGTATCAGTCCTCTCACTCTATGTGTATCAAGATACATTGGTTCCAATATGACATATACCCCGATACATATCTGATAAGTTTCACTTTGAGATCTAAATTCTGTACCACCATGGTATAAGTAGCCTTGTTACACATATGAATAAATAAAAAGTTTTCAAAACTAGCCATAGTATAACAGAATTTAAAAGTAAATTGATACAATATGAAGGAAAAAGAAATCAGAACTTTGAACTCTGCTCCCGTTTGCTGTGCCATAGTGGTACAACATAATGGTATGACAAATGGGAGCAGAGTTGAAAGTTCTGATAATAATCAGATTGAAAAAAAAAGTAAACCTACCAACAATTCATCCAATTTCAAGAGTCAATGAATCTACAGAATTACATAATTATCCTAACTTCTCAAGCTGTATTGTATCATGATGCGGGGGAGTGGGGGGATGGGTGGTGGTGATGTTAGTGTGACAAAAATATTGATATTCCTGATACATATCGCTGTATTGTTACATGCTAAATCATTATGTGCTTACCCTGTCTTCTTTTATTTTGGTACATTATCAGTATTTTCTTTTCTTTTTCTTGTTCTAATAAGAATTTATTGACTAATTACTGCAAATAAAATATGCGAGTAAGCATAACATTTTAGCTGACTTTGTTAGAATATATTTGGTCACTGTCATTTAAAAATTTGATCCACAATAATTGTTTGTTTTGTTTTGTTTTGTTTTGTTTTATTTTGTTGGTTTTAATGGCACTTTCAACACTATATCATGCAGAGGAAATTAGAGCTAAATGCCTTTCCCAAGAACACACCAAGGCAGCTGACACAGGACGTCCTGCACAGGTATCAACCCACAACCCTTGGGTTACATGTCAGACACTCCACCAACTGAGCTACCATGCCTTCCCAATAAACAAACATATACACAATATTAAAAATTGTACATTAATTATAATTAATGTAATTTATTATAATTAAGTATAATTATACTTAAAAATGTTGTGTTCTCCTATATCTGTGATACCTCCCTGATCATCATGGCGACTTTCTCATTCCGATTCTAATGTTGCCAAAGCGAGAAAAAAAACGGGGAATTACAATGAAGATAATACAAAAAAATTTCCTTATTTCTTTTATATTTGGGAAAATCTTCCAGAAATGAAAAAAAAAATCTAGAAGGCTGCTAAAAAAGTACCATATGTGCACTCTCCAAAGCATAAAAATAAACAACCTTTAAAAAAGGTATTTGATTATTTCCTGGACTTAAAAATTGGACAAGTGTCATTTTAAGTGATTCAGAATCATAGTGTAGGATGAGCAGAACTGATGTAGGACAAGTAAACGTTCCAAGTCACTTGCCCTACAGGACAAGTAAACGTTCCAAGTCACTTGCCCTACAGGACCAGTAAACGTTTTAAGTCACTTGCCCTACAGGTCAAGTAAACGTTCCAAGTCACTTGCCCTACAGGACAAGTAAACGTTCCAAGTCACTTGCCCTACAGGACAAGTAAACATTCCAAGTCACTTGCCCTACAGGACAAGTAAATGTTCCAAGTCACTTGCCCTACAGGACAAGTAAACGTTCCAAGTCACTTGCCCTACAGGACAAGTAAACGTTCCAAGTCACTTGCCCTACAGGACAAGCAGCGAACTGAAAATTTATGAACCCATGCTTTCTACCTATTATCCCCCAATTGGCTAGTTCATCAGCCTGTGGTATGTAGTACTGTGGGATTTAACTGAAGACTATGTGTCCTTGGGGTATGAGGCAATAAATGGTATCACAATCATCTTCTAGCATTGTCCATAAATGCACTGTGCTGCTGGTATAATGGGAAACATTAAATGTGGAAGAATAATGGAGAATTTGTATTGTTAGCAAGACGAACCTAATTTGTTAGTTCACATATAAAAATGAGGTGTGCCACATGGACAAATGATTTGTTCGCTATTTATGACAATGAAAAATGAAAAATGCACAGAAACCTGGAAGAAGTCATTTGTACGTGTACATCTTGTTCCATAAATCAATATTAGGCAATCTTTTTCCAACCTTTAATGAAAGCTTTAATTCAGAGGGCCAACTTCATACATGTTCGGCTCTAACAATTGCAGTGCCTATAAATAGCACTCTAAGCATTAGGGACAGGTGTCCCTTATATAAAACTAGAATATGAAAATAACATTAAAAATAGGGATTTTAAAAGTCTTCCTTTATAAATGTCAACTACATAAAGGTGTCTGTTTAGGGAGGATTTAATGTAATAGAGAAATGTTCTCTTGTCTCCTGCTTAAATACAACAGATAATGCTAATCTTTTTTTCTCTACATTTTTTACCCTCTGCAGGCTCAGTAGTGTAGAATAGGCCCGATGTGCTCTCCCACATGTCAAAAGAGGTGACCAATGGAAGCAGGAGCCATGGTGACTCAGCGGTTAGTGTGCCAGACATGCAACCAAAAGGGTGCAGGTTTGAGTCCTAACATCAGATCAACTCTGGTCGGCTACCATGGTGTGTCCTTGGGCAAAGCATTTTAGTCCAATTGCCTTGGTACTAAATAACCTACTTGTGTCAATGAGTCATAAAACACCAAACCAAACAATTGGTTATTTTCTCTATTATCTTTTCATCAGGATCTTACATCAATGCCCAATGGACTGACATGAAGGTTTGATCTTACATCAATGCATCAATGCCCAATGTGCTGACATGAAGGCTTGATCTTACATCATTGCCCAATGGGTTAATATGAAGTCTTGATCTTAATCAATGTCCAATGGGTTGACATGAAGGCTTGATTTCCATCAATGCCCAAATGGGTTGACATGAAGGCTTGATCTGATATGAATGCCCAAATGGGTTGACATGAAGGCTTGATCTTACATCAATGCCCAATTGGTTGACATGAAGGCTTGATCTTATATCAATACCCAATGGGTTGACATGAAGGCTTGATCTTCCATCAATGCCCAAATGGACTGACATGAAGGCTTGATCTTACATCAATGCCCAAATGGATTGACATGAAGGCTTGATCTTACATCAACACCCAATTGGTTGACATGAAGGCTTGATGTTACATGAATGCCCAAATGAGTTGACATGAAGGCTTGATCTTACATGAATGCCCAATTGGTTGGCATGAAGGCTTGATCTTACATCAATGCCCAATGGGTTGGCATGAAGGCTTGATCTTACATCAATGCCCAAATGGTTTGGCATGAAGGCTTGATCTTACATCAATGCCCAATGGGTTGGCATGAAGGCTGAATTAAATCCTATTGCATGTTTAAAAGAGTGACTTTACAATGTGATTTTACTATTAGAATATTCAAAGCCATTGATTAATATTCAAATATTCATTGTGGTGTCATCATGAAATATTTACCATAATAACTGCTGACCTGGGTTGAATCAAAGCCAAAAATTCTGTAAACATTTGTAACCTATCTGATTTGTATAAAGACTTGTCTTATCATTCTGGTTGCTGAATTACTAAGCTACATAACCCAGTTATGATAAAAACAGAGCGGATGACATTTTAAACAAAAACACTTAAAAGAGATTTCTTTTGCTGAAATACAGACCCATTCATTCCAATGGATACAACTATTGTGGTATCTGCACAATTAGTGACAGCCAATGAAAACAGAGAATGTATTGGAGAGCTCTGAGGAGTATTCTAAAAACTATTGTTCTACATTGGTGAAACATGTACGTACTCAATTCACTGGCAAGTGTTTTGAAACTAGACTATTCACAGTATTTTTCATCTAATTTCCAAATGACAGCTGATTAAAAATTGAGTATAGTACATGCTCAAGGTTGAGAAGTTTCGTAAAAGCTGAGCTTGATTGGATGAACTTTTCCAAGTCTGAACTGCTCTTAAAATTCAAAAGGTGTGTTTAACTATTGCTGTTTTGATTTTTGTCGAATTGGTATGAATACTGTAGTAATAAAAAATAGTCACAGTTATATGTGACACTATTATAGGGGCTGTCTCATAGTCTGAGTAGCTTGGAAGATGTATTAAAAGAGGACAAATTCATATATAAATGATACAAAAAACCCATTTAAATGCTGATTTCCAATTCGAATATTCACCAAAAAGTAGTCTTATATAATATCTGAATATTTCTTTCAGCATTAGAGAAATACATTGGAAATTTACACTTAAACATAAACAAAATCCTTAGAAATAAATAATACATGTAATATGTATTTCTGTCTTCAAAGTTTGAACAGAATTTTAAGTTTTCATTACAAATATAGTCAGGAATTTGTTTATTTTTTAAATTAAGTTTTTACCTTAATAAATTTTGTGGAAATTTAGTTTTTCAGAACCTGCATATGCATGTTGGAACCTGGAACTATCTACTTCTATGTTCATCCTTAGACAAATTGTTTTAAAAAAAAAATACAAGATGGTGCAACCAGAATGTAATCAACAATTGCGTAGCTAGCCTCTAGGAACTTTTCAGAAGTCTCCAGCAGCCATTGTAAAGATTAATTATCATGCAAAAACATTTTGACTGAAGTTATCATGACCTACTTTTGTTGGTCCTTCAACAGAGCATAAAAGACACAAGACAATTAAAAAAAGATCATCATTTTCTATCATATTAAATTAGATGTACTATAAAGGGATGATAAAAACCAAGGACTCCTTAAAAAAAAAAATCCTGGTTTTTAAAATTTGCTTAAGAAGCTGTTATTACTGTCCACCAAGAGAAGCCAGATTTTACAGGGTGGAAGTCACATGCTATGGATACCCTTAGAGTGACGGCCAGTATAACCACCATTACAGGCACAGTTCATGCATCAGTGATTACCTTCATTAGACACAAAAGCCTCACATAAAATGCCTGCAGAATCATTCTTCTAATACGTGCAGTCACAGTGGTTCAGTGGTCGGGATGCCAGACAAACAACAGAAAGAGTGCGGGTTTGAATTCTGCCATCGGATCAGATCAGGTTGGCTGCTATGGTGTATCCTTGGGCAAGGCACTTTACATCAATTGCCTCAGCACTAATTAAGATCCTTTCTGCTTATGTGCTTAAAACACCAAACTAAACCAAACTTTCTAACACCTACTCATTCACAGGTTGAGAGTAACCTATCAAATAATTACAATTTACAATATATAGTCATTAATTTGGAACATTTACAACTGAATAAACATATGTATTCATAGTTTCAACTGCACTGGTCAGAAAGGGCCTTCTGTGTAGGTTTTGATGTATATTATTATTCTGACAAATATTCTGTCATGCATGATACACAAATACTTAACCAATGTTAGGAAACTGTAAAATGCAGCTCAGTGACATTTTTTAGTTGTAAGGGTGTAGTACTAACAGAGAAGCATCCAATTATCAATTTCTTGATTCTAACATGAACAGTACCCAATAGATGAACTTTAAACACCAAATATCAACAAAGTAGCTGAAGCATGAAATAAAAGGTCACAGCTACTTCTTTTTAAAATATTGATGAAGTACCTACCTTGATGCATCCATCAACCAGTTTCATAGTTCTTAGGATGATACTTTGCATGCACATAGCATGCTAAAAACTTCTGTGGTTATGAACTTAATGCAAAAACGTAACCAAAGCCAGTAAAATATGAAATATATGTCACAATGAGCTTTGTTGTAAGGGTGTGGTACTAACAGAGATGCATATCATTATTAATTTCATGATTTCTAGTATGAACAGTGCCTGAGAAATGAACAGCAAGCATAAAATTTAACCCAAGTCAGTGAAGCACAAAATATGGGTCATAATGACCTACTTTTGAAATGAGAGTGTAGTACTCATCAAAATGCATCCCCTCACCAAGTTTTACAATTCTATATAGGATAGTATGTACACTGTATGCAAAAACATGAATCCCTTGAAGGGACTGACACTCTACTGGGCGAAAAGAATTTCCAGGAATTCTAGAGAAGACCATTTCTTTCTTTTAACTGTGTTGAAAACATCTTCGATATTCCTCAGCGACTGGATTTTCAAATTAGCTGCTGTGGTGCACATACTGGATGTCAGCTTGGCACCATTTTCATCTAGGACAAAGTAGACCTCATTTGAAGTCTTTTGGTCAAAACCCCGTCATAATGATTATTCATTCAGGAGGAGTAGTGACAACAAGATTTTTAAGACAGTTGTCATGGCAGCCATATTGGATGTACGACTGGCACCATTTTCATTTAGGGCCAACTAGGTATCATAAGTTAATTGGTAAAAAACCCATGTTGATATAGCCATCCATTTTTTGACATAGACATAACAATATTTTCAAGATAGCCACAATGGTGACCATACTGAGTGTTAGTCGTTTTCATTAAGGACCAACTCAACACCATAAGAACTCTTCTGATGAAAACCCCATGTTAAAATGACTTTCCCTTTAAGAGGAGTAGCAAAACAAGATTTTCAAGATGGCCACATACTGGATGTCAGATCAACACTATTTTAATTTAGGATCAATAAAACATTATAAGAAGTCTTTCAGTGAAAACCCCATACTAATATGACCATTCATTCTGGAGAAGTAGTGATAACAAGATCTTCAAGCTGGCAACTGTTGCAGTCATATTAGACATCAGATCAGCACCATTTTCATTAGGACTAACTAGACATCATAAGAAGTCTTCTGGTGGAAAAACTATGTCAATACGACTTTCCATTCAGAAGGAGTAGTGATAAGATTTTCAAGATGGCCACTGTGGCAGCCATATTAAACCTCACATCAGCACCATTTTCATTTAGTACCAACTAGACATCATAAGAAGTTTTTGGGTAAAAAACCCATGTTAATATGACTTTCCGTTCAGGAGCAGTTAGCAATAACAAGATTTTCAAGATATCTAATATGGCAACCATATTGAACATCAGATCTGCAGCATTTTTATTTAAGATCAACTAGACATCATAAGAAGTGTTGTAGAGAAAACTTCATGTTGATATGATCATCCATGTAGGAGAAGTAGTGATATCAAGATTATCAAGATGGCCACTGTGGTGACCATAGTGGACATCAGATCAATTCCAATTTAATTTAGGACCAAACAGACATCATAAGAAGTCTTTTACTGAAAACCCCATGTTGATATGATCATCCATTTAGGAGGAGTAGCAATAAGATTTTCAAGATGGCCACTGTGATGGCCATATTGCATGTCAGATCGGCACCATTCATTTAGGACCAACCACACATCATCTTTCAGTGAAAACCCCATGTTGATATGACCATCAATTCAGGAGGAATAGCCATAAGAAGATTTTTAAGATGGCCACTGTGGTGGCTATACTGGATGTCTAAACAGCACCATTTCATTTCGGACCAAGTAGACCATGGGATGAATGTGTATTTAATATTTCACGTTAATCCTTGAAGTAGTGTATGTGGAGTAGTGATAACAAACTTGTGCTAATGGACAGATGGACAACAGACGACAGACAACGAATGACGGACGAAAGACCATCATATAAGCTCTTCTGGTCTATGACCAGTAGAGCTAAAAACCTCTCTGGTCATAAGCTAAATGCAAAAACTTAACCCAAGTAAGTAAAATGTGAAATGGAAGTCGGAGTGCCCTTTTGTTGCACTTGTGTGCTATTAAAAGAGATGCATACAATAATCTAGTTTAATGATTCTACCATGAACAGGGCTTGAAAAAGAAACTTACAACACAAGAGTCAGTGAAGTGTTTAATATGAATCACAGTGACCTACTTTTATGATGAGGGTGTAGTACTCGTCAATATGCATCTCCTCACTAAGCTGCACAATTTCAGGTATAACAGTCAGGCCTGCCAACAGAAATTCCAGGCCCCTTGGCACAGCAGTCATGGGCCCCAAAACTAGTTTAATTTCTTGTATATAAAATCCTGTGTGCAGTTTTGCATATAAAACCTAGTGGAGACAGTTTTGCATATAAAACCTGTAGTAATCTACCATAACTTAGACTCTTGCTAGGAACAAATTTTAATATTTACTGCAAAGATTAATTTATTTTTTATAATGGAGTTGACAGTGTGCCCATAGAAACTGCCGGGTCCCTGGGCAATTGACCCCCCACCTCAGCAGGCCTGACAACAGTATGTAAAGAGTGTGCAAAAAAACCCATATGGTCATCAGCTAAATGCAAAAACTGAAGCAAGAATGTACAACTAATGTACATGTTTCTACAAAGTTAGTCCCTTAACCCCCTCCCTTGGGGATAGGTGCCATGATACCCACTCCAAACTGTGCCTAAGATTTACGAAGAACGAATGGTTGAGATGGAGTAATACATATGTATATGCTTTTATATGTGCGGATGATAACTCCAGTAGTTGTGATGAAGATGTACAATAGTACAACCTGCATGATGAATATACGATGCACAATTTATTAAAATGATGTACTTGATTGGCGGGGCCCCGGGTTTGCCGAGTGGTCTAAGGCGCTCGCCTTTACCGATCACTGCCATCTCACCTGTCTGTGTGGGTTCGAGTCTCGGGCTCGGCCAATGTGGATATGTGAGAAAGCTTGCCAGTAGCGTCCCGTGGGCCGGTGGTTCTTCCCGGGGTTTTCCCGGGTTCTTCCTCCACCAGATAAAACTGACCGCCATGTATAGCCTATCATGTGCTGAAAAATGGCATTAAACCCACTACAACAACTACTTGATTGGCATTCAGTTCCACAGCAGATTATAATCTCACACAGTAACATTTCACTGACCATTCATTGAACTGTCATTTGTTTTTCCTAACTGTTTATTACACTGACCCAACTGCAGCACATTAAATCATGTGAATATTAGAAGTTGCCATCAAATATCCATTTAAATCATCGTGTAACATTTTTCAAAGAAAAAAAACACAAAGACATTGGCTTTGAATTGATGGAACACTAAGTCCTTTAAAAAATGTCACACTTTTTGCATGATTTTGTTGAATCTTGATCTGAAGTCTTTTTTAAAAAAATTGGATGTTTCTGTCAACTAATAAAAAAAAAAAAAGACAAAGCCAGAAATGATTGACTGATTTTCTTGAAAGAATGTGTCATATCAGATTGTATGGGACATTGAAATTTGACATTTTTCTCATTTGCTGCATTTTCTATATCCATGATAAAACCTTAACATTAATTTCCATGCTTCAGCATTTTACATCCAATTTAACTTGCTTTCTTTTTCATTACCAGCATATATTATCTAGAGAAAACAACAATTGTCCTCAACCTTTTATTCTAATTTGAAATAAAGCCTCCAGACTCAAGTGTCAAAACTGACCAGTCCCTCAACTGTATTATTATTTCTATTTACTTGTCAATACAAAATACATCCATTTCTCAAGAGGCTGTATAGAAGCTCCTCTATGAATGGTTTCTCAGGACCAGTTCAATAAACCTCAAATGTCAAGTTATGAAAATTATTTATCACAAAGAAAGAAATGGCCTTTTTTATCTGAATTTGTTGACCTGGAAGCTACAGTCAAGAGGTCAAATCCTTAAGTTGAACTGGCTTTCAGCATTTAATTTTTTGTGCCTGATCTAT
Source organism: Margaritifera margaritifera (assembly GCA_029931535.1). NCBI lineage: Eukaryota > Metazoa > Mollusca > Bivalvia > Unionida > Margaritiferidae > Margaritifera > Margaritifera margaritifera. Next base: position 910,392 of record JAQPZY010001246.1, read on the forward strand.
GACCAGCTTGGTAGTGTTCCCAGCACTTTTATCCAGGTGAGGGAAGTCACGCGAGGTCAGAAATGACCATTTTCCTTCCATAGCCTCATTAGAACACCTATAGAGACCAATGGCCAGCTCTGTCCATAAATAAAGGTTGGATTAGAGGACTAAATTGAACCTTTGAAGTAAGTATAACTTTTACAAGTAGGTAAAGGAGTACTTGGTGAAGCATGAGCAAAGATGGCTTCTTACCCTGTCTTTTTTTTGTGTCTGCTCATCAATGTCTTGTACTCTTGCACACACATATCAATTGTTTTCCAATTTATGCTACACCTCCAGTTGTTGACAAGAAAAAGAAAAATTCTAAATATTTTTCTGCATGCGTACAATAAATTATGGGGATCATGGTGTCTTACGAGTCTGACATCTGGCAAGAAAACAAGTTTGTACTAACCCAATTCTCTTTTGGATCCAGTATTTCTGTCGATTCCTTATACTTTATTATAATTTGATACAGTATTTCTGTCGATTCCTCATACTTTATTATAATTTGATACAGTATTTCTGTCGATTCCTCATACTTTATTATAATTTGATACAGTATTTCTGTCGATTCCTCATACTTTATTATAATTTGATACAGTATTTCTGTCGATTCCTCATACTTTATTATAATTTGATACAGTATTTCTGTCGATTCCTCATACTTTATTATAATTTGATACAGTATTTCTGTCGATTCCTCATACTTTTATTATAATTTGATACAGTATTTCTGTCGATTCTTCATACTTTTATTATAATTTGATACAGTATTTCTGTCGATTCCTCATACTTTATTATAATTTGATACAGTATTTGTCGATTCCTCATACTTTTATTATAATTTGATACAGTATTTCTGTCGATTCCTCATACTTTTATTATAATTTGATACAGTATTTCTGTCGATTCCTCATACTTTTATTATAATTTGATACAGTATTTCTGTCGATTCCTCATACTTTTATTATAATTTTATACAGTATTTCTGTCGATTCCTCATACTTTTATTATAATTTGATACAGTATTTCTGTCGATTCCTCATACTTTTATTATAATTTGATACAGTATTTCTGTCGATTCCTCATACTTTTATTATAATTTGATACAGTATTTCTGTCGATTCCTCATACTTTTATTATAATTTGATACAGTATTTCTGTCGATTCCTCATACTTTTATTATAATTTGATACAGTATTTCTGTCGATTCCTCATACTTTTATTATAATTTGATACAGTATTTCTGTCGATTCCTCATACTTTTATTATAATTTGATACAGTATTTCTGTCGATTCCTCATACTTTTATTATAATTTGATACAGTATTTCTGTCGATTCCTCATACTTTTATTATAATTTGATACAGTATTTCTGTCGATTCCTCATACTTTTATTATAATTTGATACAGTATTTCTGTCGATTCCTCATACTTTTATTATAATTTGATACAGTATTTCTGTCGATTCCTCATACTTTTATTATAATTTGATACAGTATTTCTGTCGATTCCTCATACTTTTATTATAATTTGATACAGTATTTCTGTCGATTCCTCATACTTTTATTATAATTTGATACAGTATTTCTGTCGATTCCTCATACTTTTATTATAATTTGATACAGTATTTCTGTCGATTCCTCATACTTTTATTATAATTTGATACAGTATTTCTGTCGATTCCTCATACTTTTATTATAATTTGATACAGTATTTGTCGATTCCTCATACTTTTATTATAATTTGATACAGTATTTCTGTCGATTCCTCATACTTTTATTATAATTTGATACAGTATTTCTGTCGATTCCTCATACTTTTATTATAATTTGATACAGTATTTCTGTCGATTCCTCATACTTTTATTATAATTTGATACAGTATTTCTGTCGATTCCTCATACTTTTATTATAATTTGATACAGTATTTCTGTCGATTCCTCATACTTTTATTATAATTTGATACAGTATTTCTGTCGATTCCTCATACTTTTATTATAATTTGATACAGTATTTCTGTCGATTCCTCATACTTTTATTATAATTTGATACAGTATTTCTGTCGATTCCTCATACTTTTATTATAATTTGATACAGTATTTCTGTCGATTCCTCATACTTTTATTATAATTTGATACAGTATTTCTGTCGATTCCTCATACTTTTATTATAATTTGATACAGTATTTCTGTCGATTCCTCATACTTTTATTATAATTTGATACAGTATTTCTGTCGATTCCTCATACTTTTATTATAATTTGATACAGTATTTCTGTCGATTCCTCATACTTTTATTATAATTTGATACAGTATTTCTGTCGATTCCTCATACTTTTATTATAATTTGATACAGTATTTCTGTCGATTCCTCATACTTTTATTATAATTTGATACAGTATTTCTGTCGATTCCTCATACTTTTATTATAATTTGATACAGTATTTCTGTCGATTCCTCATACTTTTATTATAATTTGATACAGTATTTCTGTCGATTCCTCATACTTTTATTATAATTTGATACAGTATTTCTGTCGATTCCTCATACTTTTATTATAATTTGATACAGTATTTCTGTCGATTCCTCATACTTTTATTATAATTTGATACAGTATTTCTGTCGATTCCTCATACTTTTATTATAATTGATAGAGTATTTCTGTCGATTCCTCATACTTTTATTATAATTTGATACAGTATTTCTGTCGATTCCTCATACTTTTATTATAATTTGATACAGTATTTCTGTCGATTCCTCATACTTTTATTATAATTTGATACAGTATTTCTGTCGATTCCTCATACTTTTATTATAATTTGATACAGTATTTCTGTCGATTCCTCATACTTTTATTATAATTTGATACAGTATTTCTGTCGATTCCTCATACTTTTATTATAATTTGATACAGTATTTCTGTCGATTCCTCATACTTTTATTATAATTTGATACAGTATTTCTGTCGATTCCTCATACTTTTATTATAATTTGATACAGTATTTCTGTCGATTCCTCATACTTTTATTATAATTTGATACAGTATTTCTGTCGATTCCTCATACTTTTATTATAATTTGATACAGTATTTCTGTCGATTCCTCATACTTTTATTATAATTTGATACAGTATTTCTGTCGATTCCTCATACTTTTATTATAATTTGATACAGTATTTCTGTCGATTCCTCATACTTTATTATAATTTGATACAGTATTTCTGTCGATTCCTCATACTTTTATTATAATTTGATACAGTATTTCTGTCGATTCCTCATACTTTTATTATAATTTGATACAGTATTTGTCGATTCCTCATACTTTATTATAATTTGATACAGTATTTCTGTCGATTCCTCATACTTTTATTATAATTTGATACAGTATTTCTGTCGATTCCTCATACTTTTATCATAATTTGATACAGTATTTCTGTCGATTCCTCATACTTTATTATAATTTGATACAGTATTTCTGTCGATTCCTCATACTTTTATTATAATTTGATACAGTATTTCTGTCGATTCCTCATACTTTTATTATAATCTGATACAGTATTTCTGTCGATTCCTCATACTTTTATTATAATCTGATACAGTATTTGTCGATTCCTCATACTTTATTATAATTTGATACAGTATTTCTGTCGATTCCTCATACTTTTATTATAATTTGATACAGTATTTCTGTCGATTCCTCATACTTTTATTATAATTTGATACAGTATTTCTGTCGATTCCTCATACTTTTATTATAATTTGATACAGTATTTCTGTCGATTCCTCATACTTTTATTATAATTTGATACAGTATTTCTGTCGATTCCTCATACTTTTATTATAATTTGATACAGTATTTCTGTCGATTCCTCATACTTTTATTATAATTTGATACAGTATTTCTGTCGATTCCTCATACTTTTATTATAATTTGATACAGTATTTCTGTCGATTCCTCATACTTTTATTATAATTTGATACAGTATTTCTGTCGATTCCTCATACTTTTATTATAATTTGATACAGTATTTCTGTCGATTCCTCATACTTTTATTATAATTTGATACAGTATTTCTGTCGATTCCTCATACTTTTATTATAATTTGATACAGTATTTCTGTCGATTCCTCATACTTTTATTATAATTTGATACAATATTTCTGTCGATTCCTCATACTTTATTATAATTTGATACAGTATTTCTGTCGATTCCTCATACTTTTATTATAATTTGATACAGTATTTCTGTCGATTCCTCATACTTTTATTATAATTTGATACAGTATTTGTCGATTCCTCATACTTTATTATAATTTGATACAGTATTTCTGTCGATTCCTCATACTTTTATTATAATTTGATACAGTATTTCTGTCGATTCCTCATACTTTTATCATAATTTGATACAGTATTTCTGTCGATTCCTCATACTTTATTATAATTTGATACAGTATTTCTGTCGATTCCTCATACTTTTATTATAATTTCATACAGTATTTCTGTCGATTCCTCATACTTTTATTATAATTTCATACAGTATTTCTGTCGATTCCTCATACTTTTATTATAATTTGATACAGTATTTCTGTCGATTCCTCATACTTTATTATAATTTGATACAGTATTTCTGTCGATTCCTCATACTTTATTATAATTTGAAGAGTGAAAGAGTCATGTAGAGAAACTACATTCATGCCATTATTCTTATGCACCAGTTTACATACGCAGAGTTAATTCTAGGCTGTGCCTTGCACCAATAACCCTTATTTTGTATCTTTGGCCTACAATAATTCCCTCTCTGATGCCTGCAGGATGCATAAAAAAGACCCAATAAACCAAAGTTAAAATATCATTATGGTTGACTCAAGAATGAATTGAGCACATCCAAAGCTTACTAAATAGAGTGTGCTCATTACCAAAGAATCATATGACAATCGATTTCATTCGCTGAGAGAACTGTCTTACTGATTTTGATTAGCTCAAGCACCAACCAAGAGCAGCAGCAGTAGTGCCCGTGTTTTGGGGCATCTCAGCACAATAGTGGCTCTATGGTGCCAACCAAAGGTGTAGTTCTAAAAATGTATTGCTCAAAAAGTCAAAGCTTTTCTTGGGTGGTACATGTACATCATCATATAGTTTCTTCATGCAATTCACATCACAATATTTCTGTCTCACAGGGTGGAAGTTGATGCACTCGACAAGAATGTGTTTCACCATTGTAGCAGGGTGTGCACTTTGGTATGCATGTATGTATGCTGTAGCATTTTATGGCAGCTCAGCACAAAGTTTCAAAAATGTAAAATGAATTGCAAAAAAAATTGAGCAAGATAATCCTTTTCAAAAAAAGGTAAATATAAAGTATGTATGTATTTAGCAGCACCCGCAATGCATCTTAGCACAACAGCATTAACTAATTATAAAGTTCAAAAAATACAAAACTTGACTGCACAAAACTCCAGGAAGACAAACCGTTCCAAAGCAATTGCGAGCATATGGTGGATCGCTGATAGAAAATGTAAAGAAGAGAAGATGAAATCTTCAAAGAAAACAGTACTGCATTTATTTCCAAAGTAGCGTACATCGAGGTTATAATGCACTCAAATGTCCAAAATAAATTCTAGAGGTGAATGGTTATTCAAACATTAGGAAATAAAATCTCATTATAGCAGGCTCACAACAAAGGAGGTTGATAATAATCACAGGCATTTGGGTCATGGATTTATTCATTTCTGCAATGAATATTCATCTTTCCAGCATTATATACTATGACTCAGTCATTGTCGAGTCAGATTATAGCATGGTTGTCTACAGCTTCCTTTGCCACTAGAATAACCGTGTCTTGAACAGTGGACATGGTCATTATAGCAGACAAGGAAATTGTAGAAAACCGTGCTGTAATCTGACTCCACAATGACTGACTGAAAATATACCATGCAAGAAAATTATATATTTTTTGCAGAAAATAATAAATCCACGACCTGAATGCCTGTGATAATGATATATGTTTGAATTTCTTCTGTTAACAAGAAACAGGTACGGGTATTTGCGACCCCTGTTTTTTCTAAATGATTCCACTTTTCAACCTGGTTGGTGCCATTGGGCCCCACTTTTTCTGTTTCTGGAATTAACACTGCATATGTGTGCCAATTTACATACACTGTGTATGTATTATTTACATACGTATGTAAATATTGTCATGTGAATAGATTTGCACACATGAAAATTTACAGTGTGTAAATTTGCATCATGTCTGGAGGTGCTGCAAATGCAAATTTGCACACATGTAAATTTGCGCATTGTAAAAATTTTGACACGTGAATGCACTGCAAAATACACGCACATGTACTTTTGTCTTGTCAATATTTAGCCCAGAAATTATAAAATGATTAGATTTTTGAGGTTATATTCAGTTTGGACAATGTTTCTGTTGATATGTGACCAATCACATTGTGAACAGATGTTACTGCATTGAAAAGATGAAAATGAGCAGTGAGAGAGTTATCATACTAGATGAAACGGCGAATTAAACACGGTGAAATGCTAAAAACACCACATGGCAACTTCGAAACAAAAGATTTGTTTTGTTTTTATTGATTTAAAATAGCTTTTTGATAAAATAAAATCAAATATGCTATAGAACATGACAGTTCTTCAGGATTTCAATCATATAAAAATATATTCCACAACTTAACTAAAAGTTTAACACTTCAACACAATCCGTCTACCCAAGTCAAAAGGTACAGTGAAACCTCGCTATAACGCGATATTTGTGGTCCATAAAATTCGATCGCGGAAAAAGCGGGGTCGCGTTATTACGGGGTTTTACTATATTTTACTTTTTTCAGAGAGCAACGTATACACGTCTAATGTATAGCATGAATAGGGTATGAACACTATTTACTATCTGATATCGATCCGTCTTTGTTTTCCCACATGACAAACCTTTGATTGAGCCACGAGTTTGATACAGCTGTACTTGTTCAGTGCTAAGTAACAGAGAGTGGTTATTTGAACTCCCTGTGATCTTACCGCCCAAGCTCAGTCTCTACATAAGCACCCACATATGACAATCTTTGATCAACCACCGCATTGTCTGGTTCTTGGTTGTGTATGCAGTTAAAGAAGAAACATATGTCGGCTATTGTTTGCGCAATGATTGTATACAGGATGAATTGAAGTCCAGCACACGCGTTGGCGGCTTACGTTTTTTGATGTTTATTAAATAGTGAGAATCTTTAATCAACCACCACATTGTCTGATGCTCGGTTGTGTATGCAGTTAAAGAAGAAAAACATGTCGGCTATTGTTTGAGCAATGATTGTATACAGAATGAATTGAAGACAAACACAGAGAAGACTTACTGGCTTTACTCATGGATCAGTAATAAGTAACATTTCCGAAAATGTTTATTTTGGCATAACACTTCAAGAAATTGGTGAAATTGTTAAATTTCAGAAGCTACGCCACGATCGAATTCATACGTGATCTCTTCCCCAAAATGATAATAAACTTTTTATACACTATTTCTCGTACTTAAACAAAAAAAAATTTTTTTTTCCGTGTACAAGAAAAATACATGTATATGTATATAAAATTTCAGGAACCACGCCACAAACGTATTATACTCGAATTCATATGCGATCTCTTCCCCAAAATGATACTGTAATATACACATTTTATACACTATTTCTCGTACTTTGCCAAAAAAAAAAATGTTCATGTGCGAATGAATATACGAAATTTTGGGAACCACGCCACGATCGCGTTATATCCGAATTCGCGTTATAGCGGGGTTTCACTGTACACAATATCTGATATTTTTCATGCTTTTCTCCCAATTTAATATTATCAGTGAATTAAAAAATGTACTAATATGTATCTTCATATATCTATCTTTTGTAGATCATTTTCTAGATTAACACCTATTTAGTGCGAAAATAGTGGTATACCAAAACTCAAGTCACTAAAAGCTGGAAGATAAATTATTGGTTGGAGAAACTTTGAATGATGTTTCTTACTACCTTTGCTTCCTCAATAAAATTGAAAAAGGAAATGAAAAAGGAAACCAAAGACTTATAGTAAACTGAAGCCCATCCCCACCCCAAGGCCAATGCAGCATAACTGAAGAAACCTTAATTCAAGTTGCAAGAACAAACTTCATAGTCAAACAGGGATCATAACTAGTCAAATCTAGTCATCAGGAAACACAGAACATCAATTTGGTCTCTGTAAGTTCCGTATTAAATATGGTTTAAATCCATGAATTACCATATATACTAGAGTATAATCCAATACCAACGGCAAACTGCATAGACCCAGATCTGCTATTGCATAATGCATCAGCAGATCTGGGTCTATGCAGTTTGTAAGGACTAATCAGTAGAACAAACAACATAGACCCTGATCTACCTGCGCATTATGCGACGCATATCAGGGTCTATGTTGTTTGCATTTGGACTAGGCTTATATGTGAGTATATACGGTACTTGCAAAATCTCAGAACAGAAATAAAATTCATGATTCAATGGCATTTTTCTGAGCTCTGTAATGCTCTAACTCGGTCCAATTTTTATGAAAAAAGCTCAAATAAAAAATGAACTATGTCTTATTTTCTATTATGGTCCATGTGTATTTATATTCAGTTAATTTATTTCAAAAGAAATATTATGTGGAAAATGAAATTTCTGATATACAGGTCATATGGATGGATGCATATACAAAAAGATGGACATAGGCCCAGGGTATGCTATATTATCCTTCTCCAGATTATCATAATCATGAGCAATGGAAATAAGGAAATATATGAAAATGTACACCATTTCTTCATTCTGAGACAATTGACATACCAGCCTTTAAAATGACTGGGTGACTGGAAGAAGAATTTCAAGTTATGATGGGTAAACATCCGTTTTACCCGAGTTTTTTCACCTATGTGCCTGCATGGCTTGATGGCTATAAATAATAACAGAATAAACAAATATATAGCGTGCAAGTACACTCATGAATTGTATTGGAAAAATCGCTTTTTAAAAAAAGTTGCAATCAGACTATTTGTCTCACTAGCTGATGATGATCACAAGCTGATGATGATGATGGCAATTTTATTAGTTGTGTTCACTGACATGACTTATTTCCATCTGTTAACTATAATTTATGACCTGTAAAAAACATGATTATGCCAAAATATAGCCAATTTGTATATCTTTCTAAAAGCCCACATAAACACATTGCAAATTTGCAAGTATATATGTGTAAATTTGAGTATGTGCAAATGTACACAAGGTGTGCACATTTTGTGCAACAGAACAGGGTATTATTAGACTGAATACATACTTTGATTGTCATGTAAATTTGGTGAATGAAGGTATCTTTTAACCAAACATCCAAAACAAAAAATTGTCAAGTTAAAGTTTAAAAGTAAAAAAAAATACTCTGTTCGTCTTTTCTGACCCTTAATAAGTTATTTTAATTTCTGATAATTTCCTGCTTCTTATTTCCCAAACCCCATCCATGACAGGTATTGTCAGTTTCAAGTAGACCTGTATCCTCTTACTGTCATCACTGCCCCCTGGTCAATGCTAACAACCATCAAAGCCAATTTCACCCATTAACAGGGGCTATGAACCCACCAGAGTGACCACTTTGCTTTTTTGCAAATTAAACTAAAGTAGCAATGACCACTAACTGACCCTGTCTGGCTGTCTGTATCAATTTTCTCCCTTTAAAAAAAGCTTTTATGACTAGTATTCCCGCCTTTTTCTTCCTTCTGTACTTATTGTCAGTTTATGTACTTGATAGATAAAGCACTTATTTATAGAGAGTACTAAAATTTTGGAGGGTGTTTGGGGCATTAAATAATGATAGGGAGATCTGTAAATTGGATCCATCAAACAATTTACGACATATTACATTGCAAGAAACAGTTAAAGAATAATTTCAAAGACTGAAAATATGGAGTGTGTAAACTAACAGGAACTTTTCTACAAAGAGACTTTCCAGCTTGTCCTTACATTCATGAAGCAAAGTTTATAAATAAAATTTACAGTAACCCAAAAAGAATTAAAAGAGTGAATGTAGGGTGAATTTGGTTTGGTATTTTACAGCATAAGTAGGGTTACTCAGTGCCAAGGCAACTGGAGTAAAGTGCCTTGCCCATGGAAAAACCATAATGAAGGCAACCTGGGCTGATCCAATGCTCGGATTCAAACTCGTGCTCTTTCCTTCATGAGCCCAGCATGTGAACCACAGACCCACCAGGGCTCCTACCTCCCATAATTGCCTCTGGATGTAGTGTGAAACTTTAAGGAACATAATTTCTAAATACTTGTCAACAGATAGTTCTTTTCAAGCAATTATTGAAGATTATTTGGTTTTATGGGTTTAACGCCATTTTTCAGCACATAATAGGCTATACATGGCAGCCAGTATATTTGGTGGAGCAAGAACCTGGGAAGAACCACCAATCCATGGGAAGCTATTGGCAAGTTTTCTCACATACCCATGTTGGCTGAGCCGAGACTCAAACCCACGCAGACGGAGGTGAGATGTCAGTGATCTGTAAAGGCAAGCACCTTAGACCACTCCGCCACCTGGGGCCCCTTACTAAAGATTAAAAGGGTTTGGTTCAGCAGATTAATAAACATTGTTGTCATTTTTTTAAAAGTCTATATTTTGAATTCAAACATCAAAGTGCATCACAAATCGTAACTATCAACTTTTACATAAAATGAGTGCATCTGTAATAAATTTAAGGTTAAACATACTTGAGGACAAATAAAAGTAGGTCACAGGATACTAACTTTGACTGGATATACATGTATGATCATAAAAGACCCACTTTTTGTCAAGCCTGTCTTTTATTTAGCTAGAAAGAAAAAAAACGTTGACATTGAGCTTAATCTAGGATGTGGATGGACGTATGGACAGACTTGTACTTGGTCGCCCAAGTGGTCACTATGTCTAGCTTCATCCAAGACAAGCTTGACAATATTTTGGCTTAAATTAATTCAAAGCGACACTAAAAACTTTGCTTTTGCTCATAATTGATTTTATATTCCATAATTATGGAACGTGAAGTATGACATGTGGTATGATAAATACAAACTCCCTCATTATAATGCTGACCATGGAAGCCATTGATTATATCTCCTTATAATGAAGTATACTATACATATAATTTTACTACTAAAAAGAAAAAAGGGATCCATAATGACACCTGCCTTATAAAAGGAACCATGTTATATTGAAGGGCTTTATAATGAGGGAGTGCTGTACTGTATAACTTGTCTAAACTGCTACAATTGGATTCTATCTGAAATACCAATTTAGAAACATTACCATTTTATCAAGGATCCTCTAATTTTATCTCCCCTTGTTACTCCCATCTGTACAACAAAAACAAATCACTTAATTAAATTACATTATCTCTGATTTTCATTTTTAAAGGTCACTCTGTAAAATAGTGATTGATATTAATGATAATTACAGTTATTGCAAATAAATATATAATGTCCATTTACTTTTCAAAAACAATATAATCAACATAATCTGACTCAAACTTATTTTGGATGAGAGTAGTGTTCACAATAAAGTAATGAACTCTGTAAATGAGCATATGATTTTCAAGTAATGAACTCTGTGACTGACCATGTCATTTTTGGGGGGTTTTAATTAAAGACAATTGCTTAATTACTGTATTCAATCAAACTTCTCAATGATTCCATAACATATATGTTAACATTTAGATGAGTGGATATTTATCTACTATTGGTGTGGACATAGAGCATGACATGATTGCCCATCAAGCATAGTGCTGTTATTTATTGTCCATGCAACAAAACACATGGAGGGGTCAATCATGTTGCAATCTCATCTTCAGAACATACTATTTTTGAACAGTGTTAATCAGTTTCTAATGCCTTAATCAGGAGCAAAAAACAATTAACAGAGTACGCAGTGTTAAAAGTAAATATTCTACTGGTTCAATTCTATTACTTAAATTCAGGATCAAAATTACCAAGCAATCTGAATAGTCCATCAGTTTATTAAAGTACCGATCTAGGAAAGTAACACTTTTTTTATTTCAGACCCAAGTTAAACTGAGTAAGGACCTTCATACCTGTCAAGTCATGTAATGTCACATGAAAGTGTAAGGACCTCCATATCTGTCAAGTCATGGAATGTCACATGAAAGTGTAAGGACCTCCATATCTGTCAAGTCATGGAATGTCACATGAAGTTCAGTAAGGACCTTTATATAAACCAGTCAAGTCATGGAATGTCACATGGAGTTGAGTAAGGACCTTTATACCAGTCAAGTCAAGTAATGTCACATGAAAGAGTAAGGACCTCCATATCTGTCAAGTCATGGAATGTCACATGAAGTTGAGTAAGGACCTTTATACCAGTCAAGTCATGGAATGTCACATGAAGTTGAATAAGGACCTTTATACAAGTCAAGTCATGGAATGTCACATGAAGTTGAATAAGGACCTTTATACAAGTGATTTCATGGAATGTCACATGAAAGTGTAAGGACCTCCATATCTGTCAAGTCATGGAATGTCACATGAAGTTGAGTAAGGACCTTCATAGCTGTCAAGTCATGGAATGTCACATGAAAACCAAGATTCTGAACAAGCAAACTTCCTGAAATGGTCACATTTGGAAAAAACACTCATTCTCAAAAATGCAAGACAAAAATCAAAACTTGAACACTTCTACAGTTGTCTCATTTCAAGGAATATCCTGATTTATAAAATTATATATTATGCAGTTTGTAAGGACTATTCAGTAGAACAAACAACACAGACCACGATCTGCCAGAGCATTATGCGATGGTAGATCAGAGTCTATGTTGTTTGCATTTGGACCCAGCTTATACACAAAAATATATGGTATACTATCAAACAAATTAATTCTGTACAAGATCTTCCGCATTGTCTTTGAAAAAGAAATAAAACTAGACCTAATAGCAATGGGTGCATCATAAAGAGCCATGATCTCTAAAATTTTCTCAGCTGGGCCTAAAAACAAAATAACTTCTTTTGGGAAACCAAAGATTGGGGAAGATAGGAATTCAGGGGCCACAACTCTTCTATATGATGATGTGGAATGCTGGAAATCCAATTCATTCAAGGTCTCATCAATATAAAGGTATTTGGCTGAAATACATTATTTCTTAGTAAACTTTGGCTGAAATACAACATTTCTTACTAAAGCAATGCTGTCCAAAGGAAAATTATGATGATGGTCAAAACCCCGTTAAAAAAAAAAGGCACCTCTAGTGCTATAAGACAATGTACACACCATACTGCATCCGAATATGTCCAACAGTTCCTGGATTATGCTGTTACATGGATATGCTGTAGTTTAGATTAAATATTGATGAAAAAAGGGCAATAACTCTGCTAAAATCTGACCTGAAAAGAAAACACATCTAAATGTAATATGCAATTCATGTACCAAATGACATCCAGTTATGTATAAGGGTTGTAGAACTATGCTGGTTACAAGACAGTGTGAACAGACAAATAGACTGATGGACAGAGAGACAGATGGAAAAGGTAAATATAGGGTTCCCACATCTCAATTCTGGGCCCTAATGAAATGATGCAGACTAAAGAAAATAGAAATAGAAAGTACAGTGACACTGACAGTCAGTTGTAAAACAACTGAGTATGCTAAAATAGCTTGTACCGGGGGTGGGGGGTGTACCGTATATACTCACATATAAGCCAATACCAACTGCAAATTGCATAGACCCAGATCTGTCATCACATAATGTGCCGGCAGATCAGGGTCTATGCAGTTTGTAAGGACTAATCACACATACACACACACAAGTGAAACCAATCAATATCCCCACTTTACAGAAAGTTGGCAGGTATATAAAGTAGAAGGAAAGAAGGAAGTAGTGTAAAACAAGAAACCAGTTGTCTTTCCATCTGGTATGTGCATTTCAATGAGACTCTGAGCTGTTTACATTTGTTATACTGTTAAAACAATATTTTTCATCAACTGTATCAAATGTACTAGTTTATGCAGTATATTGTTATGAATATGTTAAATGCCCAATAAAGAGAATGCAGTATATTTTATACTTGACTGCATTCTCACCCCCATTGTACCATTACTTGTCTATGAGGGTGGGTACTCCAATCTATACTGTTTTGTAACCTATCACTGCAATATTTCACATCAACTTTTAATATACAATGATTGATTTCATTTGAGAGCAAGCAATACATATGTTATTACTTGAGGGGGGGGGGTCTTCAAATTCTTGCATGATTGATAATGCTGGGTTTAGTTGTAACATCAGTCATACTCAAACATTGAAATTGCACATGCTCCTCAGCACAGGTGTTTTTCAAGTTTACAAACTCTTTGTTCTATGCACTCTACATATATATATATATATATATATATATATATATATATATATATATATATATATATATATATATATATATATATGTGTGTGTGCAAAAGTATCAATCATACAAGATTTGAACCCTCTGACTTCATTCTGGGCTCCAACCATAACCTCATGCTCCAGCCAATGTTTGCACAGCTGCAAGCCATGCATGATCTGTATTATGGATGAATTTGCTATAATAATCTGGTTGGTCACTTTGGGTATATAGGTGACAGATGATATGGTAACTGGACATGAAAAATTGATTAGATTGTACACATCATTTTGCAAAGCAATTACAGAATACATGTACGTCATGTGTGGCTCTGTATTGATTTTTAAAATGGATCTTGTTGCAAATCTAGCACTTCAATTTAACAGTATTGATCCGAAGTTTTGACCTTCTAGCTGCAGCCAATACACATCCACTGCCCCTAAAATAATGCCAAGATAGCACTTAGAATTTGTGTGTTATCACATACTTGATAGAGTACTGCATCAGGAGCTAACAAGGCCTGGGAACAATTTTCAATTTGCCCACTTGCATGATCAAACTTTTTGTCACTCCCTGAAGCTACCGTCCATTGAAAACTGTGTCCAGGTACAATGGATTGGAAATATACACATGCAATAAAATACTGTATTTATACAAGTACGATGTACACACAATTGCAAACAGCCCAGACTACGATTTACTACTGCACAGCATGCCAGCAGATTAGGGTCTTGGGAAGCTGCAGTGGCTCAGTGGTTATGGAATTGAACTTGAAACCAGGCCCACGAGTTCATGAAACTCCTCAACTTGCATGCACACTCTCAAATTTAGATTACTTACAATAAATAAACTAACTCAAATACAGTGGTCCCCTTCTTACAAGGCTGTCCTTCTGTAATGAAAACGTGGTCTTATAAAATAGGTAGCCTCTCATGATTGGGACAAAAAAATGTACTTTTTTGTGTCGGGCAAGGTGGCCTTATAAAAGGGGTGGCCTCTCTTGAGAGGGGCATACCAAGAGGGGACCACTGTACAATAGAATTCAAAGCAGCAATAGGTTTACATACAGATCTCTGTTAAATATGTATAGTTTATTTTGTAACAATTTAACAAATATAAGATCTATGACAAATGTAATTTTAAATTTGAGCACACACTCAAGTTGTGGAATTTTGTGAATACTGGGCCAAATGGGTATGGGGTTGATTCACATCATTGGATCAGCCCAGGTTGGCTACCATGGCGTGTCCTTGGGCTTGGCACTTTACCCTAGTTGCCTTTGTGCAATATAACCTTGAAAGTATTGCTATGCTGTAAAAATCCCCCCCCCCCCCAAACCAAGGTCTACACTGATAATTAGAAATGACAAGAAGAACAAACACAGACCCTGAGCCCTGAGCTGCTGGGGACAATAGGCAATAGTATATCTGGGTCTATGCTGTGTGCGGTTAAGTGTGCTCTACATATACATAAATATGGTACAAAGGGCACCATTGAATGATATAATTTACCTTTAACAGTGCTTTGATGTCCAAATTACGACTTTCAAAACACTTTAAAAAAACAAGAGTCCCTCGAAGGAACTGATGCTCCACTGGGTGAATAGAATTTCCAGGAATTCAAGATAAGACCATTTCTTCCATTTAACTGCTGAATGTTGAAACCATCTCTGATATTATTCAGGAACAACAAGGTTTTCAAATCAGCTGCTGTGGTAGACATATCGGATGTCAGATTGGCAACATTTTCATTTAGGACCAAGGATATATCATGAGAAGACTTCTGGTGGAAACCCCATGTTGATATGACATTCCATTTTGGAGGAGTAACAATAACAAGATTTTAAAGATGGGTGTCATTATGGCCATATTGGATATCACACTGGCACCATTTCCATTTAGGACCAACTAGACATCATCAAAAGTCTTTTGGTCAAAGTACAATAGTGATAAAAAGATTTTCAAGATGGCCATTATGGAACTCAGATTGGCACCATTTTCATTTATGACCAACTAGACACTATAAGAAGTGTTTCAGTAAAAATACCATGCTGATATGACCATTAATTACGGAGTAGTAGTTATAAGATTTCAAGATGGCCACTGTGGTGGCCATCTTGGATATCTGAGCAGCCCATTTTCATTTAGGACCAACTAGACATCATAAGAAATCTTCTGGTGAAAACCCCATGGCAATATTACTTTTTGGTCAGAAGGAGTAGAGATAAGATTTTCTTGCTGGTGGCTGTGGTGGCCATACTGGACATCAGATTGACAACATTTTCATTTAGTAACAACTTGACATCATAAAAAGTCTTTTAGCGAAGACCATTCATTTAGGAGAAGTAGTGATAATGAGATTTTCAATATGGCAAATGTGAAGGCCATACTGGACATCAGATCAGCAACATTTTCATTTAGGTCCAACCAGACATCATAAGAAGTCTTCTGGTGAATACCCCATGTCAATATGACTTTCTGTTTTCAGGAGGAATAGTGATAAGATTTTAAAGATGGCAGCTGTGGCAGCTCTACTGAACATCAGATCGGCAAAAATTTCATTTAGGTCCAACATCATAAAAAATCTTTTAGTGAAAGCTCCATGTTCATATGACCATCCATTCAAGAGGAGTAGCAGTAACAAGATTTTCAAGATGGCCACTGTGGTGGTCATATTGAATGTCAAATCAGCACCATTTTTATTTAAGACCAACTAGACCATGGGATGAATCCGTGTGTAGAGTTTCATAGCAATCCTCCAAGTAGTTTAGGAGAAATGATAACAAACTTGTGCTAACGGACAGAAGGATGACATACAATAGACCATCCCATAAGCTCTCCTGGTCTATGACCAGTAGAGCTAAAAAGGATATAAACCACCCTACCCCATAATCACGGTAGCTGGAAAAGTGATATTTGTGTCTCAGTATATGCAAGACTGGCAATACCAACTTTCTGTAAATACTGGCAAGTTATCATGAGAGCAGAGGAGCAAGCCTTTTCCTCTGGAATAATCTCTCTCTCTCTGTCTCTCTCTCTCAAAAGTTTTGGAGCAGCAAATGCAGATTTTCATGTCGAAATTACCATAAAACAAAGCACTATACTGTCCAAATAAGAAGTATTTTTCATTCTGACATTCTGATTGTTTTTGTTGTTACAAAAACACAAAGTTATGGTATGCAAGTCCTGAACACAAATATCACCCATAGTCAACGTAGCATGTTACTTAACAGAGTATTTATTGTGACAATTAGGAGTTAATAGTACTGGCCTTGTTTGCACAACCCTATATACCTGTGCTTCAGACTATTACAATTTATCTGTAATAAATTCCAAGACCATGCTTTGTTGACTGAGAAATGCACCAGGCAACCATGGAGTTATCTCCCTTTCTGCAGAAAGCACTGGTTTTACTTGGTAGGTTTATCTGACTGCTATTTTGTGCATTCAATATTTTATAATAGTCATGCATTTAATGGGCATTTATTATTGTAACTGGTGAAAAATACTGGTCAACTTTAAAACTAGATACTTTATTGATAAACTAAGTAGATCCAACAAATTGCATACAAGGTTTTGGAGTATTTATGAGGCACTTATTATATATTACCTCTGCCATCCCCATGACACACATGTCCACTTCCAAGTCAACACTACCACTCAAGTTTCCCTGATTCTTAGTTTTATCTTACATAACTTGAGTGGTGATCAAATTAAGTCTGTTAATATTCTCCCACAGGGCTAACTGAACTTCCCTTCTCCCCACTCTTTCAAACTGCACAAGGAAGTAATGACATTTATCTTTCTTGAAAAATTGATATGGGATTTATCTCTTCAAAGTCATTTTTAGTTTGGTGTGGCTTAGTTTGGTGTGGCACAGCAACACTTTTAAGGTTATACTGTAATGGGGCAAGCAAAGTGCTTGCCCAAGAACACACAACACAAGAACACACCACACAAGATACACCACACAAGAACACACCACACAAGCAACACCACACAAGGACACACCACAACAGCCAATCTTTGCTGATCTGATGGTAAAAATCGAAACCCACTCCATTCTGGTCACAAGTTTCAACACCTCAACCACCGCTGACAACCAAGGTTCCCCTCTCTGTGTAGTCAATTAAAAGTGCCAACTATAAAATACGGAGTTATTCGTTGAATATCAAAATGAATTTGCAACTTGCAGGGAATGAGTGAATACAGTAGTGACCTTTTTTGCTGCTCCTCTACCCCCAATACAATAAAGCCCAAATTCATTTATCCAACTCCATTCATCCAAAGTTTGGAATACTTTTCATGTTCCTAAGGAGTCTGGATAAATGTGATTCTACTGTATTTCAAAATAAATTACAATAGTCCCTTGATATAACAACCAACAGCATCACCATACAACGACAACAAACCCAACAAATTAGTGCACTTAATATATTACTTCTATCACTTCAAAGAATAATAGAGAAAAATTGTCCCATTGTGTGTGTGTGAGTGAGAGAGAGAGAGAGAGAGACAGAGACAGAGAGAGAAACATATATATATCATAATCTACAAATGCATACATAATGCTTATTGTATGCATCACTCTACTATGTAGATCAGGGGAAGGTGTGTGCACTTCTATATGATGCATTATATGTCAATAAAATCCCAGATGTGACCATAGCTGCAACTAGGTAAAATTACCAAATGCTCACACATTTGAAACCATCTAATTGATGAAATGTACAAAAAATGTATGCACCTCAGTGAGAAAAATAAACACAGATTTCACTCCAGGCATTTGCCAGTATCTGGTTTCCAGTTTGGTGTATTTCACATGTCAATCAGGACAACCTGCTCTGACCCAAGTAGGCCAACTGCATTTCGTGGGGCACCTTAGGGAGACTCAATGAAGACCAATGTATCTTGCTGATATGAGCCACACATATTCTCTCTCTCTCTCTCTCTCTCTCTCTCTCTCTCTCTCTCTCTCTCTCTCTCTCTCTCTCTCTCTCTCTCTCTCTCTCTCTCTCTCTCACACACACACAGATTAATAACCCCATAACCCCATTAAATTAAAACTAAAACTTGTACTTCCTCACATTTTTGTAATCTTAGCAACTTCTGGATGTGTTTTCTTGCCTATATACAAGATCACAGCAGCATGGGTGAAGGGAGATAATCTATCCCCATTTAACAAGAAATCTGTTTGAAGATCTAATTTTGTCTTCCTCATTGTGAAATTTGAATTCTTTGCTGATCTATTGGTATAAATCCTAAATATCTGCACAAACTGTGTACTATTCCAGCTAATCTCATTCTGCAATAAAATCAGGGTTTCTGAGAAGAGCTTATTGCTACTATATTTATTAGTGTATTTTATTTATGTGATAAATGAGCAAAAAAAGATTAAGGATAATTTAAGATCTTTTCTAATACTTCCGTGAACGTAAATTGTTTTCTGATTGGTTGAATGTCAAAATTTTTTGGCATTCAAATCCACAACATAGCATCAGAAACTTTGAGTGATATATGTAATTACTCTACCTATGACATCATGCAATATACACTATCCTGTACACTGTTGGCTACTTTTACACAAAATTGTTCCAAACAATGAAATAAAAGTGGTTAAATTATCATCTTTTTAGATTTTCCAAGCCAGCATATCAATAGTCATACATTTACAAAGTTTTTGTTTTACTGGCTCCACTAATGTGGTAATAAAACTAAGCCTGCATCCGTATACTATACTGTATCTTATTTCATGAATATACATTTTTGTGGTTTTGGGGAAAATGGACATATTCATTGGTACTTAAATGAGTGGATTTGGATTGGTTACTTGGTTTTAAAAGTACTTTCAACACATTATTGGTTATATCATGTACAGGAAATGGGAGCTAAGTGCCTTTTCCAAGGACATACAGAGGCAGCCGACCCTGGGCTAGCCTGAGCTTGTATCAAACCTGCGACCTTTGCGTTACAAGTCTGACACTTTACAACTGAGCTACTGTGCCTCCTTTGTGGATCAGGGAAGAGGCTAATTATTCCTACAGAAATATTATTGTTTGTTGGGACTCTTAAATTTATAGTTTATTGCAACTGAGAAATAAACAAAAATTGGTTTTCTACAAAAATATAATTTTTAAATAGCAAAGATTTTAAGTTCCTTCACAGAAACCACAGATAAAGTATATCATCAAATCCCCAAAACAATACTATATATATATATATATATATATATATATATATATATATATATATATATATATATATATATATATATATATATATGTGTGTGTGTGTGTGTGTGTGTGTGTGTGTGTATCCCCTAAATCTGCTTGTCAAACAGTTGGATTATTGGATTAAACTGAATTTAATTCTTAAATAGCAAAGATTTTAGGTACAGTGAAACCAGTAAATAAAGGACACTCAAGGGACCAAAAAAATGTGTTCTTTATGGATATGTATCATTTATATGGAGGTGAAATGTCATAAATTAAGATGTGCTTATGAATGTCCTCTCTAAGCAGGTATAATTTATAAGGAGGTGTCCACTAACACTATCAAGATTTGGATTAAAGAGATAACACAGTATTTACATTTCTATACCATTTTTAGAACTTAATCTTTTAATTGGCACTATATAACCAGTAGTGTGGTAACATGCCATTAAACTCTAATACATGTCTACTATACCAAAGTAATTTATGCATCATCACAACTGAGTGCTGTAATTATAGAATCAAAATTAATTTCAAACTGAATTTTTAAAGTCATGTGTAAAATGTACTTGGCTTAAAATTTATGTCTATGAATTAAGTTAGGATTATAACAAATCTCATTTTGCAGAGAAAATCTGAGAAGTTACAATGGACATTGAGTTAAATAGAATTTAAGAAAAATTCTTTATCAATGTACAAGGTTGAAAGGGGCATAGATTTTACAACACTGCAGGCAAAGAATTATACATCAGCCATCTTACTAAGGTCGAGAGGGAGAAACTGAACATGCCATAAGCATGATAAATGCAGTTCGCAGCATTAATCCGATTATCTTTTTTTTTACTTCTCTCATTTTCCAAACTATATGTAATTATCATGGCCAGTGTAGGAGAGTAGTCATCAACTAGGCTGGTTGAGGCAAAGCATGCTGGGATCAGAAAGTAAAGGAACATTGAGCCGCTCTGGGAATGGCAACCATCCCTGCTTTGGTAATTTGCCGGCAAGGAACTAATTGGCACCGCTGAAGACCCCTAGCTGTCACCTTGCACAGAAGATTGAGTGGGGAGGAATTTTTTGCAATATATCAAAGCAGATATTTCTTGCTGGCTCTTGCAGAATGAATCTTTTACTGCAGACATTAGCTGCAACCTTCACTGCCTTGTGCACTGAACTGTAGGCCAGTAAGCAAGATGGAGGCTGGGACTTCATATTTATCTCTTCATAATCCACACTATACTGGCAGATCAGGGTTTATGTTGTTTGCTTCAAATCCCAAGCAGAACAAACAAGATAGACTTTGATCTGCCATTACATTATATATCAGCAGATCCCGGCCTATGCAGTGTGCAGTTGGGTGTATGACAGATAAATACGGTATCTGGACTAGTTTATAGCACCTTACAGAATTCTGATAATGAAGGCCAAACAATATATTCAAATGTTTCAATGAAGGTGTCAATGCTGACATTATGGCATGGTTTTATATGTATAAAATATCAACAAGGAATCAGTGAGCGAAAAAAAAATACCTATGCCCAAAAAGATCACAATATTTATGTTTGTGAAACATATATGCCCCCAATGCAGACCAAAAAATCCAAATCCACAAAGTTTAAACATCTAAGAAAATTTGAAAAATTGCTAAAATGGCATGAAAATATAATCAGGTCATCTACATCTGAATACAAACATGCATAGAAAATTCCATTTGTCGACCTCAAGAGGTTTTTGTTTAATTATGCCAAGAAGGTTTTCATAAATAAGTAAAGTCAAAAAGTTCAAAAATGTGTTAAAAAAAATTAAAAATGTATGTATAAGCCTGAAAATCTAATCAGGTTATCCATATATGAAAATGAATATGCCTACCAATTTTACCTGTGTACCTTAATCTAATCAGGTTATCCATATATGAAAATGAATATGCCTACCAATTTTACCTGTGTACCTTAAGCAGTTCTTGCTTAATCATGCTAACAAGGTTCTGGGTTCAAAAAGGCGAAACTCCAAAACGTTTTTAAATTTTGTGAGAAAAAAAAAAATTGAAAAATTATTGTAATGACTATCTATATATGCATTTAAATATGCCAGCCAATTTCATCATCTACGTTGAGTGCTTTTCACACAATTTTGCTAACAAGGTTCTGGGGATGGATGGACAAACAAATGTACAGACAGACAAGACCAAATCAAGATGCCCCTTCAGCAAGCTGCAGAGGCATACAAATGTGAATATGGTGACCAACACAATATCCATGATGCCATACAGCGAGGATCGTACATACCGTATATTCTCACGTATAAGCCAATACCAACTGCAAACTGCATAGATCCAGATCTGCTGTTGCATAATTTGCTGGCAGATCTGAGTCTATGCAGTTTGTAATGACTGATCAGTAGAACAAACAATTAGATGCAGATGAAACTGATTATGGGGAAGGTTGCACTTTAAGGTCACTTGATGGTGGGAAATTTGACATGTTGTCCAGTTAAACTGATCAGCATTATACAGACCGTATATTTTTTCCTGTTTTTATTATTCCTATTTGAAGTGATGATTCTGAATGAAAACCATCTTCAATGGTATTAAAACACACTAGTATGATCAATAAAGTCTTCTGTAAAACAACCAATGATTTTCAGTTACTACTGCAGGGTGGTAACTTTTAGGAATTGAAAAACTGCCACTGCAAAACTAGAAGTCAAACATAATTAATGACCATGACCATCTAAGGGAGGAAACTGCTAGTGGTCAGTGCAACTGACCACAACTTCGGCCTATCTCAATGTAAGGGAAATAACTCTAAAAGAGATGGAGGTTTTCTCTCTAAACTGACCAAGAGAGAAAACAAAATGTCAAAAAAAAAAAAAATTTTTTTTTAGAAATGATAAAAGTGAAACAAAGATGATTTTTTTTTGTTCCCATTTTATATGTGGCTGATTATAATAGAATATATTGGTTATACTAATGATATGGTGCATGACTTGATATTAAGATGGTTATCCAAACTTTATAGCAAAAAATTCATGATAAAACTACACAAATTTAAAACTAGGATCTATATGAAATATAAATTAGATGAAATCTGTCAAATCTCTAATTGCAATCAACAGTTTTTCAATCCAATGACCTAAACAAGTTGGCATATACCACTGAAATTACTTGATTAAAAATGAACAAAAAAGTTTGACTTAGCTAGTCCAACAGAACACTATTTCTAAAGAAACCTTCTTACATGATATAAAACCTTCATTAGTAAAAGACATCTCACTGGGGACTACAGCTTCTGATTTTGTCTCCTTCAAATTTGTCTTTAACATTTTCAAGTCATTACTTGTGATTGTGCCTATCAAATACTGATGCAAAACTTATTGTACAAGTTTTACAGTTATATAGAGACACTGACAATTCCAGATGAAACTACCTTATCTACTCACGTATAATCCGATACCAACTGCAAACTGCGTAAACCCAGATCTGCTGTTGCATAATGCGCCGGCAGATCTGGGTCTATGCAGTTTGTAAGGACTAATCAGTAAAACAAACAACATAGATCCTGATCTGCCGGCACATTATGCAACGAAGATCAGGTTCTATGTTGTTTGAATTTGGACCAAGCTTATACGCGAGTATAGACAGTATATCTCTTGCTAAATATTGTCCATTTTAAACACAGCTTGCAGTCTTCTTTGTAGTGATGTGAATCTTTTCCTCCTATATAGCTGCAAGCTGATAAGACTTATTTTAAGCATGAAAGCAAAATGCTACTGAAATAAACCCACAAACTATCTTAACTCATACTTTACTATCTAGGAAAAGAGAAATAATAATAAGGGAAAATTCAGGATAAAATCTGTATCCTTTCCTGAAGCCTGGGGGTAGTTTACATTTTACTTAAGTCTAAAAGCAGTACTAACATGATGACTGTGTATTTTGGTATCTGATAAAACAACCACACTAGTGACAAGAATAACACCATTTGTACTTCAAAAAAGTAACAAGAGAGGATGAAAATGAAATTGCATTAAACAGTTGTTAACATTTCACATCAATGAAATCAATCCAAATTAAAAATGATAACTGATAAAAATGTTAAGGTCTGTGCTAAGAATGCCACTTTAATAAGAAAAGGTCATTCAAAAAGTACAATTATCATTTTTATGGATGCTACCATGAGTGCCAGGTGAATGGTGAATGCACACATCAAGTTCATGAATTATACATACAACAGTATCTAGGAAACTGAGCTACATGTAAATACAAAAAAAAAATGAAAATATTCAATGGATCATGAAAAGAACATCACTTCTACCTATTTGTATCTTCTGCCTATAGAAATTTCAAATGTGAACACACCCAAATTTTATGACTGTACATACAAAAGTGTCTGATCACTCAAGCTTCAAAAATAAGTTACAATGACCTACTTTTGCTGATTGTACTATTAAGTTTCATCATCATACAAACAACTGTGTCAAGGAAACTGAGCTAAATGTAAGAAATTAACATAATCACTGGAGCACAAAAAGTAGATAACCGTGACATACTTTGCTTTCAACAGGATAGCATTTTCCAAGATGAATATAACAAAAAAATTTAAGTGTTGTGCATACAACAGAGACACTGAGCTAAATGCCAGAACTTAAAGAATCCACTCAAACATGAAATGTTGTTCACTGTCATGAGCTTCATGACTGTATATACAACAATATCAGAGAAACTGAGCAAAATGTCAAATGTAATGTGCATGGAGTCATAAAAGTGACAAGTGATACAAGTAAGGGAACCTTAGACTGAGGGATGGTCTGACTTGGCTGTGTCTTGATATTTAATGAAGTGAAATCACATTATAATTGCTTCTCAAAACCCAAGAACGATTATAAAGTGAAATAAATTAAGCAGCATCAATAAAACATAAAACTGGCCAATTTAACAAGATTTATATTGGGATACTCATGTTACAAGAAGGCAGCGGTACACAGATAGGATTTTTAGTAAGTGACCACTGTATGTTAATGTTTTCTAAGCATCAAACTAGGATACAGTGAAACTCCATAAATCTGGACAATTTTGTCTCCAATAATGTATTTTGATGTTACTGTTTTACAAGCATCAAACTAGGATACAGTGAAACTCCATAAATCTGGACAATTTTGTCTCCAATACTGTATTTTGATGTTACTGTTTTACAAGCATCACACTAGGATAGAGTGAAACTCCATAAATCTGGACAATTTTGTCTCCAACACTGTAGTACGGATTAACTGAGCCTGGATCAATGAATCACTTTTCAGTTTCCTAAAATTGTGGTTTGGATATCCTGAAATTCTGATAAACAGCATCCAGATTTATATGTACAATGCTACACTGAATTCAACCAAGCATTTTAAAATCCCTAGTAATACTGACAAGCTTACACACACACACACTACCATCTATACTTGCATATAAGCCAGGTCCAAATGCAAACAACATAGACCCTGATCTGCCATCGCATAATGCGCCGGCAGATCAGGGTCTATGTTGTTTGTTCTGCTGATTAGTCCTTACAAACTGCACAGACCCAGATCTGCTGGCACATTATGCAATGGCAGATGTGTCTATGCAGTTTGCAGTTGTATCGGCTTATACGCGAGTATAGACGGTATTATGGGTGGTCTTTGGTGAAGGTCTAAGCACTCTTGGGTTCCATCTTGTGCAGGAAAGAAGACATATTTTTGTGATAAGCAACTGCAGGACCCTGCTGTCTGAGCTTCCAGTTAATTGTCCTGAACACTCAGTTTTAAAAACTTTAGTCTATAGTTCACTATACACTACTCACTCAATAACTCATGCCCGGATAACTTGCTGTAAGGGTGCAAATTTCTGTTGATGTATTTGGTAGAGCACAGCAGAGTATAGAACACATTAGTTTTGGCAGAGAACAATTAATTAGATTTATGAGGGAAGATACCGTATTAAATCGCTAGACTGCGATGGTTTTAATGTCCATGTTAGAGGGGTGAAATTGATTCTTAATTAAGCCTTCATTGTAGCCCTACTGGTGGTACGAAAGTTATTTGGAGGTCTAGAGATCAAAAATGTAAAAGTTGACAGTTTGCAGGACTAGATATGAAGCAAGTAGAAGTTGCATTATCTTTTGGAAATTCTCCAGAATCGGTTATTTAAAAATCTAGAGGGTTACGCTGACCGCATTTTGGTATGTATTTATAAAAGGTGGTAGATACGTTTAATCTGATTGCCTATGGGGCGTGTTTCCCACACAACATTTCATGGGGTTTTTTTTATATGCCCCATCGCAAAATTTAGTCAGTCTAAATTCCTGCAAGAGGAAGATATTTTGACTCCGAGATTGAATTTAAAAGAAATTCTCTCGTATAAACTTTTGTTCAAGGGACCGGATGTCTGGAAGTTGACGGACAATTCTGGCGGTAGAAGTGAGCGAGGCTTGAAAGCACAAGGTATTTGCATCAATCTCATGTAATTCATTGATACCAATATAATTATTTGCTTGAATTTATTTGTTTCAATTCATAGATAAATTTTCTTGATATGAGTATAACTATTTGTTGAGTTCTTTTGTCTGAATTCGTACAATAATCTTCTTTATATGAGTTTGATGAATTGTTTGAATTTGTCGTCGTGATTGCTATAGAAATCACGTATTCTAAGAATTTCCTGCATTACTTTATTTGATACAAGTCGTCTTAGATGATTTCATGTATGATAAAGACTTGAATGAATATTCACTGAAATTAATGTAGTAGTGAATTTCATTGATTCATTTGTATAATTGAGACAGGAACTTAAACTGTTATGTCTTGTGTGGTGTTAATGTGAATTAGGAATGAAATAGCCGTTAGAAATACATTAATCTTCAGAAACTAGGTTTGTTTATGGTCTGCCAGGCTTGGCCTGACCAGATAGCCTTTGGTATCTGTTTGAATTCCGATAGGACGATATCTGACGTAACGAGAGTGGAGTAATGCTCTACTCCCAGAAGGATATTTGACAGAAGATTTAGGTTGCTTCTTGTTTTAATTTTAAGGGGAAAATAGCTCCACCTACATACCTATCCACCTACCTACCTACCTGCACAAAATTTGACGGCCAGAAAGAGGCGAGATAAGATAGAGAGTAAGAAGGAAGGAAAAGAAGGGGAGAACATCAGTCTTGACCTGACAGCAACATTGGATTTGGAGGGACCAGCGATAACCAGGTTATGCAGTCAGGCAGGGCAATGACTTCGATTGTTCACTCGATTCTATGATGAACTAATTCTATTGTTTTAAACAGATCGGCTATTTATATAAGTATATTTGTGTTTGAAATTCGGTAAATAATTTATTTCAAAAAGAAGTGTATCTTCCTAATGTAATGTATTATCTTAGTTTGTTTTATGTAATTGATTAAATTGTTATATTTCATGTACAGGGTCTCGTGTTATTCTGTTATATATATCTGCTCAGATCTCTATTTATTCCATCTATAAATTTCATAATTTATTTTATTATTTACTCGATCCAGGCAATAACACCTAGGTCGATCATCCTCTAGATAACGATAACCAACCAAATAAAGCGGACACCTTGTAATGAGGGTAGTCCACCACACTTGCGAACCCGCTTATTATGAGGAGTCTATTTTTTTCGAGGTCCCTCTGTAACTTGTGCCCCTGTATAAAGTGCAGTCTATATTTTTGGACCCTGTTGCTTGCAAGTTATCGAGGGAGAGGTGTATATTACATGGACTCCCAGTTTGGCAGAAATGTGACCCTAGACTTCCACTCTCGAAATCCTGAAGAGAGCTCTCTGGACAATTAATATCATGTGATGATCTTTTGTTATGGCTGGCAATCTTGTTAGGGTGCTTATGCAGCTTACCATATATACTTACATATAATCCAGGTCCAAATGCAAACAACATAAACCCTGATCTGCTGTCACATTATGCGCCGGCAGATCAGGGTCTATGTTGTTTGTTCTACTGATTAGTCCTTACAAACTGCATAGACTCAGATCTGCCAGCACATTATGTGACGGCAGATCTGGGTCTATGCAGTTTGCAGTTGGTATCGGATTATACACGAGTATATACACTAAGCTTTATGGTGAGGAGAGTATATACAAGTTTTTGAGAGAGGTTTTGAGGAGACCAAGAGCAGTCCCAAGAGAATATACATGCCTTTACTGATCAAGATGTACATGCAGATCCTTTTTAAGAGCACCTGCTGTAGTGCTACTTTTTAACTCTTCCTAGTGAGCCCTCTATTCACGACTTTTTCTGTCAAATTTAACCTGGCATAATATCAAATAAATAGTATTTCCTATAGCAATTGTCTGGGTAACCAAAAAAATGGTACACAATTGCCTGTAAATAGAGTGGCAATTTGACCTAGAATAAATACACTTGTATTTTGTGCTAGGTCTACTTTTTTGGTATCAAGAAGCAGTGAAAGTATCACATTCTCATATCAAATTCTAAGAAATGTGTGGGTACAGAAGATGACACTTACTATACATTTTACCCTTGTCACCATCTTCTGTAAATTAATTAACAACAATTCTGTGATACTTGCTGTCAAATCCAGTTGTTAGCTTGTTTGATGTTTAATGGCACATCAACATTTGAAAGGTGACACATTATATAATGCTGTGGCATGAAAGGTAATTGGTTGTATCATGACGAGGCATCAAAAGTAAGAAGTTATATCATGCCAAGGTTGGTTATATTATGCCAAGACATGAAAGAGGTTATATCATGCCAAGGTTGGTTATATTATGCCAAGGCATGAAATGAAAGAGATTATATCATGCCAAGGTTGGTTATATTATGCCAAGGCATGAAATGAAAGAGGTTATATCATGCCAAGGTTGATTATATTATGCCAAGGCATGAAATGAAAGGTTATATTATGCCAAGGCATGAAATGAAAGAGGTTATATCATGCCAAGGTTGATTATATTATGCCAAGGCATCAAAAGTAAGAAGTTATATCATGCCAAGGTTGGTTATATTATGCCAAGACATGAAAGAGGTTATATCGTGCCAAGGTTGATTATATTATGCTAAGGCATGAAATGTAAGAGGTTATATCATGCCAAGGCATAAAAGGTAATAGATAATATAATGCCAAGGCAATCTGAGTGGCTTGCCCAAGAACATACCACAGCAGCTGACCAACTTAGTTTGGGCAGGATTCAAACCTGTATAGTGTTGGCACAAGGGTTCAAGATGCCCGGGGGCAATTTTCTTTAGTGGCGCCCCTACTTTGCTACAGAGAACAATTTTTAAAGCAGTTGCCTACCTCCCTCCTTTATTGCACCTCCCCCCTCCTAAATATATATTTTGTGAAGAATTGCCTCCGTTACACTAAGGTGAAGGTGAAATACTATGAATGTTTCATCTGCAAAAACAAAGAAAAGCTCCCGACAGCCACCGTTGCCTCCCTCTCCCGCCCTCATGCTGCCACTGAACCTGTACCATTCTTGTCACAAGTCAAGCACATTAACCAATGAACCACTGCAACTCCCTTTGAAGATAAAATCAAGATGAATTCAAGTCATTTATTACATCAAGATGAATTCAAACCATTTATTACAAATGATAAAATAAATATATACAAGAAAGTAATTTCTTTCCTTCCTTTCAAACTTCTCCTTTCCTATTTTGTGAAGAAAACAGTAAACTGTGTCTGCACAAGTTACCAACCTATGACAATTTTACATGGAACAAGTTCATCTCTTTAGTTTCCAAGAAAACTTGTGAGGATCAGGTGTATTATGAAAGACTTTACAAATTATAATCTTGCATGTTCTGAGTGGTAGTGTTTTAATTTCTTAAAATATATTAGTTGTATATTGTATATACAGACAGATTTTAAAAATTAGCAAATTTTAATGACATAATATTTTTTATTTTTTTTAAAAATGTTTCTTTAGATAAAAAAGAAAGTCACTTCACTATTTTATACAGCAAATGAAAATGTATCCCTTTTGAGCCTCGATGAATGCATGGCCAGTTTGCTAACATGCGTTGACCCACTTATGTGCACTGAAGCAATACATCAGACACAATCAATATCAAGTTAAATATACACCCGCCTGGCCAGTGCAACCAAATATCATACATATTTAATGATGCTCCTATATATCATGATCCATCATGTCAAGAAAAAGTGGCTCAACCTGACTCTAATTTTCAATTAATTTTGAAGACACTTTTCCCAAAATAGTGCCATGACAATGTCCCCATGCAGATATACCTGGAGTTGACGAGATTGCACCTCTTATGCAACCACCCACAGGTGTATGTGCATACCTTTCTCAGTTACCTGTCCAATTGGCTGAACCAAGCGGCTACCAATCGACGGTAACACATGATATTGATTTCAAAGTGTCTGGGGACAACATAGCAGACAACCAGGTTATTGCCTCGGTACTCAGATGACCAGATAGCATTTTCCCGCAAATGGCTCGGCTGAAGAACTGTCAGGGCAGGTAGCCAAACATTGAGCATGGTGACATTGTTATGTACAAAGGTAAACTTGAGAGTGAAACGCGTTGAAATCAAACAATCTGGGCCCATTTTACTAGCATGATCAATAGTCTGTCAGAAGAGTGACAGAGTAGCAGCTGATGAAGCTCTTTTGTCCCAATAAAATATTCGAAACTGACACACAATTATCCAACCAGTGAAGCGTAAATTGCGGGTCAAAACTGAATTATCGGGCAGAGTATATACCTAGTCTTGTATCAAATAAATGTCTTGCGCATTTACACTGCAACTCAGATTGGCTTTTTGATGTGTATATGAAATACCTGAACAAGCACGGTGATTACCTCATCATTACCTTTAAAAAAAAAGAAGAGAGCCATATATGAGGCTCTTGATGGGTACGTAATGATCTCATTTATTTTAACCCAATGTTTATGCCTATGTTGAAATTAGTCATCATGAAATATATCACTGCTCTCTTTGATGTTCATTTCAACATAAGGTGGGGGGGGGGCAGTATTTAAATTCCTAATTTTTGTTTGTTTCACACAGATTTTAAAAATATTAAAAAATAATATCTACCAATTGATTCCCCTTTCCTTCTATAATCGTATCTACCTTGGTCAATATGCCCTTCAAATTAATTCATCATCATAATCATAATCATGTGTTTGACAGATAATGTTCATTAATACTAAAATTCCCCATGTGAAACCCCTCAACATATTAAAAAATAGCAACCAGGGCAATTAATGCAACCATGATGACACAATATTACACCAATATCTGGCCTTTACGCTAATGTCAATGGCCACTCCTACTTGTATTGAAGCCATGCCCTGTTTTACTACATGTACCTCATGGCAGCTAGACTGCTAGAATAATTTCAGTCACTATGACCCTCTACAGACCTGGTCAGGTTGCCTTGATATCAAGGCAAATATACTCTTTGATAATTGTGAACCACCAATGTGCAACAGTCCACATGACACCGATTTAAGACAACCTGGACATCTTGACCTAAATATTCTTGAATTGATTCCTCATATGAAATCAAGTCTCAACAAATAATTAATTAATGCATATGGTTTATAATACATGGACCTCAGTATAAATGGCAGTCTATTTCAGTACACTATTATAATGGTTGACATGCATGACAGTGTGTACAGTACTTCAGTTCTTTGATGACTGCCATTTGCTACCTTCCACAATGAATGACTTTTATCAATATATTACATCAACTTGCAACACATACCTAGACAATTGGTGTCCTTACTATATAAATGGTACAGTTCTGTATACAATGCAGAATCTCCAGACTCGTTCACATAAATAAAAAAACAATAACCCAAACACTGGACTAAAAATAACAACTTTTCATGCTCAATTCGAATGTTAGTTTGATAGTGAGACCTCTCACATTAAAATACTTCATTTATTTGTACAGTACAATGCTGTTCACGGGAACCATAAAGTGACCAGTGCTATAAATGAGGGAGCCTTATAATGAGAGATGTACCATCATGACTATGTCATAATATTATATACCAACCTAACTATGTCATAAGTGTATACCAACATGACTATGTGATATTAGTGTATACCAACATAACTATGTCATAATAGTGTATACCAACACGACTATGTCATAACAGTGTATACCAACATAACAATAGACTATATAATCATTAGGGGTGAAACGATTCATCAATATATCGATGCATCGATACTTTTTCCATATCGATACACGTATCGATACAAGAGGTGAAGAATTGATACAAAACGATATCTACCCTATATAAGTTACTTTAATCTTCAGCAGTCATGAATAATTATTAGTCATTTGCCTTCTTATTCTTTAAACTGAGAATCGATAATGTATCGTATCATAGGCTGTGTATCGTGAATCGTATCGATACGCGGCACAGTTGTATTGTTTCACCCCTAATAATCATCTGTGATCACATTATAATTTTAACCAAGAACATCAAGTGAAATAAATTAGGAAACAACCGTGTAGGATCCATGACCGTACCAGCATTTTAGGGGGTCAGTGGAATATCAAGGGGCCACTAAAAGAGACCACTAGACATATTACAAAATGAACATGTTCCTACTACCATATCAGTGTCGTAAAAGGTGCAAAAAAAATTAACCACCTATATAAGTTGTAAGGTTGCGCTTTGTGTGCCGAGTGTCATGTACCATATGTACTCGCGTATAAGCTAATACCAACTGCAAACTGCATAGACCCACATCTTTCCTCGCATAATGCTCCAGCAGATCTGGGTCTATGCAGTTTTGTGAGGACTAATCAGTAGAACAAACAACATAGACCCTGATCTGCTGGCACATTATGTGATGGCAGATAAGGGTCTAAGTTGCTGCATTTGGACCTGGTTTATACACGAGTATATACAGTAAGTCCTCTAAGTCATCAGAGGCTTGATTATGACACCCAGACCATGTGTCAAGGTTTCAGTGTGAGCAAACTGTATGGACTTAAAGAATAATGGACTTTGTCACACAATGAATACTTAGGTCAATACTGCATGCATAAAACCAGATCTACCATCAAAATGCCCCAACAGATCTGCCATCACAATGACCCAACATATCTGCCATCACAATGCCCCAACAGATCAGTGTCTCTGCTGTTCATTCTTAAATGTTTGATTTTAAGCTAAGAGTGTGGACACTGACCTGCCTATGCATCATGTGATCGCAGATCTGGATCTATACCATATGCAGTTGGGAATCTATTACACATAATCTTGGCACTCACCTGGCCAAAATCAGGGGTCAAGATTCACAGTCCAATATCAAAGACCTAAATTTCTGGGGTTTACAAATCAGGTCATGGATACCTATATTTGCAAGAATCACAAACAAGATTACCACTTGTGAATTATGTTACAATGGTTTGATTGGTCTGCAAGAAAGTTCAGTCATTATTATTGCTTATTGGCTTTGCATCAGGGTTTAATTTAGGACACGTGACAGTGGGATTCACACTGATTTCTAAACGGGAGTCCCTCAAAGGGGCTGATGCTCTATACTCCGAAAAGAATTTCCAGGAATTCAAGACAAGACCACATTTCTTCTTTTCAACTGCTAAATGCTGAAACCATATCTGATAATCTTAAACAACAAGATTTTCAAATTAGCCACTGTGGCAGCCATTTGGCCAAACTATACACCATTAGAAGACTTTTGGTGAAAATCCCATGTTAATATGACTATCCATTCAGGAGAATTAGTGACATGATTTTCAATATGTTCATTGTGGCAGCTATATTTGAGGTCAGATCAGCATCATTTTCATTTAGGACCAACTAAATATAAAATTAGTCTTCTGGTGAAAACCCTAAGTCGATATGACTTTCCATTTAGGAGGAGTTGCAATAACAAGATTTGCAAGATGAATGCCCTCGTGGCCATACAGGATGTCAAATCGGCACCATTTCAGCTAGTATCAACTAGACATCATAAGAAGTCTTCTCGTGAAAACCCCATGCCAATATCACTTTCCGTTCAGGAGGAGTAGCAATAGCAAAATTTTCAAGATGGCTGCCATGGTGGCCACATTAGATGTCAGATTGGCACGATTTTCATTTAGACCAACTAAGCATCATAAAAAGTCTTGTAGTGAAAACCCCATGTTGATATGATCACACATACAGGAGTAGCAATAACAAGATATTCAACAGGGCCACTGTGGTGGCCATATTGGATGTCCAGGTGGTACCATTTTCATTTAGGACCAACTAGATGTCATAAGAAGCCTTCTGGTGAAAACCCCATGTCAGTACAACTCTCTGTTCAGGAGAAGTAGCAATAACAAGATTTTCAAGATGGCTGCCATGGTGGCCATACTGGATGTCAGATTGGCATCATTTCATTTAGGACCAACTAGACATAAGAAGTCTTTTAGTGAAAACCCCATGATGATTTAACCATCCATTCTGGAGTAGCAATAAAAAAAATTTCAAGATGGCTTATGTGGTGGCCATACTGGATGTCTGAACAGCACTGTTTTCATTTAGGACCAACTAGACCTTGTTATGGCAATCCTTCATGTAGTTTAGGAGTAGTAGTGATAACAAACAGATGGATGACAGATGACGGACAACAGACAACATGCCATCACATAAGTCTATGACCAATAGAGCTAAAATCACTCAAAAACATAAACTGAACAATCATGCAATCATTTTTACAATCCCCACTTTTATTTCATTTAATTTCATCTAAACTTTATTTAGAAAATTCTCCTCTTTTTTCCAAATGGAGGGGAGAATTTCCTCCATTAATGTTCAGTTCCTAAATAGACCTTGCTTTGCATCTCCAGAACTCAAGTCTGATACTTTGTGAGAATACAGAAAAACACATCTATGCAATTTGTATTAAGAAATGTGCATGTATGGATTACATTTAGGCACTGCCCTTTTGCTTTGAAGTGAATATGAGATCATATCATGGAGCTGCAAACTGAATGTTCTTATCAAAACAACTTCAACATCTTATAAAAATACCAGATCATTTATACTGATGATATTATTTTTAACAAAAAATGTTGGTCAAGATTCTGACTTTTTATTTAGCTACAAAGCACAAAACCCCTAATACTGTGCTTATTCTAAAAAGAAATTTACCACCGACCTTAATCTAGGGTGTGGATGGACACATGGATGAATATATGGACATGAAGTGATCACTATGTGAAGCTTCCATCATGTTGTACTCAACAAAAACACCCTTTGGTCAAACACAAGATCTGCATTAATCACCAAACAACTTAGTCCACTGATCACTGTTTCATCAAAAACAAAACGTACCAAATGATTGATATAAATTATGGGAAAATATCAAATTATCAAATCAAGACCCTGGATGAATGTTGTTATTAGCAAGAAAAAAGCAACCTTTGATGGCCACAATTCAGGAAATCAATGGTCCATGAAATTTGGCCACAATTCAGGAAATCAATGGTCAATGAAATTATGCGATGATTACTATTATACTAATTCTGCTGAAGTCAGCTGACAAATGGAAATAGTTATCTGAAGCAAAGGCATAATTTAGGGATCCAAAAGGTTAAAGCTATACAGAAGTGCACAGCCAAACTTAATTTGTACTGTCAACAGTGGCCAAGAAAATAGTCCCCAAATGACCACAAGTTTTATGTAGTTCGGGTCTCACAGGGGCCCAACAGCAGTCGAACAGATACCGTATATACTTGCTTGTAAGTTCGGTCCAACTGCAAACATAGACCCTGATCTGCTGTCCCATAATGCGCAGGCAGATCAGGGCCTATGTTGTTCTACTGATTACTCCTAACAAACTGCATAGACCCAGATCTGCCCACCCATTATACAATAGCAGATCTGGGTTTGTGCAGTTTGCAGTTGGACTCGACTTAAAAGTGAGTATATACTGTAGTATAAGCCATGTGTAACACTTTTCTGTTGAGAATTGGACAGATGGATGTCATAACGAGTCCAATTAAGGATAAATAAAATGATCCGAGTCTGGCAGCAGCCACTGGACAAAGGCTATAGATACAACATGGTCTCATCAACTTGAAAGGCAAGACAGTACTATACAACAAGATTACACTGAACAAAAACTGATCATCCAGTGCTGGAATCTTAAGTTAAACTATTCAGGAGACAATTTGCTATAATCATAACCCCTAATAATGACTATGATATGGGGCCTGGTACAATGTTTAGGATTTATTAATTGACTGATTGATTAGTATTTAATGGCAAATTACATGAAACACTGTTTACTTTTAGTGCCGAGATACTGGGATATAAAGTCCCTCACCTAGAGATACACCACAGCAGCCAACCTCATGTCTGATCTTGACGGGATTCAAATCCACAACCCCACTGATCACTGAACAAGGGTCTGGCATACTAATCACTAAGCTACCATGGCTACTTTAAATGATTCAGGGCCTTTGTAATGATTACGATATGGGAATGGTACAACTCTTTGGAACATGAGCAGT
Organism: Margaritifera margaritifera; assembly: GCA_029931535.1. Classification (NCBI taxonomy): domain Eukaryota; kingdom Metazoa; phylum Mollusca; class Bivalvia; order Unionida; family Margaritiferidae; genus Margaritifera; species Margaritifera margaritifera. Next base: position 947,557 of record JAQPZY010001246.1, read on the forward strand.
AAGGTAGGCAAATGTCCAATGTGAACACCGCTAACGAGAAATTTTGCATTGCCATGGAATACCTTTATGATGACATTAGTTAATATAAACATTGATTTTTATAATCTACAGCTGCATAATCATGCAATCATGCAACAGAGTATTTTTTCTTGTTAAAAATTTGTTTTTAAATTATATTTCATCAGTATGAAATGCTGTGGGGGGGGGGGGGGGAGATTAAATACTTAAATACTGTCTTTCCATGCAAGAGAGATCTTGGAGATGAGTGGTTCATCTGATGTTACCATATATCACCATTAAAATGTATTTTTCTGATTCAGCATAATGACTATATTGGCAAAAATACAGATCAGTGATATCATAGCTTTTGTTCTACCCACCCACCCCAGCCCACATACCATATATACTTGCGTATAAGCAAATACCAATTACAAACTGCATAGGCCCACAGCTGCCATCGCATAATGCGCTGGCAGATCTGGGTCTATGCAGTTTGTAAGGACTAATCAGTAGAACAAACAACATATACCCTGATCTGCCAGCGCATTATGCGACCAAAGATCAGGGTCTATGTTGTTTGCATTTGGACTGGGCTTATACATGAATATATATGGTAAATCTCTTTCCATTTCACTGCAATACATGGCACTAATACAACATTTATCATTGTAAGTCATGTACTCAGCATTAGTATATTTCAAGTGACACATGTTTTTGTCAGTTATAAATAGCAACATTCTACGAGTAGTGGTCAGTGGGAAAAAAATGGAACAGTTTGTGTACTGTACCTTTGGCCTCGGCACTTAGCCAAACACACAATAGTATAAACATCTATTAGTGTGATATAGTAAAAACAAAAGTAGCAATATCACTATACAACTTTTGACTCACAGTAGCATATCACAGTTTAAAAAAAAAAAGAAATGGGATTAATCCAAATATCATTTGTTCACATTCATTTTACACAAATTGACAAGGATCTCAATTAACAAACTGCCTGGCTAATAATTGTAACAATATTAATATTAATAATAATGATAGTAACAATAATAATAATAATGATAGTAACAATAATTATAATAATGATAGTAACAATATTAATAATAATGATAGTAACAACAATAAAAATAATAATGATAGTAACAATATTAATAATAATGATAGTAACAATAATTATAATAATGATAGTAACAATAATAATAATAATGATAGTAACAATAATGATAATGATAGTAACAATAATAATAATAATGATAGTAACAATATTAATAATAATGAAAGTAACAATAATTATAATAATGATAGTAACAATAATAATAATAATAATGAGTGGAACAATATTAATAATAATGATTGTAACAATAATAATAATAATCTGTTCCTATACATTATTTTATAGATACTGATATATTTAGATAAATGGAGTCCAGTTTAATGAGACATCACAGGATTTCATTTTTTGTCCTTCAGCTCACAATTTTTCAACTTTTCTTGTGGTGATGGGGTTTAATCTTCACCATTAGTACAATGGAATTGATTCAAGCCTTTCTGCCATGGTTTGAGGATTAAGATCTTTATTTCCATTGCCGACTAAAAGCTATCAAGGAGACTGGAAAATCTATCATATGATGTAAAATCATAAGAACACAAAATATTTTAAATACATAATTCACTTCTATTTTAACTCTAAATGATGAACTTATTTTTGTTACAAAATATTTTAAATACATAATTCACTTCTATTTTAACTCTAAATGATGATGAACTTATTTTTTTTACAAAAGTAGTTTTAACACATGAAAACTGTATATTTGATAAGTAAGTTTTGAATTAAAATAATGAGATGAATTTCCTTTAATTCAATTAAAAACAGCCTTAATACAATTATACAAAGACAGAAAAATTAATCTTCCTTCAAAGCCTGCAAATCTACAACATCTGCTGAGGATGGCAGTTAATTTACAAAATTCTTTTGAATTTTAAACTTGTGAAATACTATTTCCATGTATCAATTTCACCTCCCCCTCAGCAAAGATTATAAAGAGGGTATTAGAAAAGAAGTTATGCAAGCACACCATTAGATAATTACTGCCCTATGGTAACTGGTTTTATGCCCTGGCCTTTCTTACCCCTCCATGGCGTCTGACTACTTACCGTAGCATTTCAAATAAACCTTACCTTAGCAGAATTTGTATACTTATATCACTTCTGAATTAGAACTATCAGTCCAGCTTTGCAAGATTTAAATAAGGAGTGCATTGCAAGATTTCAAGTCTTAAAATATGCAGTGCATTTTAAAAATTATTATTTCATATTTTTACATTAATAAGCTATATTTTATGATAAAACCAGAGTCAGATGGGTTTCTCATGACAAGTATTCACTAACTAAGGTTCATAAATTTGGAGAGTTGTTTTTAGAACCCTGAAGTGGTCTACACAAGACAGGTGTGCGGATAGTACAGGTATTCATTCCCAAATAAGTTCAACAGAACATGTGAGAAACATTCAGGAAGATAATTTAGGCCATGGTGACACAAATGGAATGGATGGATATGCTTTCAGACATTTACGGTATGATTCAACGTCTTTGTGTTTTTGTAATCTCCTGTCAGACACTGACACTCTGAAGTGGCTTGGAGTGTTTTTTGTCCGAACAGAAAGCTCATCTGTCCAGCATCTGTGAATTAGGAAGAGTTCGAAAAGGCAGTATCTTGGTGGCATTGTGTAACGCCAGTGTCTCATTACTCAACCAGTTTCCCACAATGTTACCCACGCTCTTTCCAGGCAATTGTCCAAGTAATTATATGTTAGGTGATGTATATGGCTATTGTGTTTTGATGAAATCCATTTTGCCATGAAGAACATAAAGAAGGGCTACTTCCAATGCTAAAGACATGCCAAAGCAAGAGTGTTTTGCAAAACATTTTATTTGAAAAGGGTTTTGTCATGGCCTGGAGGGTGTTTTGCACAGGAAATGTAATGTTACTGAAAAGTTCCTTTTCTTTGTGTAATTTTATATCCCAAATTTTTTCCTTCTCAGTGAGAAAACCTTAATATGAAGAGGATCTAAAGTCTCCAACAATTTAAAACAAAGCACACTTTTACCATTATTCTCCTATCATGATTCAAATGTTGTCCATCAGGTCAAAGGTTTCTTTGTTCAGAAAAATTTTATGATTTGCTAATTCTCCCTGATAAATACCTTCTAATTATGTAATTTGACCATACAATGAACAACACTGATCCTTAGCAGACGTGTTTACGTTGCAAAATATTTTTTCTTCTTCTGATAAATATCATCAAGCTCGAATGAGATTGGAAGTCAACTTTTAATCTGAAACCACAAGAATTAAAATTCTGCAGCAACTGCACCTTAATTAGGTGAAATTTAAAACAGAAATGTACACATCTTGAATAACAACAATAGCTAAGAGTTGGCATAAAGATTTCTTGCTTCATTAAAAAGAAATCTCAAGGCATCCTCAATTAAAAGGTCTGCTCTTGCAATTAATCAAATCTGCCTAAAAGGTACCTCTATTATACAATCACCTGTGTTTAAACAACTGTCTTTTTATGGTCCAGAAAACCAAATTATTGCAAAAATAGATCCCATGCAAAGGAACCACCTGACTTTGGAGGACATTCCCCCCCCCCCCCCCAAGTCCAAGACATGACTCTTTGTGTGTGGTTCCTGTAGAAGATATTTATTAATATTTGAAAAAAAAAAAAAAATGTGTAAAGCAGAGTCAACTATATTAATTCAATGCAATTTTTTGTTCTGAGTAAATGAAAATCTGAAATCATGAAGAACTTGTTCATGTGTGGTAAACTTTCTCCGACTAAATTGCCAAGGAACCAGATAAAAGGTCCAGAATTTATATAGTGAGTTGGAATAGAAGGTTAATTTTGTAAAAGATCAGAATTGGAAGGGTTAACTTTTTTTTAAAGTTGGACATGTTCAGAGTAAGCTAAGTTCAGAATTGACTGGTTTCTTTCGATATTATTTATTAGAGTTGAGAAATCAAAAGGAGTGAAAAAAGAATTTTGTCACCATCCAAATGCTGGTGCAATTAATTGGGTGTTTGAGAATATGATAGGCTATAATAATAAAACTCTCCAAGATACTTTTCCTGCAGAGTGACATATACAAGTCATATATACACAATATACATCTGTTTGCATGCTATACATTTTTCGAGAAAAAATATGTAAATAATTGCTAAAGACAGACCTGGAGGTGGAGAAGAAGATTTAACATCCATTCTCCTCAACATGTTCAAACTACATTACAAAGATCAAGATCTTTTGAAATGTAAGCATTTCACTTGAATGTTACTTGTAAGGTTTTATACAATAATCATACAAAATAAATATTTTTTAAATACACAATAAAGAATTTGATCTGCCAGCAAAATTATGCACGTAAAAGTAACTCGTACTGGTTCTGTGACACTGGGAGCTGCAACCACAGGAAAATTACCCAGTAACAACCAAATGGCGTGGAAACCCTCAAACTTTTACTCGATTTTAAATTTTGTTGTTTGAATCTTAAAAACAATGGGGAAGCAATGTATAGTTAATTCTGTCCATGGTTTGTATGGCTTCTGCTCAGACATAGCTTGAAAGGAACTCGTTTGTGACATAAGAGCCATAACTTAGGACCAGTATTTTGAGGAGCACTTATTTTCATTTTTTTTTCTTCTACTTCCAAATCAACAACTTAACTATTGATTCTGTGCAACTAGTTTTTCTCTAAAAAGTATACTCTGTATTTTAAAGAGTTAACTGAGAGGTGGGAATACATTATCAAAAAAAAGCCTGCCCCTGTTGTTCACACTGTCATCTTCTTGCTTTTTTCCAGCAACAATCACACAAATCAACAGCTGCCATATACCATATATACTCGTGTATAAATCGATACCAACTGCAAACTCAACAGACACATTTCTGCCGACGCATAATGCGCCGGCAGATCAAGGTCTATGCAGTTTGTAAGGACAAATCAGTAGAAAAAACAACTTATACCCTGATCTGCCAGCGCATTATGCGACGGCAGATCAGGGTCCATGTTGTTTGCATTTGGACCTGGCTTATACGTGAGTATATACGGGTCAGTTTTCTAGGGAGAAATATAGAAATGTGGAGCTAAAATCTATGAGCAGTCAAAAAAGAACTATTATTGGGGGTGGGGTGAAATGCAAACATTATTTTGTTTGAGTACACTTTTCCCTCTCTTGTATATCTGCTACCATCGACTGTATTGAGCTAATGAAAACTTTTTTTTTTGCTTTAAATATTAGCCTAATGAAGAAGCACCTATTGCAGTTAAGGTCATAATTCTTCCTCCTTTTCATGGATATACAAGAGATCTTGAAACAAAGTTTATGAGAAGGTCACAGTGACCTTCAATATTTATCAAAAAGCTAGGTGCCTAATTCAAGTTCGTTAATGCTAGATGTGCAACTATGAAGTCCAAGGGACCACAGAACCATTAAGCAAGTTACTACAGATAATTGCACAGATGGAAAAAAAAGAAGGGATTGGCAGAAACCTGGCATGGATTCCTCTAAAATCAAATGATTGATCACCCTCTGATGCGTGATAATGCTAAAAATGAATCTACTTTTCACAGAATCAATTTTCAATCAAGACTTAACTTCTCCAGATCTCAAACTCTGTCAGATTTTGGCATTGCTCAAGTCATGGTTTTAGCTCCTGAAATCTACTGCAATGGTCCAAACTTTGAACGACTTAAGGAACTGTAGCAACAAATTATGTAGCTGAATATCGAGTTACTGTCAAATTACTTTTATTTGTGGGGTACCAATGAGTGGATTTCATGCTTGCTACATGAACCATAAATTTAAACACACAACAAAATAGTATCTGTAAAGACAATATAGCATCCTTTCCCAATCCACGAATTTAACTACCAAGAAAAAGGTCAGAACCAAATTTGACACCCACAAAAATATATAAATTCTCAGTATTTTTCTGAAACTAATGCTTCCTTCCCAAAAATGTCTAAAAACAGTATGTACAAAGAGAGGTAGTACAATGTATGTCTAATACTAATCTATTAAACCATTTAGTTTTGCACAATTCTTTTTTCTCATGGACAACACAAATTTTTTAGTTCTTGAAACAAATGACCCATTCTAATTTCATCCAAATTACAACAACTCTGTCTGCTATGAAAACGCCAACATAATCTATCCAAGTCAAGCAATCTACAAGCTAAAATTAGATCCAGTTGTTTGATGCATATAGTTATTACAATTTGCCTATGCTGGTTTCGAGCAAAATGACATTGGCTTGATGTTTTTATTTTAGGCACATATGTGAAAGAACAAATTTAAACAAGAGACCCATGTGGATTCAATATTACTCGCCTGGTTACACAACTTAACAGCTGACCATTTCACCAAACATGCTTATGTAATATACGAGAAAATGTTAAATGTAAACTATCTCCAGAACTTAATATGTTGACTTCACCTATTCTATTATATCCTGATAAAAATTCTTTTGAAAAAAATAAATATATCCATATATTTTCACGTGAAAATACAAGATTTCCCATCATGCCATGTGATGCTTGAGTGCGTTACTACAGAAGTTATACCTGCAGCATGAAAAATGAGCACTTTCTAAGCTGGAACAAATAAATGGAAACTGCATCACCTTGCAGTCTCTAGAGTGGTAAAAAAAAATCTGTATCTCAAATGCAAGATCACCTCATAAATATGCATAGGTCTCACTCATAATAAAAATCGAGCCAGAAATAGTCTCTCAGAGTCAAGTGGAAAGAAACTCAACCAATCATAAGCATGATTATCTCATTAATATATGTAAACCTTGCTCATAATAAAAATACATATATATCTTCATGATATAAGCCTATTTAAACCAAGTTTGATAAAAAAAAATATGATCAGAAATTGAATTGCTAAAATGTTGACAAGTTCAACCAATCTGATGAAAAATCACCTCTTTAATATGTACAGATCTTGCTCATAACTGTATTCATCCAAGATCTTAATGATTTAAGCCTATTTACCAAGTTTTATCAAAACTGGATCGAGAAAACAGTCTGTAGAGAGGTAACAAACCCAGCCAATCACATGCACGATCATCTCACTAATATGCATCCAATGGCATCACTGTATTTTCATTTAATCTCTGATCACAAATATGTGACATGATCAATAGTTTAAAAAAAACAACCCTACTCAAAATTAAAATATTAGCATAAAACAATGACCAAAGTTATGTTTGGATAAAATAATGAAACTTCCCTAAACTGGCCCCTCTGTATTCCAGTCTGCTCTGCATACTGGACAGATATTTTTGTCCCAAAAATGCCATTCTATTAATAACTAAACCATCATATACTGGTTACCTTATGAAACAAATGAAGATTTGGCCCAACAGAGTTTGGACCTATCAATTACAAATTTAAATTCCTCAGGCACAACAACTAGCATTCAAAATTGTCACCTGCCTGTCCATCTGAAGATAGTTACAATCACATCAGGCCAGTATAACTTAAAAGTTGTCATCAACTAAATTCTTCTCTTTGTAGATATCACGTTTTATTATTTTGCTACGAGTTAAAGCGGTCTTCCCTCATTTCATCCAACATATTTAAAACACCCAAGTTGTTACTCAAGAACAAACATTTGATTGGTCAAGAACAACTAATCAAATCACATTTTACCTTTTTACTCGGACTAGCCAAGATTGGAATGGATGCTGTACGTTTTTTTGCAATCATCTAAAACATTCATGTGATCCTGATGGAAATCCTGTGCTGTTCATAGAACTTCATGATATGGCAATTTTTGACCAATGTAACCAGCTCAAAAAAAAAAAGAAGATGACAAAGTAATGAGAAGAGAAAGGCAAATCAACAAGTTGTTTTTTTTTTTTTATATTTGTTTCCAGCCTAGTTAAATTTACATAATTTAGTAACTGTATTAATGTTGCCATAACATTCCAATGAAATCATGGGCATTGTCAGAAATATCTTGGGTCAATAAATCTTGTGGTGGGTCAGCTTCTTTTAAATGTTACTGGTCCTGTTTTTCAGTCAATTTTAAACACTGGCATTAGCTCATTGAATATGGCATTGGACTCTTGATTTGATTCCCACCATCAGATCTGCCGGATTCACTACCGTGGTGTGTCCTTGAGCAAGGCACTTTACTTGCCTCGGCTTGACGTAAGCTTCAAGTGTTGCAGTGCTGTAAAACAACAAAACCAAACAAAACCAAGTTAAATTCCACTGTAAATCTAGAAAGCCATGGTGCCTCGGTTGAGCATCCAAAGATTGTAGGTCTGATACCCACCCAGGCCAGCCCGAATCGGCTGCCTTGGTGTGTCCTTGGGGAAACTCACTTAGCTCCCATTTCCTTGGCATGATACAGGCAGTAATGTGCTCAAAGTGCCATTTCCAACCAAGCAAGCAACCAACCACGTGTAAATCTGATCACCATTACAAATATAAGTGGGTAACGATGTTGATCTCACTGCCACAACTATCTTCAGAAGGCCCATTAATAATAAAGAAACACATTTGCATATGAAACTTTAAAGGTCAAATATGGAGGTTTCTGTTTAAACTTACTTCTTAATCTTCCATACCTACAAATCCATTATTTGTTGTTATTATAAATTTCTACTGTACCATTTATGAATACACTGTAATTGCATTAAAAAGTATGACCCTCACAAAAGTAGGCACATGTGTTACCTGCCCCTGATATGTATGCCTTAGGTATATATCACTAAAACACGAGTCCCATGAAGAGACTAATGATCTAATGGCCAAAATGAATTTCTTGGAAGACCACTTCTTCCTTTTAGCTACTGAGTGTTGAAACCATCTCTGATATTCTTCAGCAATGGAAAGATTTTCAAATTAGCTCATGTGGTGGACATACTGGATGTCAGATTGGCACCCATTTTCATTTAGGACAAAGAAGACTTTAAGTGAAAACCCCATGTCTTTCCATTTTGGAGGAGTAACGATAACAAGATTTTCAAGATGGTTGCCATGGTGGCCATATTGCATATCAGACTGACACTATTTCCATTTAGAACCAAATAGACATCATAAGAAGCCTTTTGGTGAAAGCACAATGCCAATATGGCCAGCCATCCAGGAAACGTAGTGAAAAAAAAATGTTTGAGATGGCCATTGTCATGGGCATATTGGAGATCAGATCGGAAGAATTTTTATGTACGACCAAACAGACATCATAAGAAGTCTATCAGTGAAAACATAACAAGTCTATCAGTGAAAAACCCATTGATATGACGATTCATGCAGAAGAAGTAGTGATAACACAGAATGTATTAGTGGCACTATTTTCATTTAGGACCAATCTGACATCTGACATCTTAAGAAGTCTTTTAGCAAAAACTCCTACATTGATACGACCTTCCATTGAGGAACAACGATAACATTTTCAAGATGGCCATATTGGATGTGCAAGCAGCACTGTTTTCCTTGAGGATCAACTACACACCATTAAAAGTCTTCTGGCAACAACCCAATGGCAGTATGACTTTCATTCAGGAGGAATAGCCCTAACAAGATTTTCAAGATGGCCAGTGTCAGATACCAGCTCTGCACCATTTTCATTTAATACAAACTAGACATCATAAGAAGTCTTTTAGTGAAAACCCAATGTTGATATGACCATCCATTCAGGAGTAGCAGTAATAAGATTTTCAACATGGCCACTGTGGTTGCCATACTGGATGTCTGAGCTGCATCAATTTCATTGAGGACCAACTAGACCATGAGATGAATGTGTGTGTAAAGTTTCTGAGAAATCCTCCATAAAGTTGAGGAGGAGTGGCGATAACAAACTTGTGTTCATGAACGGACCGACGACTGACACCAGACCAGACCATAAGCTCTCCTGGTTTATGAGCAGTTAGAGCTTAAAAATTTGTAGTGTAGTGATTATAATGTAGAGATGGGTTATGAAATAAACTGTGATCCAGTGGAAATTTAACAAATTGAAACCACTAATGCTGCAGCTACAGTCGATATGGTCATCAACAGATCAAGAAAATGAAAGATAACAATTATTGGAAAGAATTACAAATATACTGTGCATTCAAAAAAAAACAACAGAAGTGTGATCTTGGTGTATTTTCTAACTGTTATATTATATAATCCACACTGAAAAATAATTATATGATCATTTTGCACGAATGATTACCAAAATGATATGTCTAGATTCTTTTCCTCATTAAGAAGGATTTGTGACAATCTGATCACTTGTAATATCATTGGGAAAAAAAAGAATGAGCAGTAGGGCATACTCAGAAACCTCTTCATAATATTTCCCCGTTTTACACATAATAATCAGTACCATATATACTTGCGTATAAGCCCGGTCCAAATGCAAACAACATAGACCCTGATCTGCCATCGCATAATGCACTGGCAGATCAGGGTCTATATTGTTTGTTCTACTGATTAGTCCTTATAAACTGGATAGACCCAGATCTGCAAGTGCATTATGTGATGGCAGATCTGGATCTGTGCAGTTTGCAGTTGGTATTAGCTTATACGCGAGTATATATGTTAGATCCCTATTTTCTACCTCTTTCTACATTTAGAAAATTTAAAAAAGGAAAACAACCACCTTTCTTCTGTTTTTGATCACAATTTGTGACTGTATACTACATAAAATTCATTAATTTTACTTTAAATGACTGTGCAAAATATTAGTCATTTATCAGCTCATTCTAGAATGACATCGCAAATACAGCATCAAAGGATGTAATGCAGTCAGTAGTTTTGGACAAACTTGTTACTTTTAATGGTAAATTTTGGCAATGCTGCTTAAGTAAATTAATTTTTTTATGTACATATAATGTTCTACACAAAGCATGAACAATTTATATTTTGAAGTCTTTCTCCGCATCTGACCTTTAATAAATGTAACCAATACTCGGGGTTTGATATACACATGTACAATTAACCCTGTTTTAGGCCTATCATGCACCCAAAAGAATCAGCCAAGTATGCACAGTACTTTAAAGCTGTGCATACATATTTTGAAAACCCGTTACAAATGTGCACCTAACCAAAGCCTACATTTCTAAGCTTGCCAATTCATAAATCCTGGACAATCAAATTCATATGTTCATGAGCACTCCTCTACACCCCCAGTAGTGGGCCGTCTGCTTCTCAAGGACACCATAACCCTTAAAATGATATAGGAGTCTATTTGTGCCCATGGGTGAGTGGTTTTCTTTCAGACTGCAATGTTAGTCCAACACCTTGAGAGCTCTCTTATATAACCTGCATTATGTCAGCTAGTTTCTATCACTCTGCAGGACAAAAGCTTTAAACTTTTGACTGCATACACAGAGGTTCAGCCAGGGAATTAAATTACCATTGAAAATGAAAATGTTAATTTAAATCAAACTGTCGATCAATTACATAATGTGATAATGACTGATTAAAATTCAAGTGAACCTTTATGGAGTCTCTGGTTAGTTTTGATAGTAATGATTTAAAAGCTAATATCTAACAATTTTGTGTGGTATTTGAATGTTAACTGGCAAGTTTAACAGTATGTACTCTGATCAAATTAATTGAAAGTCCAAACAATAGTAATTAAAATATTTCATATGCATGCCTTATCACTTTTTTTTTTTTTTTTCCTTCTTCTTTTTTCCTTTCCGATCAGGCTGAGGGCTACAAATACCTCTTCAGATAATATGTGAAATGGGGAGGGGGGTAACAATTGCCTTCCTTCAACTCTATGGACTGTCTACTTGCAGATCGTGATTGATTTCATGCTACTAGAAGTAGCCTCCGATACTACTTCATTTGAATAATCATAAGACATGAGTTTTTATTTGGAGTTATCCTTCTTGCAATATATGACTTTCTTTTTTTACTGAGCATTTTTTAAAATATATAATATGGTGGTTACTAAGGACAACCCCTTGACTGGTCCTCATTTTTTGAGGACAAGGAACAAGTCTATCCCATTTCATTTGGTCAACAAGCTGGCAAAGTTAGGTAATTACCATACCTACACAAAATGCATACCTGTCATGTTGGGAGCATTTACCCAGTCTGTCCATTTTTCTAATTATGACCACTACATATGGTTCTCATTTCCATTTTAAGGACTAAACGTTTCATTCATTCATTATGCCAACCGCCACATTTTTGTAAAATCAATGCCGACATTTATCAAAATCTGTCCTTAATGTGGTCAACACATATATGGGGCAGTAAGGGAGACACCTCTGCCTGCCCACATACATTCAAGTGCACCCACTGCAAGATTTTATATTGATTAATTGCCATAGTGTAACAGAATTAGTCAAGGTCAACTTGTATCCTGGACGGCCATAGAATTTATTATATTACACACACTGACAAACCAGTGCAATGAAATAAATGTGGGAAAGGAAAGGAATTTCCTTCAAGATCAAGATATGACCAAGTCCGTGTAACTATGGTGCATTACTCTAATAAAGGCTTTCACTGTGACACTTGTTCTATTTTCAGCGTGAAAGGGTCACTCAAAACTATTTCATGCAATTATACATGGCTCTCTGTCTCTGATCTATTACATTCCCCTTCCTTCTATTTGTATCAAAAAAGTTCAAAATCCATATTTTGGTATGATCATTAATTTGGACATTAAAATGTATTCTCCTGGTCTTACATCCCCCTTCCTTCTATTTGTATCAAAAGGGTTCAAAATCCATATTTTGGTATGATCATTAATTTGGACATTAAAATGTATTCTCCTGGTCTTACTTGTCATAAATATTACGACATAAATGGTTTAAGGTCTGCTTTTTTGGCTTGAAACTCAAATTCTGACCATTCAGAAAAACAATGCTTTCATCCCCAATCCAGCATAGTTATTTCTTTGAAATCAGTATATTTATCCTTGGAAAAAATCATGTTGGTCGACTGAGGACTTTCAAGTATATATAGGGAAAATGTCATAAAAAAATTGGTTTGGATTGGTTTGGTATTCTACTGCACAGTAGAACAAAAAAGCAGGTAATTGGAGTAAAGTGTCTTGCCCAATTAGACACCACAGTAGCTGACCCAGGCTGATCCAATCGTAGTATTCTAACCTACAGCGTTTTGGCTGCAAGTCCATCACACTAACAACTGTGCCACCACAGCTTCTGCCTCCATCAGTCGCCTTTTACAACATGCAGAACAGCTTATCGGGTCTTTTCTACATCTCCAAGGACACTGGGAGTTATAAAATCTGGACAAGAGATGTCAAAATTAAAAAGATTCAAAATAATCATACTTGTGATATTTTACACTATAAAGAAAAATCCCAATGAGTTGGGATCATCTTAGTCTTACTCCAGAGTTCCAATTCTCATAGAACAATACATTTCTTGTTGTAAGATCTAATCTGGTGATATTTTGAACCAGAAGAACACACCTTGCAAGTGTTTCATTATTTAAAAGGCACTGTTGTAGTCAACCCATAACGGAATGAAAGAAGGATCATATCAGCCACAAGAAGTTTTATATTCCACACAATTTGCAACTTATAAAAATGGTAAGTGTACCCAAATGAAAATTTATTTGCTTCTCATATCAATGCACATGGATGACCACAGGAGAAAAAAACAAAGAGGCATAAGTGGGACTAATTTTGCTCAGTTGGCATACACTGGTCTAAAAGGCAAATGTAGTAATGATAAGTCAGGTCACATGGAAGACATCCATGTCAGGATAATTTCCATCTATTTGGTTGAAATTGGTGGTATTTGCCCTGTTGTTTAATTGAGTTGAATTGTTATGTTAAGTAACAAGCTGAACTATATACAGTATTGGCATCTTTCATATGGATTTGAAAGGTAATCATGCTAGGACTGTCAATCAAAGCTGGTCCGATATGTCACAAAGTTTTGGAGAGAAAGTTATTTTGTGAAGAAAAAAAAAAAAATATATATATATATATATATATATATATATATATATATATATATATATATATATATATATATATATATATATATTAGTAATAATAGCCATACCTGATAGAAGACAATTAGCATCATTTATTGGTGGTTGGTATGGAAGCCACACCATCACTAGGGGAGCCATCATGATCATAACTCTAGTACATCATATCCTTAGGAACATTCCAACTGTGTTTAATCAAAATAGGCTGAGCAATGCTAAAGAAGTCAAAAACTTGCTTTCTATAGAAACCACACCATTGCTAGAGGTTCCAACCAGGACAAATTGCTATAAAGCATAAGATTTATTCATACCCAGTTTATTCAAACCTTGCTCCGCCATTCTAAAGAAGAAATAGAAAATAAGTTTGTTCACCTGCTTGATATGGAATTGAGCCACACTGTTGTTATGAGAACAATCCCAAACATAATTCTGCATGCCCTCTGAAATATTCCTACCAGGTTTATATCCAAAATAGGATTAGTCATTCTGATAAAGTTGCGAATAGGTTTTTCTACATAGTTGCTATGGAAGTCACACCATTGCTAGGGATCCGCTACAGAAAAAAAAATCTGATCGGACGTGTACAAATTGTTCCTACCAAGTTTAATATAAAATGGCTCAGCCATTCTAGATAAGTTGAAAAAAGGATTTCCACCTGGGTGCTATGGAAACCAAACCATTGCTCAAAGGGACATCACAGACAAAATTTTGATAGCACATTTTCATAAGAAACATTCCGAGTCAGTTTGATAAAAAATTAGCTCAACCAAGAGAAGATGATGAAAATTGATTTTCCATCGGATTGCTTTGGTAGACCTGTTCAACTATTAGGGAATATTCCTTCAAAGTTTGATCCAGATTGGCCCAGGTGTTTTTACGAAGGTGAAAATAGCGAATATGGACAAACGGCTGAACAGACACCTGACGGATACAGAGGCCATGCCATAAGCTCATATGGTCAATGACCATGAGAGCTAAAATTAAGATTTCACAGAATTTACTCAAATGTCAAATCTCACAATCTGGTGCTCAGAATTAGTGGTAAGAAAATCGTAACCTTATAGATGACCCACTGAGCTCAGGTGTCCAACTACTTAACCAATCCAAACATCAGAATTAAAACATTAAAGCCATAGACACTAGGTGATTGAATAGGTCACTGAACCATTGGAATGTCCATTATGGAACTGTTTCCTGTTGACCACTATGCTCAGCCAAAAGGTGAATAAATTACTTAGAGCATACTTTAGGTTTCATGTTTCATTTACTGACAATTCAATATTGTTAATGGAAACACTAATGGCAAGATATTATTTTCATCAATCTTATGAGGTAAACTTCTGTTCAAAAACTCTTTTTCTTAGTGTTCATATTTCAAAGCAAAAACTCTTTTTCTTAGTGTTCATATTTCAAAGCTTTTTCATTCTTCTTGCTTAGTATTACTGACCCAGCTTTTTTAACAGTGACCAAAAATCTATTTCACTTTTAGTAGGCACTGTATGTGTATGTATTTTACATTGTTTGCAATTTAATGTCTACAAATCAGTTTGGTTCTGGTGTTTTTACACAGCAACATAAGAAGATTTGGTGCCAACGCTATTGAAGTAAAGTGCCTTGCCGAAAGACATGACAAAAGCCAAGTTGGGCTGATCTGATGACAGGATTTGAAACTACACTCTGCCATTAACCACTAACCCACCACAACTCTAGCCTCTATTAGTGACTTCTGATGACATCCAAGAGTGCACATTGGGCCTATTCCACATCTCTGAGCCTGCACGGGACATCAGAATTATTTTTTTATGTAGGACAGTTCCTTTAAGGGAAATGGAGGAGATGGAGTGTAAAACAACTGGCAGCATGCTCCACTGGGTATGAAACTGCTATGATTGTAAAATTATAGACCTTGTTGAAGTGAACATGAAGTATAATGAACCTGTAAAGCTCCTATAAACCAATGTGAAGCCAGACTTTGTTGAAGTGAATATGAAGTTTTATGAACCTGTAAACCTCCTATAAACCAATGTGAAGCAGAGGTCAATACAATGGGTTTACTGGTTCCTAAATCTCCATATTCATTGAAACAAAGGTCTATAATCCTTTTATTACATGATTTAGTGCAAAACTCTGAAGTTTAACATCTTTTAGGTCCTTTTTTTAATTTTATATGGATCTAGTGTTCCAGGACAGTGCAAGTTCCATGTGCTGACTGTTTATCAGTACAAACGACATGGAGTTGTTCTTAGTCATTGCCAATGTGCTATTGACAAAGAAGTGTATGGTGATGTTTAAAATGACTATCTTGAGGAATTAACCAATGTAAACATACTGATAGGTTTGGTTCTAGCAGTTAGTGAGTGTAATTCTAGCAATAAAGCTTTAGTTCATTTATGTTTGCTTACAATGGATACATGTGCTTTGATACTGAGACGGAGGCAACTCAATTTTACTGATGCAAGTACTTCATGTCAACTGGATTTAAAGTAAAAGTTGTCATCAATTTATTAACACATCAGCATATCATGGTTAAATATGCACATTGTTTAAAATCACAGAACAAACAACCACCGATTTTAATTTGTTATGCATTATGCAACAAAAGATTTAAGTCTATGCTGTGGGCGTTGTACACAAGAAATAAACTTTTCAGAAATTTGCTCCAAGATCTGCCCACTTTCATTCACATAAGAGTATCGAGAATGGCACGTTACATGCCCAATCCATATTTAATATTCCACTATTGTAGGCACTAGTAGAGCATGGCTGTCTCTGGAGATTACTTACCAACAAGTTTCAATGACCTTAACCTTTGGACAAGGTATGTGGTCCTGAAGTAAACTTGAGATGCAAAATGTATTTTTTTCTTTAGACCCCAGAATATAGGTTTCTTGATTACCCCAAGTGCAAGCCATCCACAAAGGTTGGTCAAGGAACCGAATCTTGAATAAAAGTTAATCTGCAAATCCCATTTTTTTCTTTCAGTAACCTTGACCTTTGACCTTTTATCCCCAAAATCGATATGGTTCTTCTTTACCCCAAGTGCCATCCATCCTCAAAGTTTGGTAACCGTGGATAGTGGATAAATCGAGTTATTGTGCATAAACAAAATCAATGACAGGCTGATGGGTTGGTATATAGATGGATGGCCTTCATTACACACTCTGCCTTATGGTGGACACAAACAAATTATAAAACTTCAGAGTCATCTCTTCAACTGAAAGTAAGATACCTCTCAAATTTAAGAAAATACAGAATTATAATTAAAGCTACTACCGTATATACTCGCGTATAATCCGATACCAACTGCAAACTGCATAGACCCAGATCTGCCATCACATAATGCGACAGCAGATCAAGGTCTATGTTGTTTGCATTTGGACCCGATTTTTTCAGAGTATATATGGTATATATTTCCGACATTATAGTCCTCTTTGTGGGTAACATTAACTCTTACTTCATACAACATTACATATCTACAGTACTCACACCAGATCTCGGTTGATAGCCCTACCATTGGCTTTATGTAACTAGATTAGATGCTGCTAAGTTAAGGCTGACTGACATACTGTCCAAAAAGTCTCTTATATGGTAATGTCCAACACTCTTCAAATAGAAGACAAGATTACAAGCAAAGACTATAAAAAGATTTCAGTATGTCAAGTATGCATTTATCTGGTTTTTCAGATACAGACGGGAGACGTTTGATTCCACGCTTAATCTTTTTTGTTAATTTGGGGTGGGGTTTTTTTCATTTTCGTAAGATGGAAGATGTCATTTTGAAGCATGTACTTAATAATCATAATGGGAGATTGGTAAGTTGCTTCCCATTGCATCAGACGAAGTATAAAATGCAGTGTTCAGTCTACAAATTGTAAATCTGGAACCAGTTTTCAACATGACAATGAAAGAAAGTGATACAAACTGCCAAAAAATAAAGGGCAGTGTTAATATTTTCATTGGAAACAAGAGTACCATAAACAGTACATTATACTCCTGCCCCGTGTTGAATGTTATTTATTTAGATCATTTCCTATTTCTGTGTTTCAAAAGTTCCTTCCCTTTCATATGTGGGATTGCCCACAATAATACATATCTTACCATACAATGCAGAAAGATACGAAATAGTTGTCAATCAATGGATATAAATCTATATTTGTAGAAATACACAAATCTTAATAGTTTTTGCATCATTTTTACAACCAGTTAAAATGAGTACAGATTTTTTCATTTAGAACTATCAATTTTTTTTTTTAATAAGTTAGTGGCCTTGACCTTTGACTTTTTGATTCAACAAGAAGTAATATGAATGGCACATTATCTGCCAGCTTGTGTTTAGTCTTACCATGAATATGACCTCTGATGTTTAGACTCCAGAATCTGTTTCTTTATTACCCAAAGTGCAAGCCAACCACACAATTTGGTCAAGAACTTACTGTAGAACAAAAGTTATTCTGCAAAACCTATTTTTTCTTTGATCCACAATGACCTTTGAACCCAAAATCAATAGGCCTCTTCCATGCCTTAACTACAAGCCCTCAACAAAATTTGCTCAAGTAGTAGTAGTTAGCTGTAGGTCTTAATGACACATCAACACAACAGTGACTAACTCGGGTCAAGATATGTTGTCTATGAGTAAGATTATTATGCAAAAAACTATTGTTCTTCTACTGGTGACCTTGACCTTTGATCTTTTGACCCCAAAGTCCTCAAAGCTTGGTCCAGGTCTGTGTATGTATGCATGTGTGTATGTATGTATGTATGTATATATGTATGTATGTATGTATGTATGTATGTATGTATGTATGTATGTATGTATGTATGTATGTATGTATGTAGTAGCACTTTAAGGCAACTCAGCACAGCTGTTGCTATTATGATACCCACAAAAAAACTGGCACCCTATGAACAATAGTGAATTGACAGTTGTTTTGTATTTTTTCATCAAACTTGAAGGATGTACCTGCATGACCCATTTAAGATGGGCTTAGTCAGATTCTAACATATTTGTTTGCAGGTCTATTTCAAGCATACTTGGTTCAAAGATTACAAATAATTCTCACTCAAACTCTGAATCCTACTAAAAATTCTGACATCTGATTGGTCATTGATTTGGCATTAGCCAATCAAACATCACAATTTTGAGTCGATTCCAAGTAATAACATAACCTATATTCTTGAAACCTTTTGAGCAAAAACTCAAACTCAAAAGCAGAGCTCAACAACCTCGATAGTCTGTATTTTGAATTGTAAGGAATTTAGAATGACATAACTTTCAGAGTTTTCTTCAATTCAGTTCCTCACCTAAATTTACGAATTTCATGGAACTAGATGTACTCAAAGTATCGTATCTGATTTGGGGATTTTGAGCCTGAATTTGAGTTTTGTGCTCAAGAAGGCTAAAGAATATGGAGCCTGCATGTAAACTTGAGGCCTGGCCTATGTTCAAAATTGGTTGGTGTGTCGGCCTTACAATTGGCAAGTTAATTGTAGGTCCAAATCCTGTCCAGACCAGCTTGGGGTGGCAGCTAGAGTGTGCCTCTGCATGACCAGGCATTTTAATCTGTCTGACTGTATAAGGCATGGCATATTATGTTATGATGCTGTCTGACTGTCATAAGGCATGGCATATTATGTTATGATGCTGTCTGACTGTATAAGGCATGGCATATTATGTTATGATGCTGTCTGACTGTCATAAGGCATGGCATATTATGTTATGATGCTGTCTGACTGTCATAAGGCATGGCATATTATGTTATGATGCTGTCTGACTGTCATAAGGCATGGCATATTATGTTATGATGCTGTCTGACTGTCATAAGGCATGGCATATTATGTTATGATGCTGTCTGACTGTCATAAGGCATGGAATATTATGTTATGATGCTGTCTGACTGTCATAAGGCATGGCAAATTATGTTATGATGCTGTCTGACTGTCATAAGGCATGGCATATTATGTTATGATGCTGTCTGACTGTATAAGGCATGGCATATTATGTTATGATGCTGTCTGACTGTCATAAGGCATGGAATATTATGTTATGATGCTATCTGACTGTCATAAGGCATGGCAAATTATGTTATGATGCTGTCTGACTGTCATAAGGCATGGAATATTATGTTATGATGCTGTCTGACTGTATATGCATGGAATATTATGTTATGATGCTGTCTGACTGTCACAAGGCATGGCAAATTATGTTATGATGCTGTCTGACTGTCATAAGGCATGGAATATTATGTTATGATGCTCTCTGACTGTCATAGGCATGGCATATTATGTTATGATGCTGTCTGACTGTCATAAGGCATGGCAAATTATGTTATGATGCTGTCTGACTGTCATAAGGCATGGAATATTATGTTATGATGCTGTCTGACTGTCATAAGGCATGGCAAATTATGTTATGATGCTGTCTGACTGTATATGCATGGAATATTATGTTATGATGCTGTCTGACTGTCCATCCATACAGATCTGTCTGTTCCCTATTTCATTTCTGTACAATAACTGGAGTTTTCCATGATCAAGTTACCAAACTTTGTGGATGGCTTGCACTTGCAGTAAGGAGGAAGCCAATGGTTTTGGGGTCAAAAGGTCAAGGTTACTGACTGAAAGAAGAAAAATGGTTTATGCACAATTACGTTAGTTATTCATCATACCATGTTTAAGGATTTTACATGTCTTACCTTTTATCTGTTACTTTATATACATTTTACAGAATTGTAACATCTTTACATTTTATATTTTAGCTTGTTGTACATTGTGTTTACATTTATTTGGATGGGTTTATCATCCTGAATGTTTGTTCAATTCATTTTACATTTTTCAAACTTTACCTTTAGTTGGCACCAACTAGCCACTATTGTGATGAAGTGCTGTAAAATGCTACTATACACATACATACTGACAGACAGGATTGTGTTGTCTGCATACAGATCATTGGAGGAAACACAGTTGCCAATTTTTGAAGACAGATCATTAATGAATGGAAGAAAAAGTAGTGGTCCCAGTACGGACCCCTGTGTTACTCCACATTACTGACTCGTCTTCAGAAAAGCTGCTATTTACTACAACACACTGTTATCTATTTGCAAGGTAGGAGGCAACCATTTTTGATGCTGCTACGTCACATTTATGTATCTTCAATTTATTAATAAGAATATTGTGATCTACAAGGTCAAAAGCCTTCCTAAGATCAACAAGTATTGCTTCCACTAATTTAACATGGTCAAGGGCTGTAATCCATTTGTCTACCGTGGAGACTAAAGCTGTCTCACGTGAGTGACTTTTTCTGAACCCAGATTGATTTTGTTGAAGCAAGTTGTGGTCTGATAAGTACATCATAAAATTATCATGAACATGTTTTTCGAGGAGTTTAGATAGTGTGGTTATGAGAGATATGTCTGTAGTTACACCACTCCCTCGATAACTTGTGCCCGGATAACTCGCGAACCCTCTTATAATGTGGGGTCAGCCGTCTATCCAATTTTTTTACTACAAAATACCCCCCAAAATTGGCCCCTAACTGTTGAACATGAAGAAAATCAAGATCGAAATTGGTAAAAGAAACCTTGATATATCACTCGTTTTATCTTCTAAAACAGTGGTTAGTATCCAGAAATTTGAATCAACATCATGAAATTCTATATTTATAATAAAAAGTAATATTTTTTTAAAAAATTTCTTTCCAATCAACATTCTCAGTACACTGTAAATAACAATATTTCACGAAATTTCGATCATCTTTGAAAATGTCACTAATGCCCACTGGTGGCAACACTTTAATAAAAATACTAATTAAATAAATTTTGTTAAATGAAATTCATGTTTTAGTTCTATCTTTTAATTTGGTTTCAGTGTAACCATCATTAATGCAATATGCCCTCTTGTATTCAATGCGAAAAATTTCATTCTACCATCACCACTATGTCCATGAGAGTTTCTGTGAGAACCTAATTAAATGCCGACAGTGGTTTGATCTCCGACTTGCGGAAGTATTTGCAGTATTGTTACACTCAGTTAAAAGCATCTGCTTTGTATTATCACGTTAATTACGCCTTTTGTATCAAATCAAATAAAAGGGCTGGAATAAAATAAAAGTTAAAAGGCATGCAAATCCTACCTCACGTGCGTAAGAGCTAGTGGTCACGGTCATGTGTCAATTGATCAATCAAACACTGTTATAAATATTATTATTTAAGTAATATAATTAAATTAGCCTACTCCTTCACAAATGTGATCAAAGATAGCAAGGCAACCAAGTGAAAAGAGCACTTGGTGAATAAAAAGCTCTGTTTCACAGATAAGGTTCATTATGGAGAAGCGAGTTCCAGAATTTGTAATGAACATGAAAATTCCCGAATTGGCACTCAGAGATTTCCTCAAGTATGAGAAGAAGTTTCACTATTACTTGCAATGAAATCAATGCATCAATATTTTACTAATAGAACAATAAAAAAATAGTTTCGACATTGATGGTTGTTTCACAAAATAAATGTAACTAATTTTTGAAAAAAAAAAGGAATCTTGTTTTGTTGTGAATCAACAACAACAAAAAGCAGAGATGTAATACACAATGTTTTTGTGTACACATGATGGTTGTTATCTTGGAAAATGTTGTTAACGATCTTTCAGAGGTTGGGTATCTTGAAAATAAAGGTAATTTACACAAAAAAGCAAACAATTTTAATTAGAAAAAGCTCTTCATTGACAATTATTTCCAACACAATTATAAAACGAGTATTCAGCCATCAAACAGCACCGTTACCCCAACCCATTTTTTTTCTAGATGTCCAACAGGGATGGCATCCCCTTAATTTTTTTAAGGTCCCTCAGTAACTTGTGCCCTCGCTTATAGTGTGGTCCATGTTTTTGGACCCCTTGTGCGTGACTTATTGTATGAGAGGTGTGTTTACATCTTGTTACCTGATTTATGAATGGAAGTAACTTTAGCTATTTTCCAAGTTTTGGGGAAAACTGAGAAAGATGTGCTCAAATTACATATACAAGTTGTACTGTCAGAGACTGCTGCAGCAGCAGCCGTCAAGAGGCGTGATCCAATATTGTCCAGACCTGTTGCTTTATTTGTATAAATAGCTTGCAAGAATTTCAAAACTTTATCAGTTGATATAGCAGGAATCAAAAATTGGCTTTCAGAAGCAAGTATTTCTGAGAAGTAATTTCTTAGTTCATTATGACTGGAGTGTAAAATTATTTTGAATTTTTATTCTTGAAGCAACAGTGATGACACATTTATTAAAAGTGTTTACAATTTCTTCATCTATATCAATGACTTGACCTTCATAATTTAGTTGTTGAATTTTCAACAATTTCTTAATACTTTTGCCTGCACCAACTTCACTGAAAATCTTCCAAACAGAATTAGTCTTATTACTGCTATTTTCTAAAGTTTATTGATAGTGTTTTTCTTGGCAGTTTGGATCATTTTATTGACTTCATTTCTCCTGGCACTCAAGTGTGCTTGCTGACCTTAAGATTTAAAGTAATCGTGTTTTCTGAGAATCAAGAAAGTCAGGTTATATATTCTTTTTCGCTCTACGTGTTTTCAGTGGTACATGTTTATCCACAACCTGCATAAAAAGTACAGTCCATGTATCAAGAGCATCATCAACATCATCAAATATCTGTACAATATTCCATGGAACTCAAAATAATTGGAGTCTCATGTTGTCACGACTTATAATTACAGCTCTACCCTGTTATAATGTGGTAGTCAGAGTCCAGTATTGTGGAATATGTTATATACCAAACAGCATTATACAGAGATCCGCAATATATACAAAATCATGATATACTGAGAACAGAGTAATAAACAGAACCATGGTATAGTGAGCACTATCAAAATTTTGTAAATAATGCTGTTTCTAAAAGGAAATGAAGATACAAGACTAAGTTTCACATTGTTTTCTTTCAACCCTATTCTTTCAATACATTGGTATGATTTTGGTCATGGGGTCCATAGTAGTACCGCATTATATCCAGAATCACATTATAACAAGGCGCATTATAACGGGTAAGAGCTGTATCATTTTTAATTCAATGAAGTATTTTCTCAGCATACTTGAAGGATATGCCTACTCGACCCTTTTGTAATCAACTTTGGTAATAATTAGAAGGTCATTATCATATCTACTACTGTAATACTAGGGCTTGGTCATGCAACTACATGTTCATAATACTTGCTCTCACATTAAATCCTGGGGATTAAATCAAGAAATACACCAACAGATGAGCCTGTTTGGCTATTCTATGTAGGGTTCATACATATGTAATATTAACAAGTTATACACAGGTGTAAATGAGCCCTGTGTACCCTGTGCTAATTGTTTCAGCTTGTTTTCCCCTGAGAGGCCATTGCCCATATATCTTTATCATATGTAGATCTTGCTAATTTTCACCAGAGTCCATTGGACTCGGCTATATATATATATATATATATACATTCTTGCCATTAAAGAGAGAAATCCATTAGCAAGACTTGCTCAGTGGTCAATGACTAATGACCTACATTCATTTACTGCTCAGTGGTCATTGACTGATGGCCTACATTCATTTGCTATCTAAGGGTCAGTGTACTTCCAAATGTGGTCCAGCCTTCACATGGACAATACAGATAGAAAACAAAGTATCCATAAACAGAAGTGAGACGAAAATGAGACAAAAATAATAACAAATTTGCATAAAATTTTTCAAAAGATAAAATTTATATGAATCACATAACCCCACACAGCATTCTAATACACATGTTCCAAGGTATTTAACAATTATTTTTTTAAATTTTTAGGAGAACTGTTTATTTCTTTTCAGAAAGTTTTTTAAAAAGTACCAGTCGCACCACCGTCTTTTTAAAACCAAACAATTTTTCCTCTGATAAGGTTGCACATTAAAAGTTTTCTCTGCAAATAAAAGTTTTGATCTAAAAGTATGTTCAACTAACATTAAAATCAGTAAAAACATGCTCTCGAGTTTGCTTTCAATAAAATCAGTAAAAACATGCTCTCGAGTTTGCTTTCAAAGGTGAAAATAAATTCAGGAAAGAGGAGGAGAAGCTGATGAAAATTATGATGATGAACATGATGATGATGATGATGATGCAAAAAAGGAGGGAGAAGAAATCTGAGGAGTAAAAAGAAATGGAGTAGTTGTTGATTGGTATGGTAAAACTCCCATCTTCCTGGGAGAAAAGTGCCTCACTGGGCAAGTGGTGGTTTTATAGAGGTTTTGCTTTCAAACTCTAGAGATCTGTGCTTGTGACAGTTGCACGCATATGACAAGTTAATAAAAGCAGCTTCTGGATCAGGTTCTACTGTACTTGAAATGCCAAGATAGCTGGATTATCTCCATTTTCATTTTCTGGCAGAGTGACCAATATTTAATGTTGGACTTTAGACCAACCTGTTAGCACAATCCCCATAGCCCAAGTATGTTAGGACATCTGCCCTTGACCAATCTAAACTGCCCCTATTGAAGTCCGTTGATAAGTACAGCCAGGCTGACAAATCACAAGATAACAGCCCCCCCCCCCCACCCCCCCCCCCCCCCCCCGAGTCCAGGTTACCTGTGCTAGATAATGCAACTTTCCTTGATAGCACAATGCCTGAATCTTTCACACTTGACCACTGACTTTTGTGAAATAATGTGAAATATTTTTATCATTGTTTTAAACTTCCCTTTATGGACACTCATCAAAAAGCACATTTCCAACCCTGCCAATGTTTGCTGTTTTATCTTCTCATACTTTACACTGATCTTGTACATCACTTGAATAAGCCACCTCCTCTATAAAGACAAAAACTGTTCCATTAATCATAGTTCAACTGATACAGAGCAGCTGGGCTGTTGTTATTTTATGCGCGCAGTGGGTGCAAGAAGGTACTAGGCCGAATTTAGATGCATGTCCAGGATATTTTCTGTAGGGGTTGGGTGGTGATGGTAGTGGTGGTTCTTCAATTTTGAGAAGGGATGGTTTACTTTGCTTAAGAATGATCTTTCAGTGTTTTTCAGTGAAAAGTGTACTATTCTGACGGGGAAAAAAAGGGGAGGGAGATTCAGCTGACAATCCACCCACTTTGACTCGTAAATGTGACAGAACAAAGAAGTCGGCTTAGGACAAATCGGCAGATTTGCAAAATTTGGTCGGGCGTTTTGATTTTAAAAGAGGGATGATTTTCAATGAGAATGGCGAATTTTCATTGCAGCACATGTCGACTTTCTTATCCCAATGATGACCCAAACCTTGGGTCACTGTGATTAGTTTTCATCTGCTTATAAGAGAACTTTTGTGTGATTTCCAAGTCAGGGAGCATTTATTTTACTAGATCTGAAAAAAGATCTGCTGCCGTAAACATGAAATTATATTCAGCTATATAAAGCTGGCAAACAGGTCTCGGCACGTACATCTTTATCCACATTTGATGCAGATTTGTGAATATGGATTTCAGTGATAGCGTATAATTGTCATGTTTAATATGCTTTAATATGCTGCATGGCGCGTAATGTCATTCTTGACACCGTAGCACAGGGCTTGAAATTTGCAGCAGTCCACTAACCCAAGGCTAGTAAATTTCCAGTTGGACTAGTAGTTTTCATAATTTCAGTAGTCTGATGGATAGTATAGTTTCCATTGTCCCCAGTCAGCATATGTCGGAAGGACTTGCAAAGATTCAGCAGGACTAGCAAATTTCTAAATTTACTAATCCTTCTGGCTACAAAGAAATTTGTGTTAAATTCTAGGCCTGTACAAGATTTTAAAAGCACTTTTACGGGAAGGACAAAATACATATTCATGTCCTTTGAACTTGATTCCAACGACTGAAATTCCCGTTTCCATCCATCATTGAATTTGTGTCATATTTTGGTTTCTTAGATTTTGGTTTTTTATCACTGAGAGATAGTGCACGCTTAGACATCTCAACCAACTTTAAACTCCAAAGTCAAACTGACCCCGTTTTATGCTGACTGATCATTTATCATTTTAGTAATCCAACCATGATCAATTAATCTCTTTAATCCTTTCTAAATTACTTCTGACCACCATAGTATAATTCATGTCGACAAACATTGAAGCCAACCAACCCTGCCAACAGAATCAAAAGGGTATTAATTGTTTTATGCTGCTTGAAATTAACAACTAAATTGTCCTGCCCTGCTTGAGCCAGTTCACAGTCACATGATCACAGGCAGTTTTACCGTAAATATATAACACTGGATGAAATGTGATTAAAAACAAAAAATAACATTTTTTCAATGATAATTTTGTGTACACAGCAGATTTCAGTGCGTGACGAGATACACCCCTCATCTTGGGAGGAAAATCCTCCCATCCAGGAGGTTCACATGTATGCCAACTCTAAATCCAACACCGAGTTTCTGGACAGAACATCAGAAACTAGGCAAGGCAGTTTCCATGTATACTGACTTACAATGCAGCTCCTACTTCAAGCAGAATAACAAATCTATTGTAAAATAGTGTACTGTCAAATATGTTATTGGTTAAACAAATATTAAATATACATGTCAACAGCAAAAACCTGCTGCATTGCACCTAGGATCCAATGGGCAGAGGGCATTATCCTCCAAATCTGGGGGACACAACATTTTAAAGGGTCAAAGGAAAATAGTAGACAGTACCTAATGCACTAGTAGAACTACAAAAATGAGATAACTCCTTTTGCTTTGAAAGTTTTCCCACCTTAATTTTATCGTCTGCACTGTAGTATCATTGGACACTATTATTGTAACATGTTTTATCAAGTGATCAGGTAATTCATGAAATTATTAACATGTTTGAATATCTGCTCCACGTGAAATGAGCTGCACTATGGAATTTTCCATTCGAGATCTTGCTCATTTCACATATTCGCTCAATATCTACCAGCATTTACTATAATAATTCCCATTTTTTCCTGACTTATTTATCTTTCAAAATTAAGAATATATTGATTAAATGAGATATTGTGTATCTGCATAAATTTAGTCCCATTTGTCATTAATTTGAACTGGAAATAAATTAAATCTTTGCTGCCGTAGTTGTGCCTTCAACTTTGAAAATACACTACGCTAGTGGCCAACAAAGACTTTACATTGCAACTTGGCAGACTACTACAAACCTTTAATGTTATGATTGCCAAATATGTTGTTTCAAAATTGACATTAATTTCCAACTTTCAGTTTTAAGCATCTCTGGCCATTGCTAGTGCCAAACATGGATGAAGGTGCTATAAAGAAAGGTAGTAGGTGTATTTTTCAATCTTTTTTTCCTGATGAAAAAGTGTGCCCAGTGGATGCACAGGGGTCAATAATTGAGGGGCATAGGACAAAAACTTGCAGGAAACCTGTGATACAGTGCTAAAGGGCAACACTGTACCTACCATATTTCTGGAAGGGGATTTTCAGACTCAAATTGGGAGTTTTGAGGTCCCATGGGTGGGTGGGCGTCATCGCCTGATACAAGTAACTGACTTTTCATTATGAATAAACTTAATGTGTAGTTAATATAATAATTTATTTCTAACAGTCTGTTTATATTTCTGGGCTTTTACATTTAATATATATATATATATATATATATACATACAGAGGAGACTCGTTAATCCGGACACCTTCGTTCTCAGTGAATATTTCCGGATTAATGAGTTTTCCGGATAATTGAATCATGCACATTTTTATTTCACGATGTCATCATACCATATGCATGTACTGTACATGTATTTGCTAGTTGTAAATGTACTGTATATGCAATAATGGTTGAAATAAATTCATGGATACATCTATTGACTTGTGTTTATTTCACTTTATTTTTTTGGTGCCTTTAATGTTGTGGGTTGCTAGACTGTAGTTTGGCCCCAGTCGGAAGAACAACCCAGTTTCATCAAGATTGAATATATCTTGTGGGTCGTAGTCTGGCAGTAGTCGCTGTAGTTCTTCTCTGTCAGCCTGCACTTTGTTCATGTCGGCACTATCTGCTTCTCCCTCATACAATTTTCGTTTGATGCCCCACCGATTCTTGAAGCGTTGTAGCCAACCACGAGAATAGGCAAAGTCAGTGATGCTGAGTTGGTCTCCAAGTATCTTTGCCTTGGCAATGAGCATTTCATCGTTGACGGCGGCATGGTGGGCCGACATGTCTGCGACCCTTGAATTCTGACTCTGATGTTCTATTAAACTAAGCTACCACAGCTCCCTAATAAATAAGACTACCAGTTATGTTTGTTACAACTAAGAGAAACTTTAAACATGATATTCACAATCAATATTATTTCACAAAATATCAAGTTTGGTGTACTTAAAAAGCTATAAATGTGCCAATGTGACACAGATGCCCCTGCCAATATGATGCAGTTTAAAGGCAAAGTTCCAAGTTCCAAGTCAAACAGGGGACATAACTAAAATATTTTTGTTGCCAGAAAATGATCAAAATTAAACCTGAACTAGATCTTCTTAATATAAAACCTTGTACCAAATTTTGTTTCGATCCATGAAGTCCCTCCAAAGTTACTGCGCTAAAATTGGATAGCCAAAGCTGTAAATCAAACCAAGGCCATAACTCTGGAAACTTTTGCAGGAAAAATGTGAAAATCAAAGTTGATCTTAGTTTTCTTAATGTAAAACCTCATATCAAATTTGTTTACAATCCAGGAAATCATTCAAAAGCTATTGAGCTGAAGCTAAACATGCAATATTCCGAGTCAAACCGGGAACACAACTCCACAAAATTTTACTGGAAAACAGTGACAAACAAACTTGAACAAGGTTTAATTAATGTTTACGTCTTATACCAAATTTGACTTCAATCCATGAAGTCCTTCAAAATCTTTAACAAGTTATTCAGTGGATACTAAACATACATAGTTCGAAGTCAAACAGGAGACATAACTCTATACAATTTTGACAGAAAGCAGTGTAAATCAAACCTGACCTTGCTTTGATTAATGTAAAGCCTCATACCAAATTTGACTAAAATACATGAAGTCCTTCAAAAGTTATTGAGCAGGAACACAATTCACAACCTAGGTGACATGATGTTACCGACAGATGGGTACAGGGAACACTATATGCCCCCTCCATAGATATGGCAGGAGCACAAAAAGCCAAAGAAAGTGCATCTCGCTTTCACTCCATATTCATACTTTTTTTTACACATAATGCTATTAAGAACAGCTTCCGCCAGCACCACTAATCGATAAATCTTGGATTAAATAGGATTAAGAAAAAAAGGGGGGTGGGGGTGGAGTGCATATATGTATATCTGACCTGTCTGTCTATATGTTTGTACATTCCTAAACTCTCTATTGGTTAGGACAGGCATATATATTTATAAACAAAATTTGGAAAGATTACAATTAGTCACCACAAGTTGCAATGTTTGACCAAAGGAATGTCCCTATCCATATTGAGCCTCCTAGTCTAGCCCAGTATATACCTAACCCCTGATATGCTAGCCAGAACAGCAAGCAATTTAATGTCAATCTGTCAATTTAAAGCACCTGCAATTCTTGCCTGGCCAGCTTTGACCTCTCATCAAGTACCCACGACCTATATATATAATGTACCTATAGGATCTGTCCCTGAAGTCTGACACATAATGAAAAGTGGTACATTACAATAGTCACATTAGCTGGGCTGTACTTTTAATTGTGTCCAAAAATGTCCTGCAATACACAAACCAGGGACATCACTGCCACATTTTGCAAGATACAGTCATTGCTATACTCATTATATATGAAAAGGATGCGAGTACATATTATGAATAAAAACACAATTTTTTTCTACCACTTTGAAAGACTCGTCTAGCAAAGAGGAAAAGAGAAACAAGATAAACACAACTCTTTTCCTCTAATCTCCTTTAAAAAAAAAAAACCTTCAATATTTTTTAAAAACAAAAACGTTTTTGATCTGAATTCACACATACATGTGTATCAAATTCATGTCCTGAATCATGTCTATATGACAATGAAAGTAGGTTGTTTTTTTTTTTTCTTTGGTCTTTGGTGTTTAACGCCATTTTTCAGCACATGATAGAATAAAAGTAGGATTAAATTTGTTGGCTCCATCACAAATAAGGCAGGGGCATCATCTTATTTATCAATCCATCTTTCTATCATCTATCTTAACAACGGGAGAAGAAAGAATTCATGGATTTAGTGCTGCATCATTTCTGCCTAGCAACCGGCCATCTGTAATCTTAGGGACCAACCCTTCAACTTTGGGGGGGGGGGGGCTTGGGATTTTTAAAAATATGCAACAGGTACTGCATTTAACTGCTATATTATGAATTCAACTGTAAAAAAACAAAAATTTGCTATACCTATATGCTATATTTTTTCATTTATATCAAATACTTTCCTTTCATTTACAATGTAAGTCATTTAAGTGAAAAATCTGTTATTTATAAGGAAAAAGGTTTTTTTTATTTTGGTATAGTGCCTCTTTTATATACAATTTTTTTTGTATTCATTTGCAAACATTGCCCTGTGGGTTGGTGGATGAAGAATAAGCCTGATGTGCCCTATTGCATGTTGCAAGCGGCAACCAATGGAGGCAGAAGCTGCAGTGGCTTAGTGGTTAGCATGCTGTATCTGTGACCGAAAGGGTGCGGGTTTGAATCTTACAATCAGATTAGCCTGGGTCGGCTACTACGATGCGTCCTTGGGTGAGGCACTTTATTCCAATTGCCTTGGCACTAAATAACCTACTTGTGCTGTTGTGCCATAAAACACCAAACCTAACCAATCATTCATGCATTTTGGAATAAATTTCATTCAATTGGTGCAAGTTATTACTGCCTTCAACTTATATACCAGATTCCTTTCTACCGGTTAAATGGAATCATGGGATATAGCAATTACATCAGCAAATTGTTATATCCCACCAATTAATTAGTTGTGAACTTCACCAGATTTTATATTAAATACTACATTTATTTTTAAAAAATTCCAAGTAATACAGTGATCAAACAGTGATGCTACAATGTTTACTTCAATGTTCCAGTACACATCTGAACTTAAAAACCCAGAGATTTGCATTTAGATCTGTAGTATTTTTCCTTTGCTTCCACATTATCTTTTAAAAAGAAACCAAACTGTATAGCACCTCCAAAAATGTACTTCAGAGTCTATTGTTTCATATTATTTCGACATACAAGCGATGTGAGCTTATTCTTGTCATTTTAAGCATCATCGTAGTTCTTTCATAATGAATAGCAACAAATATTTTTACATATTCAATTTCATCTTACTTGTCATGTCAAATATATGTCCTTTCTAAAATGTATTTTCTTGATCTGTAATACCCACAAATAACTATACCTGTTAACTATGTGTCTTTATGAGCTTTGAATAAATCCAAAAATATGCATGGGCCATGGAATTGTTATTACTCTCAAAAAGATCGTACTGTTGACTTGTATTATTTATTATATGTATTATTAAATCAAGTGGATAGGTTTCTAGCATACCTCAATCATCCAAGATGCTGCTGTATTTTACTAACACCAGGCAGTATCCTTCCCCCCCCCCCCCCCCCCCCCCCCCCCCCCGAGGAATTTTGGGTATTTAAACTGTGGACCTGTTTGGTGTGAAATGTAATTATATTTTAAAAAATACATCTGTTTAAATACCTTTGTTTTGGCATGTCAGTGTTTCATTATAAGTAGCAGTAGCTGGGGACAAGGCTAATTAAACCCTTTAACATTTGACTTCATGAAAAATCATTATTTTTTTTATACATTTTCTAGGCTTTCAATTATATAAATATAGAACATGCAATATAATAATACCTCATTGGAAAAATTTAATGAAATGCTTTTAAAGCTGTTTGTGTTGATGCAATACCATTGGAGAGCATTACTGTATTTGTAGGCTACAAAAAAAAATGGAAATTTCTCAAGCTATTAACCTGGTTTCCAACAATATATCACACTTTTTAAATGTTCCAAATAACAAAAGGCAAATCTGCTCACGATTTTCATGATTTTTAATACATTTATTCTCAAGTTTATAACCAGTATCTTAGTATACCTACAAAGATTCATGCATAACAAAGCTTTGGCTTTCACAGGCTATTAGGGTCATTAGGTGCAGAGTGCATGAGGATGTGGCCATGTGCCAGAGACAGACACTTATTCGTCCTTTTGTCAATCTGTTCCTCATGATTTTTCTTTGAAGTCTCTTCTAGTTAAAATGAAGTTGGTTCTACAATTTGACACCTATGTATATATTTATGTACAAAATTATTTATATGCCTACCAACATGTTTCACTTGTTATTGGCAGGACAAGTAATATTTTCTAGCTAAAATGAATATACTGCCGAGTTTTTACATCTTGATAATATGAGGTGATCTCTCTTTTGGCCAAGGCGAAAACAAAATCATTATCCTTTAAAGAAATCAAGTTTAGGAACTTAATAATAGTAATAATTTTAATAATAATAATAATAATATTAATAATAATGATGATGATGATGATGACTTATTATAGCACTTAATCTTCAAAAGCTCTAAGCACTTTATAATACAAATTAACACAAAAGGACATGTATATAAGCAAGGTCACAAAAAACATGACACCATGGAATTACAAACAAAGCATGGTAAAAATAATTAAGGGTGAAGAAATATTGTTAAGTCTGTTTTCGTAGGTGAAAGAGGCGAGTTTTTATTGCACTCTTAAATGAGATGATGGTGTCATTGTGTCCAAGTCTTAAATGAGATGATGGTGTCATTGTGTCCAAGTCTTAAATGAGATGATGGTGTCATTGTGTCCAAGTCTTAAATGAGATGATGGTGTCATTGTGTCCAAGTCTTAAATGAGATGATGGTGTCATTGTGTCCAAGTCTTAAATGAGATGATGGTGTCATTGTGTCCAAGTCTTAAATGAGATGATGGTGTCATTGTGTCCAAGTCTTAAATGAGATGATGGTGTCATTGTGTCCAAGTCTTAAATGAGATCATGGTGTCATTGTGTCCAAGTCTTAAATGAGATCATGGTGTCATTGTGTCCAAGTCTTAAATGAGATCATGGTGTCATTGTGTCCAAGTCTTAAATGAGATCATGGTGTCATTGTGTCCAAGTCTTAAATGAGATCATGGTGTCATTGTGTCCAAGTCTTAAATGAGATCATGGTGTCATTGTGTCCAAGTCTTAAATGAGATCATGGTGTCATTGTGTCCAAGTCTTAAATGAGATCATGGTGTCATTGTGTCCAAGTACAAGAGTCAGTTTATTCCAGGTAGTCGGACCAAGATATCCAAAAGAACATTGTCCATAGGACTTGGTTTTAACAGTGGGAATAATGAAAATACAAGTGTCATAAGAAGAACACCAGTTTCTATAAGGGGTGTACACATTGGTGAGGTCAGATAGGTATTTTGGACTGTTGGCAGTCAACAATATGTAGCAGAGAGAAGAGATTTTGTGCTTGATTCCAGAGTGAACAGGTAGCCAGTGGTGGGTACCAAGCACGAGTACTGGGCTTTTGGTACTCTAAGGATGATCCGAGCAGCAGTGTTTTTAATTTTTCGAAGTTTTGGGAGTAGGTATTGAGATGAACCAAATAGAAGAGAATTACAATAGTCAAGCCTAGAAAGTACTAAGGGACATACAAGTGTTTTAGTGGCATCAACAGAAAGAAAGTTGCAAATGGAGCTGATGTGTCTCAGCTCCAGATATGCAGCCTTGAACATGTTGATGACATGTTGGTGCCATGAGAGAACTGTCAAGAGGGACACCTCGGTTTTCTACTGATTGTTTGAATTTATTGTTGGTGTTGCCGACACTTATTATCTGAGTTAAAGGATATTCTGTAGTACTGATGGCATTATCTGCTTATGTAATGTTCTTATGGCATTATTTAAGGGTTTCTCCACAGATAATTATATACATAGGGAGGCAACAATTCCAATTATGTTCTACTAGCCCAACAAGGATCATGTTGGAGAAAAATGGTCTTTTTTGTTCTTTTTTCTTCTCTGTAAAACTTGGGTTACTTGCATGAAATTTCACTTGCCCAACATTGAGTTTTAGTTATCCGGACTAGTTGTCTTTGAAACTGTCATCCTCTGCACATTTATATAGATTATTTTTTGTATGGTGACTTTAATTTTATTTCAAAATTGTGATTTGCCTAGCAGAAAAGACAGCTAATTACTCCATCAAATCAGTCTTTGCAAGGGAGACAACAATGGACAGTGATGCCACAAAAAAAACTGCCTATGCTACCAACTGTCTTTTAAGGTTCCTGATGGCCTGGCTTGAATCTCCTGTAGTTATTAGCACCCAGTCAGACATGGGCAATAAACTGTGCATAAAGTTATATTTATGTGCATGTCACTGTTAGAAAATTGCATAGACTACATTACATTTGTCACATGACTACATCCACTTTGACAAACCATGTGTGAAACCTGTAATATCTAATGCATCCTTCCACACCTTGTTGAGCTCTCCACTGCAGAGAGTAATAAAACATGCTTGCTTTAATAACATATAATGATTCGCTTTCAAAAATCAAGTTTGGGGCTTTCTGCAGTGTACCATGCTTGGTTGAATCCAACTGCCTTGTGGGCAAATCAGTAGGATGTAAATTTCCATACTAGCATTTAGTTACTTCCTTCAATACACTTACCATTTGTAAAACTTTACTAATCTAATACCAATGAACAGACATCTTTATGCCAATCAGTGTACAGGTATGATGATAACTAGTGTATAGTATGAAATGTTCAAGATATTTGACTTCTTAAGAGAAAAGCCATACATGTTCACTCAAACAAGGCAGATTCTGTAAAACCAAAAAAGGTTTTGTAAGATCTTTGTTATTACATATGTGTGTGTGATCTTTGTTCTTGTGTGTGTGTGTGTGTGTGTGTGTGTGTGTGTGTGTGTGTGTGTGTGTGTGTGTGTCAAAGAGAGCTCAAGACTGGTTCTTCAGTGCCTATAGCAAAGAATCAGATGTTTTGTCACTTGTAGTGGATATCAGCTGATCTGATTAATTGGTTGACTAATTGATTGCAAGTTCAATGATAACAAAATCTAAGTTGATTGATTGTTGATCTGTGCTTAATGGCACATCAACACATAAAATGTTATATATCATGCTGATGCAATTGGAGTAAATTTGCCTTGCCCAGCGATAGACCATAGTGGCTGACCCAATCTGATCTGGACAGGATTTGAACCTGCACCTTTCTGGTTGCAAGTCCAGGAGGCTAACCACTGAGCCACTGAAAACGCATGCTAAAATCTCCCCCAAATAACAATGCACAATTGACAACAGCCTCCTGGCTAATAACTGCTTACTTGCTTTATTGTTTACTTGTTTTTTATTTTCTTCCTTGCTAGCTTAATTGACTGCAACTACAATGAAACCCCAGGTAGCCATGTGGTCTAAGGCGCTCATATTTACATATCACTCACATCTCACCTCTGTCAGCATGAGTTCAAGTCTAAGCTCAACCAACGTGGGTATGTGAGAAATTTTTCCAGTAGCTTCCCATGGGTTGGTGTTTCTTCCCGGGTTCTTCCTCCACCAAATATACCGGCCACCATGTATATCATGTGCTAAAAAAATGGCATTAAAGCCCCAAAACCAAACCAGCAACTACAAGGTATATTATCACTATACAGCTATTTTGTACCAAATATGGGGTAATTCTGAAATTAAACTGAATTGAGAATAAAATATTTGCTTTCAGGAGATTATCTAATGCTGAAGAAATATTCATGTTCTATATAATTAACTTTATACAGCTCTTGTGCTCTCCCATTAGCTAATGCTATATAACCATTTAGAGCACAGACAGACAGATATATATACCTACACCTACCAGAAATTTATTACTGGCATACATGTAAACCAATCCTTTATTTCTCCCATTATAAGCAATGCCTCCCATCAATGTTTGAAAACTCCCGTCTCCTGTTGTTGAAGAAAGAAAAATTACAAAACAAAATTTCCAATGGTATCCGTGTCCATATCAATAATGTTGCACCCTCCTGCTTATCATAAGAGCGACTAATCAAGTTAGGAGCAATGGCAATTCAGTCTAGCATTGGTGTTCTGCAGTGTTCACAAAATAAACTCAGAATTCTAGATAAGAATTTGATAAATTTAGTATTTTACTCCCTGGTTTTCTGAAATTCAATGAGATATTTTCTGAACACCACAATGCACAAAACTTAAGTTACAAGACTGAATCTTAATCATCAAGATGTTAATCATACCTTTTTGAATGTGTCAAGCGGCTTAGTGACCAAGACAAGTACAGAGCGTGTTTGATTATATGGCTCTGTTTGAGTGAGTGTTCTCAGAGTGAACAAGCTCTATAATTTCAAAGTTGCACAGGAACATTACGCTAATAACTATCGACTAAATGCTCAAAATTAAATTGGTTTGTGCAATTGAATGAATTAAAAAATTTCTTTTTAGTCAAACTGTCTGTGTAAAATATGCAAATATGCTGCTTATCGGGAACTCTAGGAACTCCAATGAATTTTGAAAAAGAACACATATAGTTCAAACCTGGTAGAAAAATACTAAATTTAGTCAATTCTTATTTAGAGCTCTGCTCTGTCCTCTCTCTCCCTCTCTGTCTTGCAGCTTAGTGAAGTTTTGCTTATAATTAGCAATGAAGTATACTACTAATATTACTATTACTACTACTATTTACTACTATGCATTTTTGCCCATTAAAAAACATGTTTGGACAGAGTTTAGTACATGCAGCCTTGTGACAGAGTGATGATGACTGATATCAGACTGTATTAGTGACCAGCTAATGATGGTGTAACAGCTGTTAATATGCACCTGTGGCACACCCATTCTGGTATTGAAAATCATGGTTTGTCAAAGATAAACACAATTTTTTAAAATTTCTACAAACAGACCGAAATAAATAGAAAAATGTTCTATTTAATCAAGTTAACACTCTGTTACTACTTTATCCTCTATGGACAGTCGGCCAAGTTGAGCTTATATCGGCTTTAAATAAATCGTGCAGAAAATGTTAAGAGGAAAGCCTAGCCCTGGATGTGACCTGAGAGATTGAAAGGGGCTGGGATGAGGTAGTTTTATACCCCTTCACATTAACTAAATATGTTTTTGGAACATATAGTGTTACCTTTGTCCAGCTCTCTCTCTCTCTCTCCATCCAGTTAAGTTGTGCATTTAATTCACTTTCAGGTACTGTGGTGAGGTACAAATGTTCCCTGAACACATTTCTAGTTGTGTCTTAAAATTGTCATATTCCATGTTTTTATTACCCATGTCTTGTTGTGTCTAAGGTCCAAACCTTTCTGGTCCATCTCATACTGAATGTTTTTCCCCACCAAAAAAGTAACACACCAGACAATTTTATTCCTAGCTTGGCAGAGTGTGGCTTCTGATAATTTTTCCAAGAAATGATATTTATTTTTTCATCTGTGCAAGGTTATTCTCTTTTTATAAGCCACTCAGACGAAAAAAATTATTTCTATTTAATTTTTGTTTTAAAAACTCTCCCCCTCCCCCAAAATAAAATAATTTTTCCCCATGTAAAGTTAAGAGTTTCTGACCTTGGTTGGGTGTACAAATTTTCTTATTTTTATCACTAGTATTCTTTGAAACTGGTTTTTTTTTTCTTGCCTTTATGCTGAAATACTGAAAGTAACAATCTTTTACTTGTATATATGATCAAAATTATATTACATCTGACTTCATAATCATGCAGTCACCTGCACCCAAACCTCATTCCAGCTTGACCTGAACCATATAGTATTGACTGTATAACATGCACCAAACTCTGATTTTTTTCGCATAATGTCCCACCAAATCTGGGTGTACGCTGTTTGAAGTTACAGTGTGTCATACAGGGACATATAAGGTAATTAGCTCTGTATGAAATTCCAGTCAGACAGCCCAATTTATTCTTAGCTCCAGACTGGTCTCAAGAGTAGGTAAAAACACCACCCATCCCTCAGCTGCAGCAATTTAATCCCCCACCACCAACACCAGTGCCAAGAACTAGTACTGTGAGATATTGCTAGTGAAGTAACATTAGCCAATGCCCAAAGCACATTACCCAGTATTCTACATGTGTACTGGAAATGGTAAGAGGCATTTTTTCATGCCCGCCAGCACAAGATGTCAAAACCATCTTCTACTTCCAGACCTACTGAGGAAAGACCGACCCTTCTTTTGGAGTACCAGCTCTTGCATTGAATTGTGCTGTATATACTTGCATTCACGAGGATCTGGCACTTGGAGTGCAGGCAGTAAAGACATAATCATAAATTTTTTAACCAATGCATATGCTATGCAGCTTGAAGTGTAGGGCCAAAAAAATACCCTTTTTTTTGGGGGGGGGAGGGGGGGACCTCAAGATTTACAGTAACAGATTTAGATCTAGTGTTTTGAATCTCATTAATTTTTATCAATCACAACTTGATTATATGATTATACAAGTTTCAATACTAAACAAATTGTTTTTACTAAATTTTAGATTTCTCTGCATACCGGTAGATGGAGACAAGAAAAAAAAGGCAAAATTATTGAGAAAGACATCTCAGATTTGAAGACAGACATCCAAACAGATAGATAGATAGACAGATCCTGAGGGCAGATCGGGAGGTTAGTTGAACCCCATTTTTCCAGTTAAAATGGTACATTTTTGAAAGTGGAAAACTAAACAAGATGGTAATTTGAAGCAAAACAAGCTACCTTTTCCTCATATATAAATCCTTGCAAAAATGAATCCTGAATCCAACCCTGTAATTGATAGATAGATTGATTTGGTTTGGTGACTTACGGCACAGCAACACAAGTTGGCTTTATAGTGGGACATGCTACAGTAGCCAACCCAATTTGATCCGATGGTGGGATCTGAACCCACACCATTCAGCCACGAGTCCTGCAAGCTAACCACTGAGCTATTGCAGCTCCTAGATAGGTGGATAAAATAAGGACAACCAGAGTGATGGAAAAAAATAAAGAAAAAAAAAAGATTATTAACGGTTTTTTTTGGTGATACTTATTACTCCTAGAAGCTTCCATAACAATGAACTATTTGTTGGACATTATGCATGTTTTCACTCTGAAGATGAAAGTTTGATACAATGAGATTAAAATGTTTATAAACAGCTAACTTCTGCAAAATGTATTACTACAATGTCTAAATTTATGCCAGTTGTGAAAATTTTGGCAGATATTATTGCCCAAAATAATTGTGATATCATTACATGTATTACAGACCTTTTTACAATTTCTTTCTGTGCTTCTCTGGAGCCCTTTCCTCTCTTGCAGGCTCTGATGTAACAAAGAAATAGACCAAATGTTAACAAGCTTAAGAGTTCTGACCCTTTTTATGGAAATTTTACAAGAAAATGTACACAATAGTTCAATTCAACAGTTCCAAATTTTATACTTTTTATTTAACAGGACAGTAAAAAGAATGAGTTTTACCTTATGGTGACATTTACAGATTTATCAGTCCCATTTGATAATTACTATGCTAAGAAGTAATTTTGGACAATCTCCCCTCTGAGTATGATTAACTACGTATATTACTTCTCAAGTCTTGAGATTCAAGCTAGATAAGCTGTCAATCTCTGTCAACAGCCAATCTTTTGTTCAAAAAAGCCTTCTCCAAATGTTGACCAATCCCCGTAGTTGTACAAGAGGTCCTGCCAGACAAGTTATTACGTTTTCGTGACCTGTCTGACCTGCGCTAGTTTATGTTTGGTCTACATTATAGCTCTTGTCCACAAGGTGTGGCATACCTATCCAAGACCTTTTTCTGTACACAAGAGTAAATGGCTTTGTTCTAGATTTGTAAAGTTCTGTCAGTGGGCTGTATCACACTTGAATGCTTGTATATATAGTGCATAGGGGGCAAAAACCCTGGCCTGAATGTGAGATCCTCGAAAGTGATAGAGTGATTTGTTGACTTTTTATTCTCCCTGTATAATGCAAGGCTATTCAATATTTGAAATTGCACATACAAACATTTTGAGCCAGGTTTGGAATAGCACTGCAAGCAAGAGAATTCTATTTTATTCACACATCAATGCTGCTTGTCGAGTCATGCACAATTCAGCCAGCAGTCTATATATTTACAAAATTGGTCAATATATCTTACAAGTATCTATGAGTGTTAAAAGCAACTGGATAAAGTGCTGACATTTCATAGGTTGGAATTAACCAGGTTTCACCAGAAACAGGCCATACTGTATATACTTGCTAATTAAGTTGGGTCCAACTGCAGACAACATAGACCCATATCTGCCATCACATAATGTGCCAGCAGATCAGGGTCTATGTTGTTTGTTCTTATTAGTCCTAACAAACTAAATAGATCCAGATCTGCTGGTGCATTGTGCAATGGCAGATCTGGGTCTCCACAGTCGGCAATTGATCTGACTTATAAACGAGTATAGATGGTAACTGAATACTTTCACTTCCACATATAACTAAGTGAACTTTAGAGAAAAACGGCCATTTATGCTACACTTGAGAAAGTTGTTGGGTCTAAAAAAAAATGGACATGTGCAGTAAGAATTTGTATGAGAAAACACCTTAAAAAAAATAATCGCACAAAGACCTTCCTGTGTTTTAGTAGCAAAAAATAAGTGTATACATGTATAAAAAAGAAACAAAGTCTAAGATGTAAAATTTGCCCTTCTTACAATTAATCTGTTGCATTGCATGATGAACTCAATTCTATTTCTCTACTGTGCTCTCATCATGCTGTTCACTTTTCGCTACCTACATTTTCTTTCCTAAAACTTCCTTATATACTACGTTGTTAGTTGAAGAATCTAAATATAAAAGCTTTTAAAAATGTGTGTATCATGATACAATTCATTACTGATAAACATAATTTTTAAAAAAACCACATGCGACCCTCACTAATTTACAGAATAAGTGCACACATTCCAGTGTTCCAGCTAGGAATTTCTTACCGAGGGGAGGGGGAAAGGGGAATTTTAAGCAAAAGGGGCACTTGTGTTGAAGGATAAAACGACAATGTCAATAATAAAATTCTGAATTTAATCTTTTTTGGAAGCAGAAACCGGCAGAAACACATTCATAAAGTTTATCCTACATGAAATAAACATGAACATAAGTGGAATAAATACAAAACAACACAAGATTTAAGAAGGTATTTTAGTGATCTGGAGAGAGGCAGAAGAGTGGCACTATAAGGCCACAAGGGGCAGAGGGGAGGGCATGAACACTCCTTCATTTCTATCTAACTGGATCACTATGCTTATTATCCATATTTTATAGTGTCAATTTAAGAAGAAACTTAAGGCTGCCAACCATCCTTTTCATTTTTTAAATTACCTTTTAGTTTCAAGTACCCAGAATGATTCAGTGGTTAGTGTACCAGACTCGTGACCAAAAAGGCACGGGTTTGAATCCTACCATCAGATAAGCCAGGGTTGATGTGTCCTTGGGCAAGGCACTTTACTCCAATTGCCTTGGCACTACATAACCTACAATGTATTGCTGTACTGTAAATCAACACAACCAAAAATACAAACCACACTAATGAAAAGATGTGATGGATCAAGGGATATGATTAATGTAAAGTCCAGATGGAAAACCAACACTCAAAAGAAATATTCCTGAAATATGCCCTATTTATTTCACAGGCATATAACATTTTGGCTAAAAATGCAAAGATACAAACATAAATACATAATATTGATTGAAGTCAATGAAGCATGAAACATAGGTCACACTGACCTACTTTGGGCAGAAGGGTCATGTACTAACCAACACACATGTACACAATCAATACAAGGACGACATTAAGATAAACCAAGCCAGTCACTGCTGCATGAAATCTAGATCACTGTCACTTACTTTTAGCAGACTGGTATTGAATTTTCAGGCTGCATCCACAAAATTGCATAGCCAAAAGTGCAAGAAAAATTTGATCAACTACAAACAACTAATGGAAAGAGACCTACAGATGGGCAGCATAAATCCTAAAATCCCTGTATTTGCCGGACATGTACAGTAGATCAAAGGTTTTGTCAAGTACATACTTTGAGTAAACTGACCTCAGTCATAGGAGTTCTCAGATTTCATTATATCAACTTGTCTTTGATTTGTTTATCCATTAAACTGCCAAATAAATACCTTAATGAAGTGTAATTTAAAGGTCACTAGGTCTAGTTTACAGATTGTTTCTTTGTCGGATAGTGAATCAAGATGTTGCTGAGAAAGCTTAATTCCAAGGTGACTAGTTATAGTTTATACATGGTTTCTTTGTCAGATAATGAATACATATGACTCATCTTGTTTGGTCCTTATGTTTTCCCAATTCTTTCAACACTCAATAGCCACAAAGCACAGACAAAAGAGGAGTGAAAACTTGTCTCCTGGACTTCTTAAAATAAAAACCTGTACCTGAACAATTCCCCAGGGTCTGTGACATAGACGTTACATCAGTCCCTCACTACCATGTGGTTTGTTTCACACTGTGTCTGCACAAGACACCTTAAGAACAAAATATGTGATGCCTCAGAACGAATTAAGAAAAAAAGATACAAGCAGCAACAATGAACTTTTATTATCATCCTCCAAGACTTATTTGGAGACTTGATCAAATATACTTCACCATCCTACTTTACTGGAAATGCCCATTAATCGGTGTAACATATTGTTGATGTAGTAAATCAGTGTCTTATCAAGGAATAAAACACTGTTGTTGGGTGATATTCTATGATATAGTTTTCTGAAAGATAAAATTATTTGTATAAATAATTACTTTGAGAGGAAACCAGCTAATCATGGAAGGATAATACGAACACTAAAGCAGCAGCACTTCCTGAACTGAAAATGGCATATTTTCTAATACATTTAATAATTAGGTATATCAATGCTTTCTTTTTTGTCACAACTTGTTACATCATCTTTGAATGTTTTTATATTGAATTTCACAAATATA
Organism: Margaritifera margaritifera; assembly: GCA_029931535.1. Classification (NCBI taxonomy): domain Eukaryota; kingdom Metazoa; phylum Mollusca; class Bivalvia; order Unionida; family Margaritiferidae; genus Margaritifera; species Margaritifera margaritifera. The sequence goes on from JAQPZY010001246.1 coordinate 991,517, forward strand.
TGGTCACAATGTTAATTTTCAGGAAAAAATGTCTGGCAAAATCCATTAGAATTTCAGGATCTCTAATGAGCAAGTATGGAGTAACACATGCACCATCTACATTCATACCAGATCATATAAAATGACTTCTACCAAGCAAATATCCCCAGGGGGCAAAACATGGTTGACATATTTGCCATCGACACTTGTGTGTAAGTCGGTACCAACTGCAGATGGCACAGACCAAGATCTGCCATCACATAATGCCCTCGCAGATCTGGGTCTATGCAGTTTGTTAGAACTAATCAACAGAACGAACATAAACCCTGATCTGCTGTACTGTGCGGTGGCGGATCAGTGTAGATGTTGTTTGCAATTGGGTCCAACTTATATTCAAATATATATGGTATGTTCAGGACTGACAGCTTTGTTGATTCCTTTTTTTGAGGCAAATCCAACTGTTTATGAATACTTTTTAAAATCCATGACTGTGACACTTAACTGAGAAAGGGCATTTTCATTTCTATCATCTTCAGTCTGCTAAATTTCTGTTCAGTCAATTAAGTCCTCTAATGTCAATGTCCTGGTCACCTTTACCTCCAAGTTCATTGACCTATTAGTGGTCGCCAGCCGTCATTATCATGCTGCTTTAGTGTGTCCTCAAGCCATACAACAAATAATGGCCTGTGATCAGTTTATGCCAATCTTGCAAATGAATTACCAATCCTAGCTGATGTTTATTCAAACTTTTCCTTTCATTTGATTCTTTCTCATGAAAACAGTATCAGAATTATTTTTTTAGCTTAGCCTGATATAGCAAAGAAAAGAAAATGAAAAGCAAAGCATAAGCAAACTGATGCAGCAATTTCAAATGTATCCATGACAAATTTTATTATATTTAACGATCAAAATTTTTTGTTAATTTCCATTTTTCAAGTTTTCAATAGACAATTTCCAAAATACCAAGAGTTGCATCCCCTACCCAACTCTTCAGTAAGCTTTGGTTACAAATTGGTAGCCTACACTATACAAGTGACCACTATTCAGTTGGACAAATTGTGTTGTCGGCTAGACAACTACCTTGCATTTAGGTAGGAAATATGTGATGTTTTTATTCTGTGTGATTTCCCTATTGTAGTGCCAGTGGTGCTACATACAGCTGTTGATATTGCCTGAAAAAAGATTCAGAAATCAGCCCATGGAAAGTAAAACAAAAGGTTGGTTTCCTCCAGGTCCACTGGCTTCATCCACCATTAAAAAGAACATTATGCCAACATCTGAGCTGTTGAGCAAACTTTTGTACAAGAAGGAAAACTGGGGGGGGGGGGGGGGGGGGGGGGGGGGGAATTTTGTAGATTTAATGCCATTTTTTCACAGCACATGATAGACTATACATGGTGGCCAGTATATTTGGTTGAGGAAGAACCTGGGAAAACCCCAGAAAGAACCACCAGCCTACAGGAAGCTACTGGCAAGCTTTCTCACATACTCATGACGGCCAAGCTAGACTCGAACTCACATGGACAGAGGTGAGATGTGTGAGTGATCTGTAAAGGAGAGCACCTTAGACCACTTGACCACCTGGGATTCCAAGGGCAAAACTTGTTGTGCAATCAATGTAAAACAAATAAAGTTTAACCCATTTCAGACGGGGATACGATTCCAGTCGTACTTTACCTTTCAATATGGGATACGATTCCAGTCGTATGTTCACTACATTCCATCTACCACTTCTCAGAAGTGTGCATTTAACCGTGTAATAAGTCATTATTTTATGTGTACTCTTTTGTAAAGATGGAAATAAAAGTAGAAGGTACACAGCTGCTGTTTCATACAGTGACAGCATAAGTTAAAACAAAAAAAAAACTGGTAATAATTTGATTTATAAATTTAAACGTGTGGAGATCAAAATGGCAGCCAGTACTGAAGAGGCATGTGATGGCAGTGATGTGCTTGCTGAAATAGTTGAAAATATAGACAATTTTGTGTGGTAAATTGACATTTTAGGCAGTGAGGATTGTTATCTTTACTTCATCAAAATGAATGGAGTTGATGATAACTGGTTATTTGAAAATGTGACTTCAAACAGATGTTTTAACGTGGAGATCAACAGGGAGGACAGCACTGAAGCAGCAAGTGATGGTAGTGATGTGGATGCCGATTTTGATGAAAATATAGAACATTTTGTGGGGGAAATTGATATTTTAGGCAGTGGGGATTGTGATCTTGATTACATCAAATGAACTGAGCGCATGATAACTAGTTAATTGGTATTTTTTACTCGGATATTGATGATGATGAAGACTTTCATGGTCTTGAAGCTAACTGGATATTCTGAGAACTTCACTGCTCATAAAGTTCGCCCATACACCAATGTTGGATGTGTGCATAATATTATTAAATCTTACTGCATTCCTGGAAATGGACCAAAATAAACCCAACATTCTTGATGGATTTTTATTATTTTTCCACCATCTTAAATGGCATAAAATTCCCCACATTTCATACTTACATATAGGAGATAAATTTAACATTGCAGATAGAAAAAGTGCATTGAAAGTAAGTTATATAAAAAAATGCAAAGCATGTTTTTTTAATTAACATTACTTTCAACTGAATTTTTCTAAATCTGAAAATTCTGAATGAAAAAAAAGGTCTTTAAAATTTTGTTATGCTTTTTAAAGTGGTATATAACTTTGAACAATTATTTTAATAACTTGTCCTGTCAAGACAGAAAATCACTGCATTCTCTCATGCTGATACACCACAGACTGAACAAATTTCCAGTTCTACACAACTGCCTGTCTGAATGGGCTTCAGTATGAAGAGGGTAAATCTATTTTAGTAAGTAATATGAAATTTGTCTGTTTTGCTGACACAATTTCAAAATTATTCATCAATATGAGCCAATACCTGACATATTAGTTATGTACTGGATAAACAGAAAATGTTATTTCTGATGCACAAGAGTGTAAAACTAATGCAGTATCTTCCTGTATGTTAGTTCTGTATTTACGACATTAATGGCCACTGATATTATGATATTGACACAAACCAAGTTGAGATATGGTCAGTGGAAGCCTATTTGCAGCACAAAGACAAATTGTTCTCAATTGCCTACCAATGGTATATCTGTCACAAGAACATCTATCTATCCAATCAATACTCAATAAAAAAACTTGGATTTGCTTTAGTATAAATCATTAGGAAGGACAACTCAAATGGCTGGTATAAATTACATCCCTTTGATATTTAGTTATGGTTAATTGAAAAAAGTATCAGCACAAAATTACACTTTTACTGCCTTAAATTAAAAGTTTTTAAATCTTTTAAAATCTGTTAAAAACATATACTGTGCCACTGCTGCTGTGACCAAAATTGCTGCCAAAAAAGCAAGCCAATGATGATTTTTGCACTAGGTATATTGCAAAGAAATGACTTTTCTTGGAGCTATTGTGATCCAGACCTTCGATCTTTTGAATCCAAATAAAAATTGTCTTTCTCATCTCAAAGGTAAGCTATCCACAAGGTCTAGTCATGGTTTGAGGCATAGGGCTCAAGTTATTTTGTGGAAACTGATTTCCTCCTTAGAATCGCTGATCTTGACCTTTGACCTTTTAATCCTAAAATCAATAGATATCTTCCTTGTCTCAAAAGCAAACCATCTACAAAGTTTAGTCAAGGCATGAGATACAGAACTTAAGTAGTTTTGTGGTAATCATTCTTTTTTTCAGTCTTCGTGACCATAACTTTTGACCTTTTGACCCCAAAATCAACAGCGTCTTTCTTATCTTAAACACAAGCCATCCACAAAGTTTGGTTAAAGTAGGTGATAAATAATTCAAGATATCATAAAAAAAACAATTTTTCTTTTTAGAGTTACTGTGACCTTAACCATTGATATCTAGATCTGAAAATCAAAAGTTTTTTCTATTTCAAATGCATGCCATTTACAAAGTTTGATCAAGGTGTGTGGTATACAAGTCAAGTTATTGTGTGAAAACGCTTTTCCCTCTTTCAGTACTGGTGATCTTGACCTTTGACAGTTTGAAGCCAAAATTGCTACCTTATATACTCACATATAAGCGAGCTCCAAATGCAAACAACATAGACCCTGATCTGTTGTCGCATAATGCGCTGGCAGATCAGGGTCTATACTGTTTGTTCTACTGATAGTCCTTAAAAACTGCATAGACCCAGATCTGCGGCGCATTATGCGATGGCAGATCTGGGTCTATGCAGTTTGCAGTTGGTATTGGCTTATAAGCGAGTATATACGGTAGGGTTCTTCCTTGCTCCAAATGCAAGCTATTTACAAAGATAGGTAATGGCAGATGGTGGAGAAAACTAGTTATTGTGATGAAACAAAATAAGGGAGAGATGGAGAGAGTAATAGACAACATAACCCAATATGCTTCACCTTTTGGCAGGTATATAAAAATTGTATACATCTTAATTAAGGTATAGCTTACTATTTTGTATACTTTACTATTTTGTTTGACTTTCATAGTGATGATTGTCTTCCAATTTTTTCTGGTGTTTTCATTATTTTATTTGAACTTTAAAAAAAAAAATTTAAAATTGTGCCTGCTAAGGGCCAGTTTAAACTCCGTTCTTCTGTTTATTATGGCACAGTCTGGCAGAAAGTTTTTGAAGTAACATATATACTCACTTTTAAGTCGAGTCCAACTGTAAACTGCACATACTGAGATCTGCCATCTCATAATAATAATAATAATAATAATGAGTCTATGCAGTTTGTTAGGAATAATCATTCGAACAAACAACATAGACCCTGATTTGCTGGTATATTATGCAATGGCAGATCAGAGTCTATGTTGTTTGCAGTTGGACTTGACTTACAGGTGAGTAAATATGGTAGCAACCACCCCCTGATACTGGTTACTTGGGGACATGTGACTACTATCACTAATTTAAGTTCTCTTTCAACCCATTTCAAATCCAGAAGCACTGTATCAAGTAAACTTCACAAGGTCTCAATTTTGTGGGTACCAACTTTAGAGGTTTCAGCTTTTAAAAATCAACAAGCACCATTTTTGAGGTGCAAAAGATCACAACATTAACAAAACGAGTTAGATAATTTTATTTTTAACAGCATGGTGAAAAAAATGAATGGCAGTAACTTTAGTGGTTTTAATTTATCCATTGATCAGCTTAGTGGTCATGTTCAATGTACTCCGTAAAATGCCATCAATGTTTCCAATTACCATACAATTACATGTACTACAAGACCGAATTCACTTGCTACGACTCCATACCTCTATCACTTGCTGTGAATAAATCAGGTAACAGATTATTATTTGAAAGATAATTAAGATCTTTTGTTCTTCATTGAAGTGTGATTAGTGGTTATTTTCAATTTTTTTCAGGGTGTTTACTTTCTGTGTCCAAAGCACTTTGACAGAAAGCATACATCAGATTTCCAGGCTGTCTAAATAAATGTTATGGCACAGGAACAGATCCTATATTCAGTTGCCTGGGATTGAATAACGCAGTATATATTTACATTTTCAGTACTTTTAAATATAAGATAATAAAAAATAAATGAAAAAGTATTTTTCATGTTTTGTAAATTTAAAAATAAAATCGTTGTTATCATTACTTGTCTGTGACCTGCAAATGCAAAATACAATGACAAACTCACTTGAAATGGTGATTCTTTGAAATAAAATGTTATTCCTTAAATGTTGGGTTGATAAACATTCTTTTACTATCATTAAATCAAGCTGATGGATTGTGTAATATGAACTACACCCATTTCTCATCAACTTGGGCTTTTTTCTAGTAATGCCACATTCAATATAAAACTCTTGAAAGTAGAAGGTATGGTAAAGCAATAAGTGATATATGTCGATTGTACTGTGAGGCAATTCATTCCAAGGTGGTGATAACAACTTCATCATGCATGAATTCTCAACTGATACAGATAAACCAAACCCTAAGGCCCAGTGGTCTAGGGCATAAGTAGGTCAATGACCCAAGGTACTATTCCTATGTAAATATCAATAATGTACCTAACAGCTGGCCTGGATTGATTTAATTTATCTAACAAGTTTCATCCAAGTATTGTACATCACACAATACAGTACTCCTTTATTATAACACTGTCCATGGGAGCCATGGGGTATACCATCTTACAGTGAAATCACCTTATAATGAAGTATATTATACATATCATTTTACTATTACATAATAAATGGGATCCATGACACAGCAACCTTAAAACAGGAAATGTGTTATAATGAAGGGCTATATAGTGAGAGAATGCTGTATTATTTTAATAATAGTTCTTTTTCGTCTTCAGTGATCTTAACATCTTACTATGAAGTTTGTGTACAAATTTTTGGTCATCATATTGGATAAGATGGTAAATTAATTTGTACATGTTTCAGGGTAAGATTTATGATTTTTTACCTAAATCGGTTCAATTTTGATTAAAGCAGTGAACTTTCTGTTTTTCACTGTAAAGTGTACTTTTTACAACAGAAAAGGGGGCTTAACTCATCCAACCCTTCCCTACCCACTGAACCCTCCTCTACATCTGTTCCTTGGTTTATACCTTGTTATGCTAAATCTCATCCAATGTTCACGGTAAATTAGAGAATGATCAAATAATATGGAGTGGAAGAATTAAATTGGGTGATGTGCAATTGTTTGCAGATTATTTGTATTGTTGATACAGGCGACCTTTGATATGACATAAGAGATACTAAAATTAGACCTAAATTAAGTACTGTATATGCTTGTGTATTAGCCGATACACCTTCAAACTGCATAGACCCCGATCTGCCATCATATAATGTGCCGGCAGATATGGGTCTATGCAGTTTGTAAGGGCTGAGCAGTAGAACAAACAGTATAGACCCTGATCTGCCGGCGGTATCTAGAAGAGTCAAAACATCTTCACACACACACACACATACCCCACTCCCACCACCCCAACTGGGAGTACAGTATATATACTGGGTCCCAGACTCCCAGCTCACAACAATCATGAACTTGCCAACAAGTCCTTCCTGTATGGCATTTGTCTGTGGCAATGCTTCAATCAAACGGGGACCAATACAATTGTTAATGTAAATTACACAATTTGTTCAGATCCCCCTTTTGTAAAAATTTTTAAACAGCCAATGATTCGAGATCATGTAATGGGACATTATATCAGAATATACATAATTTTAAAACTCCTGTAAAACCATAACACTGAACTCTGTAAAACACTTTGGGAATTTCAAAGTATCCATTATTAGAAACAAAATCTGGAAGTGCATTACTTTCTTAAGGAGTCTTAAATGTGAGAACAAAACCTGATGATCTCTGAGATCTGAAAAACTAAGATAATATTGCATGTACCATTATGAACTATTCCCTAATATTTTTTTCCTCATTTAATACAAACTTTAAATCATTGAATACTTCATGAAATTTGATTTGCCAATTTCCTAAAGTACAATTATGTCAAGTTACCAAAATGTTTATGACTGCCAACTATTTGTCCCACCAACCATATTCCCCAAAGGAACCTTCTGTATCATTCTCACACTTACGGCTTTATCAACGCATTTTAACAGCATCCACAAAACTGAAACTTTATATGAAATTAAACATAAAAATAACATAATGATAAAGCACTTTCCTTGCAAAATCTCATGTAAATTAACTAAGTGTGTATCACAAGAGAAGCGGTGGCACGATTGTTAGAGTGCCAGACTTGCAACTGAAAGGGTGCAGGTTTAAATACTACTATCAGATCAGCCAGGGTTGACTCCCATTGTTTATCCTGGGGCAAGGCACTTTACTCCAATTGCCTCAGCACTAAATTACCTACTTGTATCGATGTGTAATAAAACACAAAAACCAACCACACTAAGTGTGTATCTAAAGATTTTATCATTTTCTTGTGCATATTTTCATGGATTTAACTACTTCTTACCTTTCGCTAAGCATCAGAAAAAAGTATGAACTGACTTTAGTTTATATATAATTTCAAGTTGTGATTCTTCACTTTCATACAAGAGGTACAAATTAGTAATTTTAGTAATTGTTTAACTTTAGAAAGCGTTATTATAATTGTATCCAAGGAAATGGACAACCAATATGGCCACCAACTATTTTGGCAAATTCGAGATGTTTAGATCGATTTCCATCCCCTTGTTTAACAGATTTCCCCCACACCATTAAAACCACTATGAAAAAAACATCTCAACCATCTCTGAATTTATCAAATTTTGTTTGAAACGTCTGATGCAAATAGGTTATTACTCTGTCTTTTATGTCATTTTTGTGCATCCTTATTGACAAATGCGCTGCAGTTGCCAAGCACTTAGAAAGTATGGTGACAATTTTTCAAAATGCTGAAACTGTTTCTCATCTGTAACTTTTTAAAAATTAACATCAAATCTTCTCAAACTGGTTATGAAGTGGTTTCCAAGAAAATGGCCGAATATAGGTAATACTAGTATACCAAGGGCATTAGAACTAACCCAAATCTTTTGTTACCGTATATACTCTCGTATAACCCAGGTCCAAATGCAAACAACATAGACCCTGATCTGCAGTCGCATAATGTGCCGGCAGATCAGTATCCATGTTGTTTGTTCTACTTATTAGTCCTTACAAAACTGCATACACCCAGATATGCCGGCGCATTATTCGAAGGCAGATCTGGGTCTATGCAGGTTGCAGTTGATATTGGATTTATACGCGAGTATATGCAGTATAGATAGCAACTCTACTAATAATGACAGAAAATTCCTCCTGCTCACCCCTACCCCCAACACTCGGTAATTTTTCTGACTAATTTCAGCAGATTTATCAGCACAAATCTTGTACAACATTGATTTCACTGAAATCATAGTCCGAGTGGAAGAGTACCAAAATATAACAAATTAATCTATCAGAAAAAATGCAATGAAATTTCTTGCCAATTGGCACTGCATTAACAATTGTGTTGAACATTTTGGCACTATGAAAGTTAGTACATTATTTCCTACCCCTTCAAAACTGAAAAAAAGATTACAAAATCTGTGCAGTTAATTAAATTACCGAACGTAACTTGATTAACTGTATTCACTTTCATTTCCATTCAAAGACTAGTGTTGTACCTAGAATCCCAAGGGCAGGGATATTATTATGTACCCCTGTCCTCCGAATTTGGTTGACTTGTATAATTTCAGAGGGGCCAAGAAAAATATTAAATAGTACTTACAGGGTTCGTACAATTCCACACAAGTGAAATTAAAGACTTTTTCTAGGACTTTACAGGGCCTCAAAAATAAATTTCAAGAACCCAAAAGTATAGACAGTAAAAGTGAAAATTATATACGGAATGATGAGCAATACAAACCAAAAAAGCTGAAACACCAGAGATCAGCAACATAGTACAGCTAGATCGCTGATGAACCAACCATGCCAATATTCCAGGAACCATATGACAAAATATGTTCCAAAATAATTGTAGAGGCAGCAACAAATAATTTTCAAGGACTCTAAAACTAAAACGTCAATTTTCAAGGATTTCAAGGCCTTGAATTTAAAAGCCAAAATCTAGTACTTTCATGGCATTCAAGGAAGCCTACTCACCCTTTACTTAATGCACTAGTAGTGGTAAATAAAAAAAGAGACTTCATTGTTTTGACAGTTTTGCCACTTTAACTTTTGTCGTCTGGACTGCACTATCATCTTTTCCTTAGACACATATATTGTTATAAATGTTTTATCAAGAGCTCAAGTAACCCATAAAAACATTTACATGTCTGAATATCTTATTCTCCCGAAAAGAGCTGCACTATGGAATTTTGTTCCAGATCTTGCTTTCATTTAGTTGTAGGACAAAAAGATTGCATGAAACCCACACTCAAGGTGCAATAAAGGGACATCTGAAAAACATTGCAACATGAATGATGCCAGATGGATAGAAAATTATAAACCAAAAGTCTATGTGTTAAAAATTCTCAGAAATACCCATTTTGCATTTTATTTCTGAAATCTACCCTGAACCATCCAAATGAACGAAAGGTCTTAAATGCTATCTGTAAAATCAACGACTTACTGTACAAACTGGTGCTTAATAAATGTGACCTCGTTTTCCAGAACCCCATGCATCAGACCATGTTTTACTACAGTAAAACCTCATTTTCCAGAATCCCATGCATTAGACGATGTTTTACTACAGTAAAACCTCATTTATCAGAACCCCATGCATCAGACAATGTTTTACTACAGTAAAACCTCATTTTTCAGAACCCCATGCATCAGACGATGTTTTACTACAGGAAAACCTCAGTTTTCAGAACCCCATGCATCAGACAATGTTTTACTACAGGAAAACCTCATTTTCAAGAACCCCATGCATCAGACGATGTTTAACTACAGGAAAACCTCATTTTCAAGAACCCCATGCATCAGACGATGTTTTACTACAGGAAAACCTCATTTTTCAGAACCCTGTGCATCAGACTATGTTTTAATACAGGAAAAACGCATTTTCAATAACCCCATGCATCAGACAATGTTTTACTACAGGAAAACCTCGTTTTTCAGAACCCCGTGCATCAGACAATGTTTTACTACAGTAAAACCTCATTTTGAAGAACCCCATGCATCAGACTATGTTTTACTACAGGAAAACCTCATTTTTCAGAACCCCATGCATCAATGTTTTTCTACAGGAAAACTTCATTTTCAAGAACCCCATGCATCAGACCAATTTTTACTACAGGAAAACCTCATTTTTCAGAACCCTGTGCATTAGACCATGTTTTACAACAGGAAAACCTCATTTTTCATAACCCTGTCCATCAGACCATGTTTTACTACAAGAAAACCTCATTTTCCAGAACCCTGTCCATCAGACCATGCTTTACTACAGGAAAAACGCATTTTTCAGAACTCTGTGCATCAGACCATGTTTAACTACAGGAAAACCTCATTTTTCAGAACCCTGTCCATCAGACCATGTTTTACTACAGGAAAACCTCATTTTTCAGAACCCCGTGCATCAGACAATGTTTTACTACAGTAAAACCTCATTTTGAAGAACCCCATGCATCAGACTATGTTTTACTACAGGAAAACCTCATTTTTCAGAACCCCATGCATCAGACAATGTTTTACTACAGGAAAACCTCATTTTCAGAACCCCATGCATCAGACCATGTTTTACTACAGGAAAACCTCATTTTTCAGAACCCTGTGCATTAGACCATGTTTTACTACAGGAAAACCTCATTTTTCAGAACCCTGTCCATCAGACGATGTTTTACTACAGGAAAACCTCATTTTTCAGAACCCTGTCCATCAGACCATGTTTTACTACAGGAAAACCTCATTTTCCAGAACCCCATGCATCAGACCATGCTTTACTACAGGAAAACCTCATTTTTCAGAACCCTGTGCATCAGACCATGTTTAACTACAGGAAAACCTCATTTTCAAGAACCCCATGCATCAGACAATGTTTTACTACAGGAGAACCTCATTTTTCAGAACCCTGTGCATCAGACCATGTTTTACTACAGGAAAACCTCATTTTTCAGAACCCTGTGCATCAGACCATGTTTTACTACAGGAAAACCTCATTTTTCAGAACCCTGTGCAAGGTTAGGGATGTAGAATAGGTCCTGCATGTCATAAGAGGCAACTAGAGGCAGAAACAGCAGTAGCTAAGTGGTTAGTGTGCCAGACTCCCGACCAAAAGAGTGTGGGTTCCAATCCTACCCATCTGAACTACAGAGGTGTGTCCTTGGGCAAGGCTCTTTTACTCCAATTGCCTCTGAACAAAATTACCTACTTGTGTTGCTGTGCCATAACACCCAACAAAACAAAAACAATCATTTTCCATTTTATTTTTTTAAACATGTAAATCATACTGTAAATGTATAACACAAGAAACCAGGACTTGCATGTTATGAACTTTTCTTTTACTTTACCTACAAAAAAATCTATTTCATCAGGCTGAAATGCTCTCGATTGGTGACATTTAAACTCAATGATGAGAAGAAAGAAAATTACTCTCATGTTAAAAAACCTGTTTTCTGACAAATGCAAAAGGACTATCAAAGTTAGCTGTGTTAAAATTCTCCATGCTCATCAGTTCGGGAATACTAACATAAATCATCTCAACAATCATTACTATGAATTTAAATTCCGCTGAAAAACTTTAAAAAAAGGTGCCAACAAAAAGATTAAATTCACCTTCCCATATGACACATATTGGCCTAATAAATAATTTAAGTTTTGCTAACCCAAAGGAGCCCTTCCCCAGTTTCTAAAGGTGTTAATAAACATTTCACCTGTCCTTGATGACTTATCATTTCAAGGCATATATTCAAAAGGCAATATTTGGCACCCACCCTTTAAAAGCCTTTTAACCAATGGGTGTTAAATACAATTTGAGCAATACTACCTCTATTAGAGCCCCCAACTGGGGTATATTGTTTGGTGGTGTCAAATGCAGGCCATTCGACCCTGCAGCTGCACAGGCTTGGGCAAGTGGGACGTGATGGGTCAAACACAAGTGACCTTCTTATCTAAAATTACAGCACCTAATGCAACCCCCAGACAAAACCAGCTTATTGCATTCAGGTTTCAATCCAGGGCTGTTTATAATACTGGCATTCTTGCAAAGCTGGGGGCATGGCAGCTTCAAACAGATACGTGTACAGACAGACCAGTGCACACTCAATTAAACCTAGGCCAGTTTAATAAAAATTTGAATGGCAAATTTTTAAGCTTTATTGCAAAAAAAGCAAAAACAATGCCACCCCCCCCCCCAAAAAAAAACCCCAACAAATTTTTGTTTTTTGATCAACATGCTCTTTGCTGCCCAAAAATGTGCAACAAAATGATTATTACCAGTACGAGCGGGTACAAATTCACTCCCCCTTCAGCTGGCATCATCAGATTTTCATTCGTTTTTTTAGAACAAAACAAATGCAAGTCACACAAATTTGGGGACCATACACTCATAAAATGTAAGTTCACATAGAATAACCAAATATGGTTTTGGACTGAGTGTAGCAGTGGCTGCCATGGTCCAACAAAGTGACCTTCACAACGTGCCAAAGCAACAAAGCACCAAAATCAACGAAGAAAACTCCAACATGTCAATGTGACAAAATTAGGACAACAAAGTGACAGAATAATTACGTTGCTTCTGTTGGCTCAAGACATTATGCGACTGCATATCTGGGGTTATGCAATTTGCATTTGGATCCAACTTATTTCTTATCCTTTAACTGTTTTTTATTGTTGAACCTGAATAGGATTCAGAAGTAACTTTTCACTACTAACAATGAAGAAAATGTTACCGACCTTTTATTTTCAAAGTACATACCAAACAAGTTGACAAGTTACTGACATTTGGACTTTCTTTTAAATATTTAAAAACTCACACTACAAGTTTGTGAAAGCCATTAAGCAGAATTCAGTTAACACTTCTTGAACTTTTAGAATCAGTAATTACATCTATGAAGTGTGAGTCACAAAGTTATCTTCCGTAAAAAGCATTTCAGTTTTGTATTTATTTATTTTTTTTGATTTATAGATAACAGGAATATGTTCTTGTAAACCTTGATAAATTTTACATTGGGAAGTTTATTGATACTGCAGCCATTTCAATTTGTTTCCTAATGGCAGGATAAAATGGAGTTTATTTCAGAAATGTCAAATTCTTACAACTGATTGCACATGCAAGATGATATCCAACAAAAATATTCTGTGTAAATGAAAGATATGCCATAACTGTTTGTTGGCTTAGTTGATTTATCCCCAAAAAAAATTTTCCAGTGAACAGCATGTTTGACTTGGGAGATTGTTTCAAAATAAAGTGAACCAGTAATAAATTTATTCTCAAACTTTTAGAAATATAAACACAGTAACTAGTATAATGAATTTATATTAAATTATAGTATAATAAATTTATTCTCAAACTTTTAGAAATATAAACACAATAACTAGTATAGTCAGAAAAAATAAACATTTTTATCACCCATTTTCTGGAAAAACTCTTACGAGAATTCATAAATGTGACAAAAAGTGCTAAATTTAGCAATGGACTCAAAAATATCCTTTTCTCCAATTTTTTTAAATTAATTTTTCTGTATGTTTAGAATGATCTTTCTTTGAATCGCTTGAACAAGGTCCCTCCACTACTGAAATATATAATAATGGGACAAGAATATGAATGATTGTTCGTAACTTTTCTAATACCTATAGTGTTTAAGAGAAAATCTGCAAACTACTTGGCTATACAGTGCCAATTTAAAGTTAAGTTCTGAAAATGTGAAGATAACAAATTTTAAAAATAAAACAGGATCACAATTAAAAGATTTTACTGCAGATGACTGCAATTTAAACTACACCTATGCGAGATGAAAAAGGTTGAAAGAATGAATTTTATTACCGTATATACTCGCGAATAATCTGATACCAACTGCAAACTGCATAGACCCAGATCTTCTGTCGCATAATGTGCCGGCAGATCTGGGTCTATGCATTTTGTAAGGACTAATCAGTAGAACAAACAACATAGACCCTGATCTGCCAGCGCATTATGCGCCGGCAGATCAGGGTCTATGTTGTTTGCATTTGGACCGGCCTATACGCGAGTATATACAGTACTCGCATTTAATAATAGGTATAGAGCTTGCTTGTAAATAGGTGCTAAAATACAGTAAAAATACTTGATATTACCTAAATTCATGGAAACTTTATTTCAAAACCATCAGATTCTTGTGAAAGAGAAATACAGCTAAAACAATACTGCATGATGAACAAGAGAATTGTCCTTTAAGCACAAGGAACATGTGCTGTAACTAATGGACAATTATTCTAGTTTTTCTTTATTTTTCTTTTTATATCTCCCCTCTCCTCTCTCTGCTTTTTGAAACATTCACAGATAGCAAATTGCAATAAATAATCGAGTATCAACTCTTGCTACATTATTTTTTTTACTTTTTAATATTCACAAGACTGATCTTTTATTTTTCCTAACAATTATTTCACACACTAATGACATCTAGTTCATGTCTTTTTTGTTGTCAATCATTAATACATGTATATAGTAATACTTGGAAGCTCCCTTGTTATTTTTCTCCTCCCAACCTATGATTGATTATGTCACATATTGGGCTTTGGATACCTTTTTGATGATTGCATAAAATACATTATTAATGTCATTTCTGTTATCTCAAAGCAAAGCTATGAATCCAATAAATAATCTTATTTTGTGACATCTCCCCTGTAATGGATGGGCTTTTGCAGTTTGACTAGGTGGTGCAATGGACAACAGATAAGGCTATTATACAAGGTCAAGTACTGGTGCTGCATAATAATTTGGAATGAACAACATAACCTTATTAGAAAATCTGGAGTATATTTAAATATTTCATAAACCCACTGTTTGATATACATTTACAAAATCTTTCTATCATCAAACAAGAATATGGTGAATGGCACATTATATGCCCACCCCATGTTTAATAGTTCTCTATGTAGGCACTTAACACACTAAATTTAATGTGCAGAAACCATTACATGTATTTTCTTATTAGACTAACCATTAACATGACCTCTGATCTTCAGACAACAAAATCTACAGGTTTCTTTATAACTTTATGTGCATTCCATGCACAAAGTTTGGTCAAGGAACTTACAGCAGAACAAACATTATTCTGCAAAACTAATTTTTCTTTGTGCAACAATGACCTTGACCTCTAACCTTCTGATCCCAAAATTCAATAGGTCTTTTCCATGCCTAAATTGCAAGCCCTCACCAAACTTTGGTCAAGGTATATGGTCTAGAACTAAAGTTATTATCCAAAAACATTTTTCTTCTTTCAGTCAGTGACCGTGACCTTTGGATACCAAAACTGATAGGCTTCTTCCTTAACCCAAGCACAAGCCATACACAAAGTTTGGTCCAGGTATGTGATGTGGAAGTAATATTATGGTGCAGAAACAATTTTTATTCCTTCGCAGTGACCTTGACCTTTGACCCCTAAATTCTTAGGCTGTTTTTTTATACCCTAAATGCAAGCCATCCAGAAAGTTTTGGTAGCTGTTGATGGTGGAAAACTAGAATTATAGTGACCTTTCCCTTTTGACCCCCAATCAATCGTGTTCTCCCTTTACCCCAAGTGCAAGCCACCCACAAACTTTGGTATCTGTAGATGGTGGACAACTCAAGCTGTTGTGCAGAAACCATTATTCCTATTGCAATTACAGTGATCCTGACCTTTTAACCAAAATTTAAAGGTTTCTTCCTTATCCCAAGTGCAAGCCATCCACAAATTTCGTAACTATTGATTATTAAGAACTTAAATTACTGTGTGGAAACAAAATTGTTAACACAGCGACTGATGGACAGACAACATAACATAATATGCTCTGCCTTATGGTGGGCATCTTTTTTGAGATATTTCATTATTTATTAATTTTTGATATGGTTTGTCATAGTTCAACTTAACCTTATGTAGTAAGTATGCAGTTCTATCTCTCTAACATATTACCCCTGCAGGCTCAAAGATATTGAAAAGGACAGATATGTCTTCTTGCATGTTGCAAAAGGCAACTAATGGAGGCAACCAATTTGCTGTGAGATGCATGTCATGGTGATATGCCAACTACACCTCTCCCTTGATAACTTGAGCACAACGGGGTATAAAAACATAGACTGCACTACAAGCAAGGGCACAAGTTACCGAGGGACCTCATTTAAAATTAAGGGATGCCATACCCACTGGACATCAAGAAAACGGGGGGGGGGGGGGGGGGGGGGGGGGGGGTAACTGTGTTGTTTTATGGCTGAATACTCGTTTTATAATCGTGTTTGGAATAACTGTCAACAAAGAACTTTTTCTTATGAACTTGTTTGCTTTTTTGTATAAATTACCTTCATTTTCAAGATACCAAACCTCTGAAAGATCATTAACAACATTTTCCAAGAGAAACCATCATGTGAAAGTGAAAACATTGTGTATTACGTCACTGCTTTTTGCTGATGTTGATTCAAAACAAAACAAGATTCCTTTTTCAAAAACCAGGGACATTTATTTAGTGAAATAACCGTCAACGTCAAAACTCTATTTTTTTTATATTGTTCTATTACTAAAATACTGATGCAATGATTTCATTGCAAGTGATAGTGAAACTTCTTCTCAACCTTGAGGAAATCTCTGAGTGCCAATTCAGGAATTTTAAGTTCACTACAAACTCTGGAACTCGCTTCTCCATAATGAACCGTATCTGTGAAACAAAGCTTTTTTTTTCACCAAGTACTCATTTCGCTTGGTTGCCTTGCTATCTTTAATCACATTTGTGAATGAGTAAGCTAATTTAAGAAATATAATTATATTATTTACATAATAAAATATTTATAACAGTGTTCGATTGATCAATTGAAATGAGTTGACCTGACACATGACCATGACTGCTAGCTCTTACGCAGGTAGGATTTGTATGCCTTTGATGGTAGATTAACATTGTTCACGTTTGAATACAAGAGGGCATCCTGCATTTATGATGATTACACTGAAACCGAATTATAAGATAGAACTAAAACACGAATTTCATTTGACAAAACTTATTTAATTGGTATTTATTTTGTAAAGTGTTGCCACCAGTAGGCATTAGTGCCATTTTCATTGATCAAAAATTTAGTGAAATTATTGTTATTTACAGTGTATACTGAGAATGTTGTTTGGAAAGAAAATTTAACAAAATATATGACTTCTTATTAAAAGTTGAGAATTTCATGAAGTATATTCAAATTTCATGGTACTAACCACCATTTTCGACAATAAAACGAGCGATATATCAAGGTTTCATTTACTAATTTTGATTGCAATTTTCTTCACGTTAAACAAATAGGGACCAATTTTAGGTGATATTTTCTAGTAGAAAAAATGGGATCCATGCCTGACTCCACAGTATGAGTGGGTTCATAAGTTATCCAGGGATGAGTTATCGAGGGAGTCATGTATGTAGGTCTTTCATGTATTTTTAGAGTGTGCAAAACAATGTTGATTCGGTATTTTAAGGATTTAATCCTTTCATGCCTTTTTCTTTCTTTTGTACATGTGTACGGGGGGGGGGTTGCAACATCTTTATCTTTTATCTTTTGCTTCCTGGTACATATTATACCTTTTGGTTTGATGGGTCTGTCTTCCGGAGGATTCTGGCAAGGTTTCAGCCTCTACTATTTTTGCTGCATTGCTATACTGTAACTTTACAGCAAGAATTGTGCTGATGTGCATTTAAACCCTTCATATACACAAATACTGTACACATATACTCATACAATGAAACACAGATAATTTCCAAACTTGGTATTCAAAAAAGAAGTACCTATTCCCAGCAAATGATCAACATAATTCTGGGATTGGGAAGGGGGTCCATAGAGTCTAAAAATAAGTGCAATACCAATGTTAGTTGGCCCACCTTTTAAATATAAAATATTTCAAAACCTGCAGAATTCCCAATTTATCCATTTTTTTCCTAAAATTGATAGGCTCCTGGCTCCCCCTTCCCATTAAGCCAAGAAAATTCCGTAATTATCTCTTGTACATGATCAAGGGGATCTCTACTTTTCAAAGCAGTGAACTGAAAATGTAACAAATACTGTATATACTTGCGTATAAACCAATACCAACTGCAAACTGCATAGACCCAGATCTGCCGTTGCATAATGCGCTGGCAGATCTGGGTCTATGCAGTTTGTGAGGACTAATCAGTAGAACAACACAGACCCTGACCTGATCTGCCAGCGCATTATGCGATGGCAGATCAGGGTCTAAGTAGTTTGCATTTGGACCTGGATTATACGCGAGTATATACGGTATGATGCAAGGCCATGGTCTTTATTCCTAATGTAGCTTTAAGAATGCATGACTCAATAAATCTGTCAACGCTCCCTTGATCAGGCACAGAAACTTTACAAGTGTTAGTTAATGGATCCCAGATTGGTTTCATATAAATGGGGCATCAGATGAATGAAGTTTCCTCAACTGTACAATCCTGATAAATTCTGTTAGCAAGAGTCATCTCCCCTGCCTACACATATTACCTCCCTTGTCATTGTCAGGCATGATCTAAATAATTGTGATGATGAACAACAGATAAAAACAGAACATAAAGGAAATGTTTTCATTCACAATGTCAATTTCTGTTCACTGAATGAGGATAATTAAGATGATGACATCAGCAGCATGGTTGTTTTCATCATCTCACTTGCATTAGCAAATAGAACAATAGTCGTCACTTTTCCAGGGACAGAGATATCATCATCCACAGGGTTGACATTTTGTTTTAAAGATTTTTAAGTCAAATAGCATCCACCATAAAGCACTGTTTACAGGTGAGAACACCTCCACCATGCAGCACTTTTTATAGGCAAAAACACCTTCGTCATTTAGCACTGTTTGCAGGCAACAATACCTCCACCATATAAAACTGTTTGCACACCTACATCACATAGCATTATTTGGAACCAAGAATGCCTCCATCATATCGCCTTCTTTGCAGGCAAGATGGTATTGTACCAAAAACTTTGTTATTCTTTTGTTCTTAAAAGGAAAATGAAATCTTACATTTATACGTGTCTTGAATGAATATACTAAGTGAACACAAATATATATCAAAATTGTATTAAAATTCACTTATAAGTTTAAAGATATGGCCGATCATTTTCAAACATTTGTGTCAATAGCCTGGGCTATGAAAGTCACCATGATGGATATATTTGTGATGAAACTCGGTAGCATCCTGTCAATCTCCAACACATTGGTCAACCAATTCGCTGCCATCATAAACTTCATTTTGCAACTTTAAAAAATCACACTGAACAACAATGTTAAATGATACAATATAAAGATGAATTCAGATTATTGCGAGACACAAGGAACCAGTTTAAAAGGCTGTCAAATTTCTGCAACCTACTCCATGAACCAACCGATTTTCACTACTGCAAAATAACTATAAATGATTGGTTACATAGATTCAAAATGTTATCAAGATACTACAAGATATTGCTAAGTTGTGTACTTTTTCACATGAAATCAAATTATATTCAAATTACCATATATGCCAACGTATAAGCCCATACCAACTGCACACTGCATAGACTCAGATCTGTCAGTGCATAATGTGCGGAAGATCTGGGTCCATGCAGTTTGTAAGGACTAATCAGTAGAACAAACAACATAGACCCTGATCTGCCGGCACATTATGCGACGGCAGATCAGGGTCTATGTTGTTTGCACTTGGACCCGATTTATACGCGAGTATGTATGGTAAATCAAAACTTTCCAACACCCATCAATACTTTGATTCACTTTTAACCGACTGTCTTCTTGTCCCATAACCAAAATGGACTAAACAATATCACAGGTATGGATAATTACTGCTTTCATACGTACAGAGCTTACAAGATAGATATCCTGTGCATCGGGCAAGTCTTCACTTATGCAAAATAAAGTGATAAATTATCCCTTACAAAAGTGCTCAAAAGCAAAAGTTTGGTTAATACCAGTTTTTCTACATAATTTACATTTAATAAATTAAAATTGGTTTGCCGCAAGCGGATTGTTTTCCTTTAATCAGTATAATGTAACTGGTTTTAAAATATGAAAATGAAAATCCATATTCTCTTTCTTTAGCTCGTGTTTTAAAATGGTTTTTTGTTTACACTTGCCAGTAAAACACCATAACCAGGCTGCATTTCCACCATGTAGTCAATCACTCACATGTCCATCCTTAAAGTTTTGAAACAGTAGTGAATGTTTGAACTTTGCTGTCACAAGAAAGTACAAATGAAATGAAGAATCTCCAAAAAAACACATTCAGTATTGAGTTCTTATTTGAAAGTATAACAATGAATTTTGAGTCAACATATGACTGAACATCATGCATGATGAACCAGCATTACTATCTTAGTACATGTATCTACATGTACGTTGATCATTTAAATTCATAAATAGAAAAAACAAAACAGGCATAGATTAGGATCTGCTGGCACATTATATGATGGTAGTCCAATAAGATAAGACATTGACCCTGATACATATGATGGGGGGGAGGGTCGACGTACTGCTGCTACATTCACAATTAGTGCTGTGGAGTTTGTTCCGACAGCATCGACAGGTAAACTGGGGTCCAAATTGTCAAGAATATCTCACCTAGTTGGCAGCCCATATTGACACTGTTGCACAGCTTAGAGTCAAATTACTTTATCTGTACTATATTGACTGTGATACCTTTTTCCTTATGGAGTAAATCAATCTAGTTATTGCATTCTTCAAACACTGCTTAACTGCCATTTTAGTTTTTTGAAGACCGAATCTACCCATGGAATGCAAAAGTCAACTGAACTAGGTGTGCAATTTCTTAAATGAAACAAATGTCTAATTACATTTAGCCAAATAATGCAAAATGGGTAGTTTCCACATTTCTTGGAAATATAGCACAGGATTCATGAAAATTTGCACCCCACTCCTTATTTATTACATGATTGTGCTTCAAGACTAAAAATATTTGTGCAAAATGTTCATTTTCAGCAGGATTTTCACAATCACGCATCCTAAATGCAACCCTGACATGGTGTCTCTTTTGTAGAATTTCCAAGAAAGGTAAAACTGGAATTTGCAAGAAGTTCCATATACTAAACAATAAGGCTGTCGGGTCATAATAGTCTCTTCCAATGTGAGAATAAGATATGTAAAGTCAATTATTCTTTCTTCCTTTCTGTCATGTGATACTACATCTCTATTCATTACATACTATGGGCAGCTGTGTAGGTATATTACAGAAGGTACATGTAGCTACCATCTATACTCGCATATAAACCCGGTCTAAAGGCAAACAACACAGACCCTGATCTGCTGTCGCATAATGTACCGGCAGATCAGGGTCTATTTTGTTTGTTCTACTGATTAGTCTTTACAAACTGCATAGACCCAGATCTGCCGGCGCGCTTTGCGATGCCAGATCTGGGTCTATGCAGTTTGCAGTTGGTATCAGCTTATGCACGAGTATATACAGTATATAGCAAAGGTGGGTGCCTGCTATTGTTGATATTGTAGCTGTTGTTTTGCACATGTTATGTCCAGGGTTAACACACTGTAAAATATACTGTAGGCCACAAAAGGACTAAAGCACACATATGCTGCAAGCCCTTAATGGGAGCTGTAGTGTGCACCATATAAGTGTCAAAAGTGACTAAATAAGAGAAAATAACAATTTCAATTGTAAACAACATACAACATATGTTGTTTACTTCTTGTCATTGATCATTAGAGACATGGAAAAAAACATACAGATGGTGTATCAATAGGATTGGGCTATCAATGTATCAATCTGATTGGGCTATCAATGGATCAATATGATTGGGCTATCAATCTATCAATCTGATTGGTCTATCAATGTATCAATCTGATTGGGCAATGGATCAATCTGATTGGTCTATCAATGGATCAATTTGATTGGGCTATCAATGTATCAATCTGATCGGTCTATCAATGTATCAATCTGAGTGGGCTATCAATGTATCGATCTGATTGGTCTATCAATGGATCAATCTGATTGGTCTATCAATGGATCAATCTGATTGGTCTATCAATGGATCAATCTGACTGGGCTATCAATGGATCAATCTGATTGGTCTATCAATGTATCAATTTGATCGGTCTATCAATGTATCAATCTGATCGGTCTATCAATGTATCAATCTTATTGGGCTATCAATGTATCAATCTGATTGGGTTATCTTGGAGTAAAACAGAAGTACACACAAAGAGGCTGATACACACAAAGAGGTTGAAGCATAAAAGTACACACAAAAGAGATTTTAGCATAAAAGGATGATGTTTCAACTTTGACTTCTGGCAGGATCTGCAAATTTAATATATTTTCATGGTTTTACACTGGAGACAAAAAAAACAGAAAAAGGTGAAGAAAAAAAAAAACATTTTATTTAATTTACAGTTACTTTTATTGCATACATGCATGTTAGTTAAAATACTGTTTTTAAACTCGGGATTAGCCATTGGCCAGAAGAACTGACATTTTGCCAAATTCATGGGTTCTGAAACAAATACATCATAAACCTTCTTCCTGCAGAGGGTTCACTCTGACACAAGCACACATCTTAGATTCATACTTGCTGACGATACTGATGCTGGTTCAAAATTATATTTTTTTCAGTACTAGCAGCATTATGATAGTTGTAATATTTTCAAGTAGCAAAATTCAGGCTATTTTCAATGCCCAAACATATTTCAATAAAATTAAAATCTGAATACAAAATATCATTAGCAAAAAACTTCCAGTTCATTTTTTTTCAGCTAGCAATATCAGAATTGTAACTAGCAAAATGCTAGCTTACTAGTATAAATTATGAGCCGTGTTGATGTTATTATTATTATTATTATTATTATTATTATTTTTATTGTTGTTATTATTATTTCCTAATTCTTTCTTTTCCTTTACAGTAATGGAAAGAAATAACAATTGTCTTCAGCGATTCTTCCCTGCAATTTTGCAAGTATTTTACTCTGGATTTTCTTGAGTGTTTGGAGGAATCATACAAATCAGTAGATCAATGCCTTCTCACAGTACTGACTTGTGACAAATATAAAGCTAATAATGAAGCCTTAGAAATCATTTTCTGTGTTTAAAAAAAAAAAAATTAATAACACTACCTCTTTAAAATCTATTTTTAACCTCTTTAATTTTATATGCAAAAAAAATATTTTCTTTAAAAGAGTTTTGCAAATAATGCTAAATAATAAAACATGCATTCCAAATCTTTGTCTATCAAATAAATAATAAAAGGTTAAAATATTTAAGCTATTAAATTTTTAACTTTTTTGACCTGTATTAAATTTTAAATGCCCAATTTTTTTTTAACAAGACACCTAAATCCATGCCAAGATAGGAATGTAATGAAAGAGAAAGCTGTACAAAAAAAACTCGTTACGTCTTCTTGCCCATCTGTTCACTTGATATGGAGTCCCATTTATTCTATCTTACAAAATAAACATTTAGTGGAATGTAAAAGAAAACATTTTCAATTCAATCCAATAGTAACTGATATCAATTTGACTCGAAAGGAACCATTTTAGAAGATTTTTCTTCTATATAAGGAAAAAGTTTTACTACAGATGAAAATTTACCAAAATTTGCCACATTTGAATGAAGTGTATAATGGATCCAGAGATGGTTCTGGATTGTTTGGTCCCCCCTCCACCCAAAACCACTTCCAGTTAAAATAGTATACTCTTAGGGACTGAACATTTAATTTTCTGGGGTTGGGATGGACCTGGGATTCTCTTTCCAACCAGGATATTTTTTATTCTTTTACCTCAAGATAATTTATTTCTTTAAATTAATATAATGGATATTATAAGCTCTATTTTTTTTTTTTTTTTAACAAATTAGAGCAAGAATATTTCAAGCTACAGGCCAGAAATTTTTGGTCAAAAAAATCCTAGGCTGGTATCATACACACACACACACACACACACACATGCGCGCGCATACCCTCAACCACCACCAAATTAAACAATTGGTCACTTAGGTCAATAGTCATAAGAATGAATCATCCCTTTCTCAAAATCAAACTCCCATTGGAAAGTTCCTGGATCCACAAATAAAAAAATATGGCTACTCATTAGTAATACATTATTAAATCATGAAACTTTAAATCTGATCTTATTTTTTAAATTATTCAGTTTCTGACTGAGTACATCTTTTGAATAATGCTTTTGTTAAAATATACAAGATTGATAACTTAACTCTTCTCAAGCCTGAAAAATCAGTGAATATAAAATATGTAAACTGATTGCACTTTCATGTACAATAATAGTATGATTTATGTACATATGCATTATTTCCTGTGCTTTAGACTGTAATGGTCACTCCCACCTGTAAACCAAAGACAGACACCCACAGCTGTACAATATTGATATCTGTGGTAACAGTGATGTAATCAAGTCCATTACAAAGCATATCTAGTGTACTCATAGGAAATTGATCACTATATACATGCTGTGTTGTAAGAATTCTAAAAGTATATCCCATCTAAACTGAAATTTTTAAGACTGATTTTTGATATTATTTCAATATGCCATTATTTGAGCTTGTCCAATGGGCAATTATGTGCTGATGACAAAAGTTACTGAGATGAGTAATGTCATTTAAAGGACAAGTCTTAAAATCACCCTTGTTATTCCACAAGTTATCTATATTAACAAATCTTTCTTCAACAATAAATTATGATACATCTCTAGCACTTTTGTTCAAATTATTTCTCAGGAATTTTGACTTTCTTAAAATAAAAAATAATGATTTCTAACACATAACCAATATTTATGAAAAGATGAACTTTAAATTACACTTCTACCTGCATTTTTTTCAGGATATTTAATGTTCTTGATTTTTATTAGTCTGATTTCACCCATTGCTCAAGAAGAGCATGTCAACCTCACCATGCCTGATCTTCATTTGTCACTTCAGGAGAGAGAGAGAGACTAGATGACTTGATAAACAAGAATTCCTCTGTGTGCTGTTTCACCTGCCCTGTTTTGACATAATCCAAAAACTTTGCATAGTAACTAGTTCAAGAAAAGTAGTATCCAACAATCTGAGCTAATTGCAAAAACTTAATGTAATTGCTGGAGCATTAAAAGTAAGTAAATGTGACCAACTTTTGTCTGTGATGAGTAGTACCCTCCAAGATGAATAAACCCATAGTTTCATGACTGTATGTACAATAGTGTCAGATACACTGAGCTAAATGCAAAAACTTAATGATGATGCCTGTAAGAACACCACTAGTGCTATCAAACAAGTGATCCCTACATCGCACCTATGATTCACAGGTAAGACATTAAAACTGCAACCACTCAGATCTACACCATCAATAGAACAATAAGCTCAGTTCCAGCATGATAACCTGTGTTCACAAAATCTTAACCAAAGAAGAAAAAAAAAAAAACTTTCGACAATTTTTGGGATCCAAGGCACTTCAAGATTTTAAATTTTCATCATATTTATCAAGTTTATTTCACCCTTCAGTACAAAATAGGAATTTGGTACTTTGGCTGAATACACAGAAATTTAGCATGAGACTGAAATACAGCTCTAGGTGTTAATACCTATCCTGTTTCTAAATATGAAGTGATACATTCAAGTGAACACCACTGGCAAATGATGAAATGCATAACAAAGAAAAGAAGAACTTCTTTTGTAATGGGAAAATATCTGTGTAAAAATAGTAAACTTTTTGTTTAGGAATTTTATATAGTGAATTAAGGATAATCTACCCCTCGGCCATCACTTTCTAACATTTGTAAACTTGGCTGATTATGTGCATTGTTTCCTCGTTACTAAAGTTTCCTGCATCTACAGCATCAAAATGACATGGGAAAGTAATAGTCACTGAAGATCAACAATTTACTAAATAGATTTTTGAGAATTCACATTGTCTATGGCAAACTACTTCCTCACAACCTATTAAACATCATCATTTCCCATGTTTATTAATCATTCGTATTGACAGATATTCATCTTCAAAATCATCATATGGTCAAAGTTGATTTAGAATCTGAAATTTGGCTGATATAACCAGTATATTATTTATTATACAAGTAATTAAGTATATGAATATGTACAAAAAAGTCACTGATAAACTTAAGGTAGTATTCAGTCACTGAGATATATCAATTCATGATTATGTAGCAAAGAAATGATCTGAAGGGGGATATTGGACAAGGTACATCTATTAAAAGTACAAATTTACATACTCTCTTAATATTAAGGTCGTTCAACACACAGAACAAATTTCTTAAACTATAGCAAAAGACAGTTGTAAATAGATTTTTAATTTCCAACATTACAAGAAATTTCATATTTTTGAAAAATATTACAAAAAGTGGGCTGTAATTGTAAACTTTTGTGAAATTAAACTTTTGATTTTATTCTTTCAAAAAATGTAAATTGAATGTTTAAGAACTAAGTCTTTTGCAGAATTCTGATTTAATAACTTTTGTGTATGATACTAGTTTCCCAATTGCATTTGATACATTTGTACACATGTAAATAACTGAGGGACACATGGGCAAATTGTTTATGTAGTAACAGTGTCAACCTCATAAATAAATAATAGATACGGAAGATCAATTATAAAGTATGACAAGATTTCCTATGCATTTTCCATAATCACCTAACACTATGACAGATAAATAATTTACCACAACAGCACAAAGTAACTTTATATAGCTCTGCAATTGGTTGTTTGCACACACAAACTTTTCCAAGCTAAATTTCTGAGGACAGCTGCTAAAGATAATGAATGATCAGAAACAACAATCATTAATACATGTAATAATATAACTTGAAAATTGTTTCTATTAAGACCATAGGAAATATAATGTACTACTTGAACAAGCCTCAACCTGCAGTTATCTACTTTCATTTCCTACTCTGATGAGGAAGAAAGTAAAAGGGGAATCTATATTAAATATCAGTATACATTTATTTTTGGTTGATACCATAATGATTCATATAAAAAATGCATTATACTTGAAAAATAAGCTGACAATCCACATCAAATTAGCTACACTGTTGCCTTATCTTTGCTTCCTCCCATATTTGCCCTAGATTGAATGCAAATGTTACAATATAATCTGTCGGAATGCTGACCAGTAACATGCACCAACTGCCATGCATTTTTTTTTTTATATACAGTTATATCTGTAAATATTTCTTATTTCGAGCACACAGATGTGGGCATGTCATATCTCACACAATTTTAAGAATCACCTAAATTTCAGAAGTTTCAAGATTCAATGTAATCATAGATCTGAAGGTATAGAGACAGGTGCTTCAATATTATTTTATAAGCACAAATACCAAGACAGTCTTAGCAAGGAAATACATTTCTTTTTGGTGAAATGTAGACATGTCCAAATACATAAGAATAAAATTGATAAAATAATTGTTAAAAATATTGCAGCCAGCGAAGTTTATCATTGTTGCCTATTTAATGCACAAACAGTTCATATTTCACTATATTCAATCAAAAGTTTTAACATTCTATTTATTGACTGTACAGTATAATTTTTTAAAAAATCTTTACAAGTGCTTTTGCTTCTTTTCAACACACAGGTATTTCATACTGTATGTAAATAATAACTGACGAAAATGTAACTCCTTGCATTAAATAAAAATGGACAATTTACAAAATATAAGAATTTTTAAGTTTCATACAAAATTATGAATAAACCAGCAAAAACATATAGAGTAAGATGTATAGAATAGGATACTCACAAAACTTTTGACACAAATACCTTTCGAATACACCCACTAACTTGAAAAGTCTATTTAACTTCAAGTGCGTCGAAATACAACCGATAAAAAAAACCTCTTCAATGAACAATGTACCAAGTAAAAATCACATTTAACCAATAAATAATATATAAGGTCACTTATCAAAAACCGTTCACAAATTTACAAAATCGTTGCTCCGTCATGTACTACGGCGGCAACTTTTTTAACATTCAATACGGGAACCTCTCACTGAAATGCTTTTTCATTGGCTGTTAGCGCCTGTGCCGGAAAAATAAAAACACTGATAATCACTGTTTACATTACTGCTAAATGTTTCAATTAAATTAAACTTACATGTGAGAGAATCTAAGGAATGAACCCCTTTTCTTGGCATCCCGTCCCTCCAAAACGCCGTTTCAACTTCTGACCCCAATATGCATCCTATAGCAACTCTACATCCAAGTGCGTGGCATCAGTGACATGTATTTCAGACCATGTTCACTTTATGTATACACGTGGATTCAACTTGCACGCATAATTTATCATAAAACTTGGTTTTGTTTAAATATTAAATGGTGTAAGTTAAATTCCGTTAAAGGCTGAACTAAAATTCTGCCGTCCTAACGACCACCGTGACTTGCTACAATTTTTAACTTTCACACTTTAACTAAAGCGTCCACCTATTACATAATTTCACCTAGATCTGACATAACAAACTGACCACAGCGAAATTTCGAATGAAATTGTTAAAAGCGTGCGATTTTATTATACAGTGTGAACTAAAGTTAAAAACTGGTATGGCCGCGTAACATTACAGCATACATAACCCAGTTTCGCCCAAGCAAATAGCTTGTCTGGTTTAAGCGAGCGCCCCTCGACCCTCTGACCAGGAGAAATATACACTTTGAATAAACTAAATATTTTCAATGAAAAATTAATTAAACAAGTAAAAAACTGTACTTACATGAATCCACAGCTTTCCTCTGTTGTGGTCGCCCTTGTTTTCTCCGTGACATGCCGACAACCTCCTCATTAAAACAGTGTGATCTTACTATAGGTCTACTGCCGGACAAAGAGTGGATCAACAAAAATGGCGGCTCAACAACTGTCTGAATCTATAGGGTAATACTTGGACCCTACCTGACCAAATTTCGGAGACGAGACCCCTGAATTTTTGTTCTTCTTGTGTATTCCAAGTCCTGCCTGTTCCCACTAGTAGGTCAGTGACCGCTGACAATCAAGCGAAGGTTATTTCAGGTCGCCAACGCCACTGGCCGAAGCAGAGAAATACACAACTGACCAGTGTCCAATCACTGGCTTTAGACTGTGTAAACTTACATTAGATGACATAAAGATAAACTCCGTTTATATATAGAAAAATGGACTGCTGAGTGAATTCACAACACATTGAAGAAGAAAACGCAGGCAGACAAAATGATCAGAATGGACAGTGTGCATGCACTTCGTTGTATGTTCAAGTGATCAAAGCGTTAACACCGGTGGCGGCGAGATCAAACAAATCATATGTCCACACCAAAACACTTTCTATTTCAAATGACCTACATCTGTTAATCACTTCTGTCTCTTCCCTGTGTGGTCGAGTCGGTGACTGACCGATGTCACTGTAATTCAGTGGTAATGAAGTTGTACGTTTCAGTGCCTGATGTAGTTCTAACTCCTTCGCCCCGACTCGGACCCTGAGCTAAGGCTTATTGGCGGCGAGTAGGCAGTGTGTTAGCGAGCCGTTCATCTAGGCAATGATAGCGTATTTTGCCGTAAATAAAAAAAAAAGAACTCTCGTGTCGTCACTTGGTGTAAGGGCCTCAACACCGCCGAGGCGGTCAAACGATGCGTGTTAGCAGGCTAGAAAGGGAAGTGACCTCGAAAAATTTGGTTTAGTCGATTTTTACCACTACAGGGGGTGAAAGGTTTTTAGGGCATTTAGACTTTATTTACAAATGCATTCACGCAATATTATGAGAAATACATACATGTTGAGGATAGCTAGAAGGCTGGTGCATTATTCTATATCGGCTACTGCACAGGAGCGCCCTAAATGAACTTCAACAGGCGTAAAGTGACTGGCGCGTGAAAATCGTAAAGGAGTTATATTACTTATCATTTCGCTTATATTTATTATTGACGATACATTGTGGAACTAGGTACTGTGCTATGAGGAATAAATTTAAGACCAATAATCGAGTCTCTCTGACCTGCATATTTCCTTTTTTAATTACATTTGTAAGCGCAATATTTGAGTCATGAATAAGCGAACTGAAAATGCAAAGTTGAATTAGAGCGTTTATGCATTGCCATTGTACACGTGATAAATCTGCAATAATCGACGTTAATCCTCCCTCAAATTTTCCAATATCAACGATTTACAATCCGTCAGAAAACCAAACATTTACAACAAAAAAAGAAGCTTCCGAAGTTGCCGCGCTTTTTTCCCCCACCTTCACAGTTCGATGTCATCTGGCTGGTGGACGTTGTCCTGAGATGACCTCAGGTCATCTGACCTCAACTGACCGCTGATTGCCGGCCGAGCGCGCTAAATACCTGCAGGGTACAATACTCACCGCCATTAATTGTAGGCGATTATGGACACTGATTTAATCAGACAAACAGATGGTAGCTTTGAGATCTACTGTCCACGCAAGCAGACAATGGTCAAGTTCAGAACTAACACCCCTAATAATGCGCCTTTATCTCACAACTGCTAAGGTCTGGCAATTATTGCTTTGTTTACTTATTGGCGGAACTGTGTATTAATGGCGTGCCGGCCAATGGTCACTTGAATGACCATGACCTCACACTGAGGTGAATCGCGGCGACACTGTAGGTCTTTGTGTAGGGTAGCGATGGTGGCTGATTTCCAACATAACTTGAAAAAGTGCAGGTTTTCCATACTTAAATTTACTTTTCTGCAGTTGAAAACGGCAGTCCGCAAGAAAACTTTAAAAGGGATTGGCTGGCATAGCCTTTTTTAACCCAATCCCCAACGCAATAGCTACCAGAAAACATAACATTGTAAACATTATCTTTATAGACAGCATAAATGTGCAATATTTTCAAGGGATATTATTTAAACAAATAGCACAAGATGCGGGATTTAAAAAAAAGAAAATAACAATTTAGTAATGTGATTTAGATCATTAAAAAACCCACTATGATTATCCGTCCGTAAATTCGTACCGATGACAACAAATTATCTATTTTGCGGGATACAATCGTACCTGTGGTCAGCCTCACATTGGAATGTTAAGAGTATAAAATGAAACAAAAAGAATATTTCGACCTCGACTACATCAATTCAAAATGCCAGTGTTATACGTACGTTCTCACAATTTGTTTCTCCAGATAAATGTACTTAATTGTTGAATATATATATAGTTTCAAAAGAATATCAAAAAGACGAAATAAAATATGAAAATATGAAGGAGTTTCGGGTTTCTCTGTAGATGCAAGGCGAGCACAGTTGGGATTTTTGTTGTTGTTGCTAAGAGATAACAGTTTTGTCTATTACAATGTCGCTGATGCTGTTTTGTTGTTCTTTGTTGTCTATATTTTTTATTTTTAACCTTTAATTATTATTATTATTGTTATTATTATTATTATTATTATTCGGATAATAGACGCAGCAGTGCAAGGGAGATAAATCCTTACGTAATATTACACAACGGCTGGATCCTCATATACATATGTAACTTTTGTTTTTTTGTCTGAAGTAGAGACAACTCGTGTTTCCAAGAGTCAACCAATCGATAATATAAGCTCTCTCGCGGATCATATGGCTGTTATGGGGATCGTAGACGTTAAAACTTCACATTAGACAAATTGAACAGGATATCAGGGTTCTTTACAAGTAAAAGCTTCACGTTGAGCAGGATCCATAGTTTTAAAATTCGGGTTTATGCATTCGATTCTTGGTTGCTTTTATCTTTACCCATTATTCGATCTCGTGTTCTATTTAAAGCTTGTACAGACTGCAGACTATAATATTAAAGAATAAACACAGATTAGAAATAAAATCGATCGTGTCCACTTTGGTCATTACACCATGTATTTTGGACACCATGTATTTTGGACCAAATGACTTAAGATATGAATTTTTTTTGTATTATAATTTTTTTTAAAGGGTTTAACGCCATTTTTCAATACATGATAGCTATATGGCGGCCAGAATATTTCGTGGAGGAAGAACCCGGGAAAGACCATCGACCCACGGGAAGCTACTGGAAAGCTTTCTCACATGCCAACGTTGGCCGAACCGAGACTCGAACCTATGCGGACAGAGGTGAGATGTCAGTTATCTGTAAACGTGAGTGCCTTAGACCACTCGACCACCCGGGGTCCCCCAAATATGCACAAGCAAAAGCTATGCACTGCAATGACTTCTGTCTGCTGCTATAGCCTAGATTACGTTATGGTCATTCATAATAGGTAAGAATATTTAACAAATCGCCACAAGAACAAACAATTGATTTGCTTTTGTTAGTTTCGAACTTCACACATTTGACCAAACCCAAAATAATTCACAACTATTATGAAACAACTCCTATAAATGTACAGGAGAGCACATGCATCAATGTCTTGACACCACGGTCCTCATGTATTAAAACTATACTGGTCACTGATGTTACGGGTAGGTAACCTAGGTAACCTCAATTTTACAACTTCATAATTCAACCTGAATGTAATCATCTATTCTATAGCTCGCCTCTACAAGCATGCAGTCTCCAGCACCCACTGTAAATATTATTTATTACGCAGAAAATTAAATTCAGACTAAAGTAATCGTCAAAAAAATATTAACCCCATTTGCAATTTTTATTATATCAGCATTTCAAAAAAATAATTTCTAATTAGCACCATATATTAAGCATTGTGCTGACATGCCGTTATATCAGATACATACATACATACATACATACATACATACATACATACATACATACATACATACATACATACATACATACATACATGCATGCATGCATGCATGCATACATGCATGCATGCATGCATGCATGCATGCATACATACATACATACATACATACATACATACATACATACATACATACATATTGTGACAAAGCATAAAATACATTTTTAAAAAGATCTTCTTTCAATGAAACAAAGTAGAGGTGTTATAATGAATTGATAAACATCAGACATTTTCCAAAAATAGTTTAATCATTGTTCTAAAAAACCTGTCACTCCTAGATGCAAGATTGTAATCGATGAAAATCACATGATATGAATAACCTTGGAGTGACAGCCAGTATTAGAGTTCATACATCCGAAATTTTTGTTTAAAATGATACAGTCTGAGAATGAATGTATTGAATGTAGAGAGTTGGATACAATAACACTTTGTCTGCGGAATTTATGTGTGTTACTGGAGTAACGGCAAGGTGAATGTTTATCACCGTTTTATTTGCCATTTTTATGGAATTTTAACAAAATGTGGTTCCAAGGATAAATTTAATTACATTGAATTTGTTATGCAGATGATATAACAATTTTGTGTCCGAAGCAAAAGAGGGTTTTACAAATGGGTTTGGATACGCTTGGTAACTATTGTGATAAGTGGCGCCAAAAAGTAAATAAAAGCCAAGGTGTATTAAACGATTATGAAGTTCACCTCTACCAAGTGTTTATTAGTTTCCAAATAGTCATTGTAAACTTTCATTAATACGCATACAATAAGTTCAGACTAAAGTGACATTGACAACGAAATGTAAGCCCTAGTTAAAGTTTTTTTGGGGTGTTTTTAGGGGGGGGGGGAGGATTTTTTGTCGGTACATTTTAACTTTTGATCTTTTTACCTGTAATATATAAACTTTTAATTGCCACTATATAGCCAGTATTGTGCTGATAGACCGTTGAACAACATACATACATATATACATACTGTAACGGCATAGAAGACATACAAAGAAATAACATTAATATAATGGGTGGCACTATGGCAGTAAAAATGGCACCTTGGCGACAATGTGAATCAAGATTACGGCTGCCATCTTGAGAAGATGGCACTGTGGTGACAATGGGAATTCCATTTTTAAAAAGTCCACACGTTTAACATTAGACAAGGGGATGTATATTGTTAAAAATGTCTAAACCTTAAATACGATGGACAGTATGGTGGGGACAAGGGGATTTTGAACATGAAATTAACATTACATTTTACATTTCCCCTTGTTGCCCTTTTTTTTTTTTTTTTTTTTTTTTTTTGCTCTTGGTACAACTATGTCACTATGGCAACGAGGGTAATGTTCAAAATGTCCATATGATTAACATTATGGGATGGTTTGTAGTCAAGGAGAATTGAACATGCACATGATTGATCAACACCCATCTTGACTGACCAACACTCACACGTACTGGCCAACACAGTCTTAATGACAAGCACCCAGCTATACCGACCAACACCTGCACATACTAACCAACACCCATACATACTCACCAATATCCACCTATACTCTCCAACACCTGAACCAACTAACCAACACGCCGTCTTACTGATCAGCACCAACCTGTACCCGCCAACACCTACACCCACTCACCAGCACATAGTGTGAAAGAGGATGTAAAGTCTGAGGTAGCGTAAGGAACAGTAACACATAGAGCAGACACAATACAACCCTACAGCCCAAAACCAAAGTGGTGGAGTGTATTGGATAAAAAGGTTGGAATGCTTACAGACACAGACACAAAAAATACTATCATACTTATATACAATCACACATGAAAAGGATAGGAGAATAGATAAGGGGCTTACGTTTTGTATTGAAGATAAAGCAATAGAAAAAAAGCATCAAAACTGAGTTTGTTTTGGCAATGATTGAGAGTAGTATATCTGTTTCTGAGAGATATGGGTGACCCTGAATAGGGCCGTTTTGGATTGTCCTGGATCGTTTATCTTATTAATATTCAGGACAACTGCAGCTCCCGCACTGGGCTCTGCAACGGGCACATCTGGTTCAACTTGTCATTATTCCATCTCCTAAAGAAGACAGCCTAAAATTGGGAGCGTCGGCATCCAACTCCTTATTCTTCTCTGGAGGGGCCAAGGGCTGTTCTGGCTGCTGATATTGTTTTTGCTGCTGTTCCTATTCCAGCTCCATAACCCAGTCTCCTTGCTCTCATTCCCACTGCCGTATCTGCTGGACTCGTTAAGACGTTGCTGCTCCAACTCTATCTTTCGTTTTACCCCTCCCTCTTCTTTGTACTATTGAATTCTGCACACAAGATCACGTTGACTTTGTTTTTTAGGGCTACTGCAAACTGAAGTTCCACGCGAAATTGGTCTGAATTTGTAAGATGGAAATGTCCCTCGTCACTGCCTTGGTTTGGAGTGATATAAAATCCCCAAATGGGCAGCCCTCCTGCATAGTTGCCGTACGAAATGCCATGAGTACTGATGGTCCCCAATTGTCACGTGGCTTCAAACAGACTAAATTAAGATCTCGAGTAATTCTTCTGGGCAAAGTCAGGTTCAAAAGGTCTGGTACGCAATATCTGGCCATCCCGAGTCACTTCTATCTTGGATACGTTGAAATGTTGGAAATGGAAAGGGTTTTAATCAATAACTCCGTTGACGGCAGAGTAGCTGACGATACCAGTGACCAAACGTTTAGGGAACTGACTCTGAAATATATGATCTTCGATTTGGGATTTGAGTTCAGAGGCAATGGTTAAGGTTTTCATTTCCACTCGTCGTGTGGTATACATGGCTGTGTTTCTGGTCATAGCTTGACTGATGTCGTTTCCAACTTTTTGGAAAGACTTCCATACGTCGCACGTAGAGTCTGGCTTCTTTGATCTTGATTTTGTACTTGTTAGCATAGGATCAAATGGAATATGGTGCTACTTCGATTCAATCTCAAACATACATTCACGCCCATCAACAAATACTTGCCTTGCAACCACACGTACAAGTCTAAAAGATCCATCATTTCTAACCTACGCCCTTCGCCCTTGTTGGATATTCTTTTGTCGGTGGTTAAAACCAACATTGTGAGGGTCACCATCTTCTGTCAAGGCTGTGTGATTGAATGCACCCAATGAATTAGGTTTCCACACCTCATACGCAACCAGGTGTGTGTTCGTGGTTTCTTTTCCGTTAATCAGGAGATTCTATAGGCAAGTTCGGTAAGGGTAAGTGTCAATGCTGATATTGACGAGTTTTTTGTTCAAGTACAAATCCACTAACACTTTTTTATTTCTTGTAAAAGCAACGATCTTTTTGTTCAAGTGATTGTTGAGTTTTTCTACAACTAAAGTGGTTTGATCAAAGGCAATATTCAAGACTTGTGTGGGATGAATGATTTATACCAAAGCCACTTCCCAATGAGCTTCGTGGTTCAGCTGTCTGGCTCGAGGTAATTGTGTCCTGAAACAATACAACGTGTTGTTGGGAAACACATCCATGGAACTGTCGCTAGGTAAAATCAAATAAAATTGATTATTCATAGTTCGATGGTTCTTGTCTCCAAGAAGTCACTGGATGTCAAAGAAGAAGGATTTTGCAAAGGTTCCAGAGAGTTGCTGTTACTGGATGGGTTGTGACTGGAGTTGGCGTGGCTACCGTTCTTGTTATTACTATCGATATATTTCAACGAGGGATTGGGAAGAATATAACCAATGCAACTGCTGAGTAAAATAGTAAACAGTTGTTTATCTCCTTGCTGTAAACTTGAGTTTCCAATGGCTGCTCCAATGACGCAATACACCGCAAAGATCTAACAAGGGACGACTAATTGACTTTTAGGAACACGTTCTCCACACCACATGTTGTTGCGGCTGTTTTTGTTTTTGTTTCTGTAGCTCCTGAAGTGAGGAAGTGGAAAAAGGGAACGCAGTGTTTAAGGGCACGTTCATGACTTCTTCTTCTTTTTTATTGTCATTGAGTTGTGAATAATCGAAACTGGATGGATATCCTTTCCAACGGACTTTGATTTCTTGGATAAGACATTGCTCCTCTTTACGTATCCTTTGATCGAGAATGCTTTGGACATCGTACACGTCATCGTCTTTCTTGGTGACTAGCTGTAACTCGGGCAAGTGTAAGGTTCTTTTATCACTTCTTTGTTCATATCTTCCAATTTATAGACAGGCGGGTAACGTCCACGCACTTTTCATTTCACACACAACAATTCTGTCGTCCACTTCGGTAAATAGCGTTTGTCAAAAGGGCATTTTGTTTTTCCAATTCGAACCCAATCTCTTGTGTTTAACATTTTTTTCTTTTCGGAAAATGTCTCAGACGTCCAAACAATCGATCAAACACTGCCATCTCGTTTTGGAGACTCACATCTACTGGAAGAATAAGGATACTGCGCTGGTACGATTTATTGTAGGCTTTCCCCAGACGTGGTAACACGTCGATGTATCTGATAGTATCTTGATGTGTACAATATTTCCACATACGTTCTTTCAATGTTCTTTAACAACGTTCCACGACACTGGCTTTGGTTCCAGAATTTTCAGTGGTGACAAAATGAATGTTTCGTTTTTCAGTTCTTTTTGAAATGGTTGATTGACAAATTCAGCGCCTTTGTCTGTTTGCTATCGCAGAGGGTGTAGGCTACTTTGTTTCAAAACGAGTTTTAAAGCTTGTACTAAAATGAACATGTTTTTTTATGGATGTCAAAGGAACCGCCCGAGCCAATTTTGAAAACACATCAATGACACAAAACAAATATTTCTAACCTCACTTGTACGAAGCCAAGTGAGATACAGCTGCTAAATCAGCTGCAATTTATGATCGATTCCTGCTACTTTCGTTTGACTTAGAAATTTTCGTCGAATGGGTTTGTGTAACGTCTATGTCAATTGTTCTTGTAACCATTGTCTTACATCTTGCAGACGTATACATTTGAAGCTTGTTTTGGCTGCAAGATACAATTTTTTAATTCCTCCGTTGCCAGCTACATGGGCAGGATTGTGGTAAATGCTTGCCAAAGTGTGTCCATACTGTGGTTGAATAAGTCAACCGACTACATATGCTCTTTTCTTCGTGTGGTATTTTGGATCGCAATGCCTTACGTGTGCGACAAAAAATAGAATCAAATGATGACGATGCATGATATGTTCTTTTCTCACTTTTTTCTTCACTTCTTTCTTTTCTAGTTCTGCTACTGAGGGCGTCAAAATAAACTTTTTGATCGAACCAATCCTTGATGTAGGTGCCAACTTGTCACGAAGACTGGAGGATGCCTTGGTGTGTTAGCAGTCGATGTTTGAAACTCTTTGAAGTCTTCGCCTTTCTCGTTCTTTTCCATCGCTGTGGGGCCGTGTCTGTCGTCATTGTCGCTGCTGCTTTATGTTTTTCCTTGGTCGTCATCACATTCTTGAAATTTCTCAGTGTAGGTTTGGCAGTCTTATCTACAGCTTTCTAGTGAAACAGTTGTTCGTACCGACGCGATTTTTCCCATTTCTGACAAATCTGTTCGATCCATCAACGATTGTAAATCTTGTTATAAATGTGACATCTATGTGAGATTAGGATTAGGAGAAGTATCCGTTGTTCGTATAAATAGCGGAGTTTCATCCACCATTTATAAGGAACTAAAGTTAATTTTCGTCTTTCCATAAGGTCCAGGTGTACAGATTTGAGAAACATCTGTCCTTTTTATGTTCAACTCATCACTCCTCCTAAAAGAGGTCCAGCGATAGATCCTAACAAGAGATCAGCTTCTTTTAGCGACGGAATTATCAGCATGAGAACTTTTTTCTTTTGACTGACAGGATATTTTTTTTTTCTCCATTTGGCGAAGAAGGTGACGATGTCGTCCTAATCGCTGTTACTGTGTCTTGTTCAATAGAACCGTTCATTTCAATACGTTCAAACAACATTCACAGACCGTATCGACGATTTCTTCAGGTGCTTGTTGAATGATCTGTTTTCGCATCGATACATTCGCTTTGGTGAGTACAAACAAGACAGACTAGTCATCCCAATGTTTGGCTAAACAGGAGGAATGGCCTGTTTTCCTATTGTTGTTTTTTATTATTATTATTTGTTTGGGGAGGGTGGTTGGGGGGTGAAAGAATCTTTGGACGTTGACGATGGCAATGTGACTCTGAACTCTTGGAGGAAGACATCTTGTTCAGGGGAACTGAAGTGATTCATGTTCAACACTTTTCTTGTATACTATAATTTGTATCCACTGGTTGTCGGGACGTCGTATCAACTTGATTTTTGATACCAATGGACGACGAGGTGTTGTCAATGGATTAAATCCTGTTAGTTCTTGTTTTTGACAAATCCAAATTCTTTGTAACATTCCTGTTCAGTCTCGCACATTTTTCTTAGTGAATGCAATTTTTATGGCCGCAGCAGCAACAGTCAGAGCTGAAGAAGAAGACGACGAAGGAGTGGAAGTACCTTTAGAGATGGATTTCCATTTCCTCATCATGTTGGGAAACACTTGTTTGTAATCATGTTTAGCCGGCATCATCAGTAACGGAGGATGATACGGTAGCAGATGTCCGTGTGGTGCGTACAGGTCAAGGTTACGGTGAGTACGTGCGTGTTCTGGCCGCACGACCTCTCTTTCTTGAAGGTGAATTTTTTTTTTTTTTTTTCGTTTACTTCTTGAGAGAGGAGGACTTTGGGTGTGAACTCATTTTCACTCTCATCTTCTTCGTCTTTGTCTTGGATTTTTTTAAAAATTGTTTATTTCGTTTGTTGCTGGGTTTGCTTTTTTAGCTTTGGCTGCTGTTTTAGGATCCCATCGTAGAAGCGAACGAATAATCACTACTCCAAAAAATCCACCTCCACCCATTTCAAGATAATGTATTTCTTCGTTTGAGTACCAATTCTTGGATTGCCAGTTGTGTCTAAACTACTTTCTGATTTAAAAGAAAAAAATGCTGAGTTTAATGAGCAATGTGAATGATTCCTTGTAGTAAATGACGTGCTGTCAAAGTAAAACATCTTAACACTTCTTTAGGACTGGCATCTAACAAATGCGAACGCACTTATATATTGTTTTCGCGACTGATGGCATACAGTGCATGGATCAATTTGGCAGAGGATGAAATTCAAAGGAAGTCATGCTGAATACTGTCAGAGAGAATGGACGTGAATGGTGTGTTTATAGGTTTTTGTTTTAGTTAGATGACGAAAACAAGGAAGATGACACCAAGCGTGAACCAAATCCGTACGAAATCTCAAATAATCTGGTGTAGTGGGTTTTAAGACGATTAGTAAATACGCACGTGACAAATGATTGGCTTCGTCATAAACATAATTAAGTCAGGGTGTTCCTAATTGTTTAGCCAAGACTTGGACTCGAGATTTGTCTCGCGAACTTTTAAAGAACACCATATAATGAACATGAGACTGATGGTACGATGCGCTTTGAGTGATGTATATAATACTAGCGTTAAGATGATGTTCTTTTCGTGTAAACCAAAGTTTCGTTTCTTCTTTGTCTTCTCCTAAGATGTCATCAAAGATGTCAAGATACGTCTAAGCCAATTGCCACTCTTTGTAATGCCACACGTTACGTTGTGGACGATCCAACAAAATATGAGTTTTGTTAGATCAAATGTTGGACAAATCGGTTTGCCTGAACCACTTTGTCCAGCAATCAACATACTAATGGGATACAGTGCCTCCCAACTTTGACGAACTGACCTTTCGTCAATCACTTTGAGAACGGAGGATGCAGCCTTAACTCTCGAGCTGTTTTGAAAATTATGAAACGACCAGACAGTTTATACAGAAAATAAACATGTTTAATTTTTTGTCTTTATGTCACAGCAAAATGTCAACATTTCAAAAAGTTCATTTTCTTATCTTGGTGGGTCAGTCACACAAATTTGGCATAGTCATCGACCTCTTGTTTCCAAACGTCTAATCCAACACTTTCCAGTCAAGTACATCCTTCCAGTGGTAAATCTGTTGGTGTACATCACTAGCCACACACACTTCTTGGTAAGAATGAATGGCAGATAAAGTGCGACGAATATCTTCTTCCCACAGAGGTATATTGGTTTTGATGATCATATCTTTGCACGAAATGGTCATAAATTTGACAAAAGGAATCTGCCGGTAAACGAAATGCAAGAAATTCAGTCACTAACAGACATACACACGACACGTCGTTCCCAATTTAAAGGAGTCGTATCGTCTTGTAGAATCATTTCTTTTAAAAGCACTTGGTAATCCTCTAAACCTTAAATCGTTTCATTGACTTCCTCCCATGGAATTCGGTGCAACACTGATTGCAGAAAAAAAGTCGTGGAATGGCGAGTTTTATAACGTGTCCGCAGTTGATCAATATCTGACCATTTTTACATTTTCAAAGTGATCAGCTTTTTATAGCATTCAGATACCAATGATTAAAAAGTCAATGTCGTTTTGGATTCAAAGGCACTGTAAATGCGTTCACGCAGCTGCAAAGGTATATTCGAATGTGCTCTTACTGTGCAT
This sequence comes from Margaritifera margaritifera, assembly GCA_029931535.1. Lineage (NCBI taxonomy): Eukaryota > Metazoa > Mollusca > Bivalvia > Unionida > Margaritiferidae > Margaritifera > Margaritifera margaritifera. Next base: position 1,033,298 of record JAQPZY010001246.1, read on the forward strand.
TCCCAAAAAAGTTATTCGGTGCCGAAGTCGTGGTATCCAGAGCCTTATATCCACGTAGAGTTTTGTGTCTGTCATTGTCTTTCCATTGGCTGTCACGTAAGCAGTAATGATGTCATTGCCAAACTCATCGAGTGGAACAAACTCCATTACCCTCGATTCGAACCGTCGTCCTGTTGCTATTGTTCTGTGGTAGGAAAGTGACACATTTCGTAAACTTGTAACAATTGGTATTCACGATCGAAAGCACAAAACAATTCTACACCCACCCACCTTCCTGTCAATGTGCGCTCTTGGTCATCGTGACGACAAGGCTTGTGTTGATTGCACGTTTCAGCACACGTACGACATTGGGGAAAAATAAGATTTTCGTAGCAAGAAAGATGAGGCAAATTGGGATGGTACAAGTTCGTCAGTGGAAAAACTTTACATTTGATCAGAACTTCGTACTGGCGAATGTGTTCGACGTCGATGTGTTCTGTCAAAATTTCAGAGTGACCGGTAGGAAATCGAGCATATTTAAACACCCAAGGGTACAACGAACAAAAATCGATATATTTATTTTGTTCTCCTTGAGAACCATCTGGTTCTAACAACAAACGCGTGGCATTGGTCCAACTTCCAAACAAACTGTCGTGAGGATTCAAAGGTTCGATGTCCACAACATCGTAGTCTTCGCGAATGCTTCGAAGTTCTGGATCTGTTTTCAAACGTCGATTGTAGTCATGCTTCCACATTTCCACCGCCCGGTATCCTTGAATGTCCAAACTCTGGCATCATTGGCACGTTTTGTGGTACAAACCTTCCATGGTCATCTGTGTAAAGGGATTTTTCAGTTCTCGGTTAGGATAAACCATGGGACATCCATGAAATAAACATACTTGAATTTGGTGCACGATCTGTGGGTTTTCCAAATACTAACCATGTCTAAATTTTCCACAACAGCGTAATAGAATGTAGATATTGGACCGACAATACTCGAACATTTGTTCGTGAAAATCAAAAGGGTTTGATGAGTGGGCTTGATACCAGGCCTAGAAAGCTTTCCGTTGTCTGTTCGCATGCCGTCGGGGTCGTAGTAGTGTGCATCAGGCAAACGAGGGAGCACAACGTGTTGATTTTTTTCGGTATTGAAACAGTGAGGAAAATAGTCATTTGCGATTTCCGTCATTCCCAACGTTTTGAGTATTTAACTCAAAGGCATAGCTATACAAATAATTGAATATTTAAACTGTAAGCATCCCACTTTCATCTAAATGTTCTTGGCTCCATTCATGGTGACTTTGGGAAATTCAGTTCCTTGTTCTGAAAAACGTTGAAAAGAAACTGTCGGTCGAACCCTGCGAGATTTTGAGCAATTACTGTAGCGTATTGATGACAGCAGGAGTAACGAGTCACCTCATATCTATCCCAGTCGTCGTCAGTGGAGTCCAAGAACCACTGAACGAAATCAGAAACAGTATGGGAGCCACGAAATATCTTTTCACGTCCACGTGGGAGCACACTACAGTTCCGACAGTTAAATAAATGTGCCTGAATACATTCGTGGCAAGCGCGATGAGCAACACAAACGTTAGGAATGTGTCCCAGTGTCTTGAGAACATTCAAAGTCAAGAAAGATAGAGTCCACGCGATGGTCTCGTTTCTTTTGGTTCTGGAGATTCAGTAATTCCTCTGGTTCGTTTTTATGTCTCTGAATGTAACACTGATGATCCAGCTGTACGACTTTACAATAAAAAAGACATCGTTTCTTTCCTGGACAAATGTATAAATTTTTGGAATTGGTACGAACATTATTTCTACATGTTGGACACGCTTCCAGTGATTCACCGGCACTGTTCTGTTGTTGGAATCATCACAACAGTAACTGTCTCCAAGAAATTATGTGATACTGGCAATGATATAAAAATGATTTTGGTGATGATAGACATAAATGTATTTTCCGTCTGGAAAATGGGGTCCTCTAAGTACGAGATCTCCACGAATGACTTGAGGGTAAACTTTCAATGTGTAGCGAGGGGCTATAACTTTTTGAATTTTCTGCATATATATACACACACACAATCTCTTGCGTTCTGATTATTAGATAAAGAACACGCCCTGGCTGAATTATGTCACACGCGTTCTGATTGGTGGAAACTCCAATCCGGTCCTATCTATATATAATGGTGCGTTCACCCATTGTGTCATCCGTTCTCAAGGCAAATAACGATGTGGTCCAACGTTGAGTCATCTATTATCATTTCAAACATGTCGTTTGGTCCAGACTACTTCAAGTACGTCAAGTCAACCTGGGCGATTACATGTATCACAGACACTGTCCAATGGAAAATAAAAGTCTACGTGGAGAGGCAAGGGTGTTTGAAGAGAGTGTTGGTGCATGGATCCGCAGTGCGGAGAAGCTTGTAACGAAGAACGGTGAAGAGGTGTTACCAGTCTTAACAATCTTTTGGAACAAAAGAACGGCCCTTTTTCAGGGCCAACCAGATCTCTCAAAAACAGAGATACTTCTCAATTATTGACCAAAAAACTCGCTGGTTTTTTGTGGATTTTTTTAGAATGTGTTTGTTTGTCCATTGTTTTATATTCAATACAAAACTTTAACCCCGCCTCCAATCTTCTGTTATTTTCGTGTGCGATAGTATGTTTGTGCATTTCAATATCAGCATTTCAACCATTTTTCCCTTACACTCCACCACTTTGGTTTCGGGTTGTTTTGTAGGGTTGTATTTTATCTGCCCTAGGTGTTACTCTTCCTTACTTTACCTTCTATTTTACACCCCCTTTGACACTTTGTGCTGATGAGTAGTTGTAGGTGTAGTGAGTAGAGGTGGATGCTGGTATACAAGACGGCGTGTTGGTTAGTAGGTGTGGGTGCTGGTGAGTAGAGGTGAGTGTTGGTCAGTAGGTGTGGGTGTTGGTCAGCAAGTTTGGTTGTTGGTTAGTAGGTGTACGTGTTGGTGAGTAGAGGTGGGTGCTGGTCAGTAAGACTGTGTTGAACAGAAGGTGTCAGTGTTGGTAAGTCAGGATGGGTGTTGGTTAGTCACGTCCATGTTCAATTCTCTTTGAGCCCAGATCGTCTCATAATGTTAATCCTATGGATATGTTTAATATTACCATTTCCCCTTGTCGCCATAGTTCCATTTTTGTACCCAAGATAGAAACAAAAAAGTATGGCGACAAGGGGAAATGTAATGTTAATTTCATGTTTAATTCCCTTGTGCCTATACCGTCTCATCATATTAAACATATGGGCATTTTTAGCATCACATTTCCCCTTGTCGCCATAGTGCCATCTAACGTTAAACGTATGTACTTTTTAACACGGAATTCCAATTGTCGCCATCGTGCCATCTATTCAAGATTGCGGCCGTAATCTTAATTCCCATTATCGCCATAGTGCCATTTTTGTCGCCATAGTACCACGCATTATTACTAACATACTTTTCTATGATATCAAAGTACAGGTTGTACAATGAGTAGAAGCCTTGCATGAAAAGCATGCAGCATGTAGTTCATTCATTTAATTCCTGTGCGCAGTCACGTGTACAATGCACATTTAACCTGTTGAGGGCAAACTATCACAATATGCAACGTATAGTCATTAATATGGAAAGTTTAGAATTGAATAAACATATTTGCACTGGTTAGAATGGGCCTGATGAGTAGGCTAGGATGTGTATAGTATGGAAGATGTGGTCATACACACAAATACTTAATACATGTTAGTAAAGCATAAAATGTAGGTCACAGTGACCTTCTTTGGATGCAAGGGTGCAGTACTAAAAAAATATGCATCTAATTATAAAGTGTCAGCAAGTTTCACGATTGTACATATGATAGTCTGTTACACAGTATGTACAAAACTTGTGTGGTCACGAGCTAAATGCAAAAAGTTAACGTAAGCCAGTCAAATGTGAAATGTGTGTCACCTGGACCTTTTTTGCATGGGTACTGTACTAATAAAGATATCTACAATCATCTAATTTAAAGATTCAAGCATGAACAGAAGAAACATTCAATTTACCCAAAGTCACTGAAGCGTGAAATATGGCACACAGGCACCTACGTTTAAGATGAGTGTGTAGTCCAAGTATAACTATACTATACAGGAGGTAAAAAAAAAAAAAGAAAACCTATGTGGTAACGAGCTAAACGCACAAACTTAACCGAAGTCGGTAAAATGTGAAACGTAAGTCACAGTGACCCTCTTTTGTTGTGAGAGTGCGGTACTAAACGAGATGCATACAATCATTTAGATTGATTATTTTTGCATGAATAGAGCTTGAGAAATAAACTTAAAATGCAGGAAGTAACCATTTAAGAAAGTCAGGGAAGTGTGAAATATGAGTTACAGTTACCTACATTTGTGCTGAGGATATAGTACTCATCAAGATTCATCCCCTCGCCAAGTTTCATGAACCTAGGTATAACTTTATATATATAGGGTGCACAAAAGCTATATGGTTCTGAAATAAACGCAAACGCTTAACATAAGCAAGTAAAATGTGAGATATAGTTCATAGTGACCTTCTTTTCTTGAAATGGTGTGGTGCTTACAGACACATACAATTGTCTAGTTAGATAATTCTGGAATGAACAGTGCCAAAGATTGTCAAGTCAGTGAAGCGTGAATTATGGTTTATAGTGACATACTTTTGTGATGAGGGTGTAGTACTCGTCAAGATGCATCCCCTCACCAAGCTTCATGATTCCAGGTATAACAGTATTTACACAGTGTGCAAACAAATACCTGAACCAAACGCAGAAACTTAACTAAGAATGTAAAACTAATGTACATTTTTTTGCAAATTTAGCTAACTCAGCCCCCTCCCCAAGAGATAGGTGCTATGAAACGAACCCCAAACTGTTGCCTACTACAAAGGAAGAAAGAAATGATCTAGATTTAGTGAGGTCGTACATATATGTATGCTTTTATATGTGCGGACGCCGACGCCGAGGATAGTGCAATACCGTATATACTCGCATATGATTCAATAGCAACTGCAAACTGTATAGACCCAGATCTGCCGTCGCATAATGCGTAAGCAGATCATGGGTCTATGCAGTTTGTAAGGACTAATCAGTAGAACAAACAACATAGACCCTGATCTGCCGGCGCATTATGCATCCGCAGATCAGGGTCTATGTTGTTTGCATTTTGACACGGTTTATATATGAGTACATACGGTAGTTCTCTCATTCGTAGAGGTGTGCTAATAAGACAAAAGTTAAAGTAATTCGAAGGGGTGGAAAAATACTAAATTGTGATAAATTCTTTTATAAGGGGTTAGAAGTAGAAATAGTAAGTTTGTTTTTCTTGGCATTGTTTCACAGAGTGGTTTGATGAAGCGGTGGGGCGTTTAATAAAGCACAACAAACACTTGCCGGACAGACTTTTGAAGCATTTTTTTTCTGTCGAGAGGGTACACTTAAAATAGTGTAAAAAAAAGTATTTGGAGAGAGGAAAATGTACCCAAAATGTTTTTGTTTATGGTGAACTGGGGAGAATTTCTCTAAGGACAAAATAGGTACTATCGCATTTTGAAGCATTGGTCCAAATTAGTTTTGGTAATAATATGAAATATATTTTTATTGTCTACAGTTCAGTGTTGACTTTGAAGAAAAACTGTGCATTTTTGGTACGTCGATTACTAAATGATCTAGGACTCGGAGACAGGGCCGTTGTAAGGGGCGGGCGATACTGGCGACCGCCAAGCCTTGGGGAGCGCCATTTCGAGGAGTTTGTTGTATTTTTTCCGAGGGTGGAAGGCGCTGAAGGCGACGCTTGCCCGAGGCTCCGTTTCGTCCAGTGCAAACTTGCGACGGCCCTGCTCGGAGAAGCTTGGATAAACCAGTCTGTTGGAAATACCAACGTAGTTTTGGAACCTGTCAAACAACGTTTAGTTGACCAGTCTGTTCAAAATTGGCATTCAATGATAAGGGAATAATCCTAAAGATCTAGACTATCCATGAATTTGTATTTGGAGTTCGAATGTAAGGAATATTTAAATTTGGTTACAATACAAAAATGTCGAAAGACTACTTCAAAAGTAATGACATCGTCACACAAGTTGCATATAGAAACTGGTAGATGGAACAGAACACATCCAATCCCTACTGAACACAGATTGAGTCCTTTTCTTTAAAGTTAACTCAAAGATGAGTATCACGTTATCATTGATTGTGGAGTTATTCTCTGCTTTGTATTAAATACATAGATTATCGATTTTGGATTCGGCCAAGTATGTACAAATTCATTGAATTATTAAATTGTCAGCTTAGTCATATTATCAGAAATCTGGGTAATTTTATTTACAGAGCCTTTATCTTAAGGTCTGATTTCATGAATGCTAGGCAGTATAACCGCTAATATGTTGTCCTTACATATTGAATTTGAAAAAATTATATATATATATATATATATATATATATATATATATATATATATATATATATATATATATATATATTGTTCAATGATAAAAATTTCCCTGAAAGCAATAATTAATAATGACTTATGGTATTTTAAATTTTACATAAAATACAGTTGACTAAATGCATATTGCGCCTGAAGTCTTCTCCCTGCTAAAAAATACAGATTTAGATCTGTAATGATGTACATGCATTTCACCCAATTTCTATATTTCTATTTCACTATCCAATTTTATGAGTAGTATAATGTGTATGATATACTTGCCATGGCCAATTGGATTTATGCAATAAACTTTCATTATCCATTCATTTATACAATACACAGTGTAGGCTTATGTTTCCACTTTGGTCATTACAACATGTTTTTTGGCCATGCTACTTCAAAATGATCACATCAGAACCAAACTGTCATTAAAACAAACAATCTATGTTCTTCTTTTTTAGTTGCTAAACTCCAAAACCATTAATATTACTTTTTTAATTGACCCCTTAAACGTGTAGTTGTAAAGTCAAAGTTACTCACCCGCAACATTAGTGATCGGTATGGTTTGAATACATGACCTAAATTGTTTAGTCATTTACGCATTTGCTCTTTTTTTTTTTTACCATATCATTATAACAATATTTACATATGACAGTGAAGTCTGGGAATATGAAAATCTATATCTATTAGAACAATTCCATAATGAATTACTTAGATAAATCAAAATTTACGAAAGAGTACTCCAGTCTATATATTTTATGAATAATTAAGCCTGTATTAACTACACATTACAACTAATATCTGTCTCTTACCAATGAAAAGGAAAATAATTTGTCTAGTATGTAATACAGAATGATGCTCTTAGATGTTGATTCTGGATTTTTTTTAAACCATAAATAAACAACTCGTATAAAGAAAATTCTTTAAAAAGTCGGAAAAATTATTTATGGTCAAATAACAGAATTGATCATGTTAGTACTATAAGGAATTATATTTAAACCGTCCTCTTAGATCCATAAAAACAAGATTGGTTATCTGTTTCAGAACAATCGTCGAAAGGTAACTATTTTACAATTTGTGAAAGGAGTACCCTGTTGGAAGAACATTTAATCAAATTTTTAAAAAAAGTGTACTTACCTATCTTGAAATTCATGACAACAAACCATAAATTACCCGTTGAAACTAGCAATAGGATAAAAAAAGTCCCTAAATTACCCGTTGAAACTAGCCAATGGGATAAAAATCCCTAAATTTCCCGTTGAAACTGGCCAATGCGATAAAAATCCATAAATCACCCGTTGAAACTGGCCAATGGGATAATAATCCCTAAATTACCCGTTGAAACTGGCCAATGGGATGAAACTGGCCAATGGGATAAAAATCCATAAAGTACCCGTTGAAACTAACCAATGGGATAAAAAAAATCCCTAAATTACCCGTTGAAACTGGCCAATGGGATACAAATCCATAAATCACCCGTTGAAACTGGCCGATGGGATAAAAATCCCTAAATTTCCCGTTGAAACTGGCCAATGGGATAAAAATCCATAAAGTACCCGTTGAAACTAGCCAATGGGATAAAAATCCATAAAGTACCCGTTGAAACTAACCAATGGGATAAAAATCCCTAAATTTCCCGTTGAAATGGCCAATGGGATACAAATCCATAAATTACCCGTTGAAACTGGCGAATGGGATAAAAATCCCTAAATTACCCGTTGAAACTAGCCAATGGGATAAAAATCCCTAAATTACCCGTTGAAACTGGCCAATGGGATAAAAATCCATAAATTTCCCGTTGAAACTGGCCAATGGGATAAAAATCCATAAAGTACCCGTTGAAACTGGCCAATGGGATAAAAATCCCTACATTTCCCGTTGAAACTGGCCAATGGGATAAAAATCCAGAAAGTACCCGTTGAAACTAGCCAATGGGATACAAATCCCTAAATTACCAGTTGAAACTAGCCAATGGGATAAAAAAAAAATCCCTAAATTACCCGTTGAAACTGGCCAATGGGATAAAAATCCATAAAGTACCCGTTGAAACTGGCCAGTAGAATAAAAATCCCTAAATTTCCCGTTGAAACTGACCAATGGGATAAAAATCCCTAAATTACCCGTTGAAACTAGCCAATGGGATAAAAAAAATCCCTAAATTATCCGTTGAAACTAGTCAATGGGATAAAAATCCCTAAATTACCCGGGGAAACTAGCCAATGGGATAAAAATCCCTAAATTACCCGTTGAAACTGGCCAATGGGATAAAAATCCATAAAGTACCCGTTGAAACTGGCCAATGGGATAAAAATCCATAAAGTACCCGTTGAAACTGGCCAATGGAATAAAAATCCCTAAATTTCCCGTTGAAACTAGCCAATGGGATAAAAATGCATAAAGTACCCGTTCAAACTGGCCGATGGGATAAAAATCCATAAATTACCCGTTGAAACTGACCAATGGGATATAAAAAACCATAAATTACCCGTTGAAACTAGCCGATGGGATAAAAAAAAAAACGTAATAAATTACCCGTTGAAACTGGCCTATGGGATAAAAATCCATAAATTACCCGTTAAAACTGTCCAATGGGATAAAAATAACCGTAAATTACCCGTTGAAACTGGCCAATGGGATAAAAATGCATAAATTACCCGTTGAAACTGGCCAATGGGATAAAAATCCATAATTAACCGTTGAAACTGACCTATGGGATAAAATTTCACATGAAGATAAGAAAATGTAGCAAGAATATTATTTGAGTGACCAATTCGATTACCTCTTTGAATGTGAATTTTTCAGGAATGCAAGACTGGATTTGTTTAAGAAATCATATTACATGTGTCCAAATATTTTGAAATATCAACATTTAATGGTAAATCCACAAATAATAATGAAAAACTTAAGCATACTTGTTAGCAAAATTATGAGCTGATTAGAAACTGAATACAGGTCTTGATAATTACATATGCTGTTTTCACGACCCTTTTATATATTAGCTGTACTGCATACAAATATTTTTCATTTAAATGACTGGTATTAGTTTTGTACAGAAATCATACTGAACATTTGAAAGGTGAAGTTCACTTTTCTTTTGATTTATTTTGTTTAGATTCTCATTGTTCTCGCTCTTTATGATCTTCCGTTTCCTTTTTTCTCTTCTATCTCTTGTTTATATTACACCTGTAATTATAAGAGTTACACCATAATGACGACTTATATAATAGAAATTTTACTGTACTTGACTCTGATGACATATATGCCTGACCTGAGTATGATTTTTTTCCGTCCTATATATTTTTAGGGTTTGTTTCAAAATACCTTTGAACTCGTGCAGTACGGAGCTACAGGCAAAAGCTTTACCAAAGCCAATTAAATATAAAATATAGGCCACAACGAACTTCATTTGTTGTATGGGCGTGGTACTAACAGAGATACATATCATCGTCAATGTCACAACTCAGACTAGAACAGTGCTGAGAAATGAACATCAAACACCACATGTAATCCAAGTCAGTCAAATGTAAATTATGGGCCATAATGACATACTTCTGTAATGAGAGAGAAGTGTTTATTATGATGCATCCGATCACAGTATTTCATAATTCTAGATAGGATAGTATACACACAGCGTGCAAAAACCTATGTGGTCATGAGTTCAACGAAAACGTTAACCTAAGCGAGTAAAATGTGACGTGAAATGAATGTCATAGTGACCTTTTTTATACAGGCGTGGTACTAATAAAGGTGTATACCACCATCTAGTTTAATGATTTTGCATGAACAAGTAAAATACAGAATTTTAGCAAAGTCAGTGAAGCGTGAAATATGGATCACAGTTATATGATTTTGCCATGAGGGTGTGGTACTCGTCAAATTCAGTTTCATGATTCTAGGTATAACAGTAGGCATACGTGGTGCAAAAAACCTATGTGGTCATGAGTAACGAAAAAAACTTAACATAAACAAGTAAAATGTGAAATGTAGGTTACATTGACCTTTTGTTGTAAGAGTTTGGTACTAACAGAAATGCATACAATCATCTCGTTTGATGATTCTGGCATGGACAGTGCTAAACAAATAACTTTAAAAACAAAATTGAACCCAAGTATATGAAGCATGAAATATAGGTCACAGTATCCTACTTTTGTGATGATGATGAAGTACTCTTCAAGATGCATCCCCTCATTCAGTTTCATGATTCTATATATACCAGTATGTACACATGGTGAGAAAAAAAGAACAAAAAAAACCCCCCACAAACAATGTGGCCATGAGCTAAACGCAAAAACGTAACCGAAGCCAGTCAAATGTGATTTGTATGTCACAGTGACCTTTTATATGTGCACCCCTTCCCCCCCCAAAAAAAAAAAAAAAGTTCATGCAAAAACCTAACCAAGAAAGTACAGATATTAGCCATGCAACACATTTAGTTATTCACCCCAAGTTACCACAGTTGTATTCTGTATGACAGTGACACGAACACGTTCTCTAAATACGATAGTTCAATACAAATTGATTTATAATAACAATTAAGAAAGATAAGAAACGGGTAATCGGAAACAATGTCGGATTTATGATTTTGCCGTCCTGAGGCACTGTCAGAGTTGCCGCCCCCACCCTACTCCAAAACAAAGAATTAAAAGCAGAACCTTTACGCCTGTAAATAATGCCAATATTTAACAGGAATTTTTTTTTTTTTTTAGAAAATAAATAAAAATTTGAACAAAGCTACATTTTAATATTTTAAAATCTGCCGCTCCCTGAATTTTGCTGCCGCAGGCAGCTGCCTTGTCTGCCTAATGGGAAATCCGCCACTGGGTCAGAAATAAGTAATAAGTCTATTCAATGCGCTGGCTAATCTGGAAATGAGATGCCAGCAAGACATGTTAGTGTAGTTGGAATGAGATGCTAACAAGACATGTTAGTGTAGTTGGAATGAGATGCCAGCAAGGCATGTTAGTGTAGTTGGAATGAGATGCTAGCAAGGCATGTTAGTGTAGTTGGAATGAGATGCTAGCAAGGCAGGTTTGTGTAGTTGGAATGAGATGCTAGCAAAGCAGGTTAGTGTAGTTGGAATGAGATGCTAGCAAGGCAGGTTAGTGTAGTTGGAATGAGATGCTAGCAAGGCAGGTTTGTGTAGTTGGAATGAGATGCTAGCAAGGCATGTTAGTGTAGTTGGAATGAGATGCTAGCAAGGCAGGTTTGTGTAATTGGAATGAGATGCTAGCAAGGCAGGTTAGTGTAGTTGGAATGAGATGCTAGCAAGGCAGGTTAGTGTAGTTGGAATGAGATGCTAGCAAGGCAGGTTAGTGTAGTTGGAATGAGATGATAGCAAGGCAGGTTTGTGTAGATGGAATGAGATACTAGCAAGGCAGGTTTGTGTAGTTAAAAGCTATTTTTACTATACATGCTAACAAGGCAGGTTAGTGTAGTTAAAAGCTATATTTGCTACACATGCTAACAAGGCAGGTTAGTGTAGTTAAAAGCTATATTTGCTACACATGCTAACAAGGCAGGTTAGTGTAGTTAAAAGCTATATTTGATTATGGGATTAACGATTACGAAGATTAATATTTAACACATAAACGAACCATATTACACATACCAAACATAGATCTTAATTACCTGTGACATAATCCCCATCCAGAGGAAAAAAATATATCCCGATATTTTTTCTGCATTTTAAATGTGGGTAGAGAATCAAATGGAATATACAGTTCTGAATTTCATAGTTTAAAAAAAAGAAATTAAAACTGGCAATGAAATCAGTATTTACATTGTATATAAACGTGTGTCCTTGCAGAATGTCTTAACACAAAACGTAATCTCATAACCACTGGGGCTGAGGTCTCTGCCTGTACGTCCGCCTGTACGGGTCTACTTGTTGCGGACCTTGTGCTGCTTTGACTTTCAAGATTGTGTCCCGTTGTTAGGTTCAACAGAATTAATACGAGTGTGCGAAAGGTCGTCAATGATGCTTTTGGACGCGCCAGGATCCCAATCATGCCGTGAGGAATAAGTGCTCTTGGACCATATAGGATGAAACCCCATTGTCGGAAGAAAAGAAGACTGGGAAGTTTCGAACACTGGAGCTAAAGGATTCAGTAGCTTGATGCTTTATAGCAATCTACTTTTTCCATCTCCAGGTCGCCTCCGCTGAAGGTTGGTGTATATCTCAACATACGAGCCAGACTCCTTGTCTGATTGACTGCCATCTGAAAAAGACACAGTCGGTTATTCCTTTATTTCGACAGGAATACCTTCAGGAGGTGCGGGGACTTTGATATGGCCTCATACTCTTACTTCAAAACGCTATATAATAAACTCATCTTATGTACACAATGTATAAAATGATATCATAGTCGTAATGTAATACAATATAAATCAACTAACATGTCCCTTATATAGAAGTGTCAGTTAAGATAGGTTTCATTGCATGTATACATTCATGTATTTACAGTGTTTGTGGTTTGAAACGACGTTTTATTTTGCCACATTTATTTGAACTGAATTGCAAAATTTATTACATTTTCTACGCCATGGAAACCAAAGTAGTTTGCATAGATATAATCTCTTTTTTTTAAGAGAAAAATATCTTTTTGGATAGCAATATGAAAATGGGGCGCACAGTGAAATTAAGAAGGACAAATTCACAAACAGCTCCTTTCTTGTTTGGGTACTGTCTTAGTTCCTTCGTTTGGAGGCACATTATGGGAAGCAACACATTTCGTGCATTAGACTTTTGCCCATATTCCTGGCGAAGAACATAAACTGGTATATTAGGGTCACGTTGGAAGTCAACAATATTTAGTTCCCTCTCCCATTTATTTGGCAGCTTATGCTTACCTTCTAATCTAACATCTTTATTAGAACTCTGTCTCCAACCCTAAAGATAAATTCTCTGACTGTAAGGTCTTAATGCGTCTTGAAACGCCTACATGTTTTCTTCGCTTCTTTTACAGCTGCTCTGTACGCAGACTGCAGTCTCTTCCTGCATTGTTTGGCATACGATCCGTGGTCTTTTGCTGATGAAGAAACATACTGGGTACCAAGAAATGCATCAATGGCTAAGCGCGGATGCCAGACAGATATCAAATAATGATTACTGTAATCAGTGTTCACATGACGAGTGGCGACACATAGTTTTTCCAATCTAACTTTTTGTCTTCATCTACATTGCCAAACAAATTAAGAAGGGCCTTATTAAACCTTTCATATTGACCGTTGCCTTGGTTTGATAACGTGTAGTTCTGCATTCTGGATTCCAGATATCTTGCTGATCTCACTTATTACTCCAAATTCTAATTTCTTTCCTTGATCACAGAGGATCATATCGGGAAAGGAACAATTATGGATGACCCGCGGTTTGAGAGAATTGATTTTTCGTAGGTATTGCTTTAGGGTACCGAGTGAAGTGATCCTTTATTACTAAAACATTTTCATATCTTTCTTTCAATTGTTCTTAGGTAAAACATTCTACAGACGTGGCCAATCCAATGTGGATGCCGATGCTCTTTGGCTCATCAGACCAGAGCATAAAATATTCAAGGATGCCATTAAAGCAATCTGTACTCGATGAATTGAATCTCAAAGATTCAATCCGGCTATTGAAACTAATCCTCTGATATCACATACTGACGAGAGATGATACAGCTTCTATAACCAACGTACTATTCTGATTATGCTTTTATTCTATACCTGATATCACATACTGACGAGAGATGATACAGCTTCTATAACCAACGTACTATTCTGATTATGCTTTTATTCTATACCTGATATCACATACTGACGAGAGATGATACAGCTTCTATAACCAACGTACTATTCTGATTATGCTTTTATTCTATACCTTTAAAGAACAGACATCTATTTTTAAATAATTATTGGAACTACTTATTAAAGCATGAGAAAGTTATATATAGGTGACGAGGTGCCGCATAACTTGTACGGATATTTTGTCCTATTTCTGGAAATGCAACATGTACATTCTCGTGAATGTGATTACGTTGAATTTAACAAATAGTTGAGATTGCAAACGAATTCGACGTACAGCTCCCAATCAAATTCATTGCCTTGTCCCACAAATTATTCAGTCATCGATATCATAAAGAAGGGCCACAGACTATAAAAAGAAGAAAAGCAAATGAAATGAATGTACCCTTTAATGCATATTAGCCTATATACCTTTTGAAAACATATAAATATACAATATTAATTAACACCAACATGAAGTAATGGCAGACACATGTGAAACAATATGCAATAGAACTCAGTATCTTCAAACAACACAGTGCTATCTCCAAATCACACAGTGCTATGTCCAAATCACACGGTGCTATCTCCAAATCACACACAGTGCTATCTCCAAATCATATAGTGATATCTTCAAATCACATAGTGCTATCTCCAAATCACACATTGCTGTCTCCCAATCACACAATATTATCTCCAGATCACATAGTGCTATCTCCAAATCACACAGTGTTATCTCCAAATCACACAATGGTATCTCCAGATAACATAGTGCTATCTCTAAATCACATAGTGCTATATCCAAATCACATAGTTCTATATCCAAATCACGCATTGCTATATCCATATCACACACGGTACTATGTCCAAATCGCACAGTGCTATCTCCAAATTACACACAATGCATTCTCCAAATCACACACAGTGGTATCTCCAAATCACATACAGTGCAATCTCCAAATCACACAGTACTATCTCCAAATCACACAGTGCAATCTCCAAATCACACAGTGCTATCTCCAAATCACACAGTGCAATCTCCAAATCACACAGTGCAATCTCCAAATCACACAGTGCAATCTCCAAATCACACAGTGCTATCTCCAAATCACACAGTGCAATCTCCAAATCACACAGTGCTATCTCCAAATCACACAGTGCAATCTCCAAATCACACAGTGCTATCTCCAAATCACACAGTAAAATTCAAAATTTAGTGGTATAAATCATAATCAAAACATT
Organism: Margaritifera margaritifera; assembly: GCA_029931535.1. NCBI lineage: Eukaryota > Metazoa > Mollusca > Bivalvia > Unionida > Margaritiferidae > Margaritifera > Margaritifera margaritifera. The sequence continues at coordinate 1,048,713 of JAQPZY010001246.1, forward strand.
AGAATATACGTCAAAATCTGAATCATTGTTTCTACAATCTATATAATTCTTTTTACAAAAGAACTAATAAACAAACAAGCAGGAGAAGACGAAAAAAAATAAAAAAATACAAACAATCACATTAAAAAAGAAAAGGAAAATATAAGCACATTACCAGCAACTGAAGCAGTTAAAGGAACAAACTTAAAAATATATAATTCTCATCTGGTATAGTAATTGCTTGAGAAAGTGTCCTTTTTATTAAATGTTTAACAAATTCATTGAAAGATTATGGCACAGATTATAATCCATTGTTAATTTTGAAATATCTAAAAGCAAAATTGATTAAATTTTGTATAATCTTCTGATTATTATTTGAAAGGAGATCAATAAACTTGACCATATTTGGATGCCCCAATAATATTTAGGTATACACTGCGTCTATATCCATCTAACACTGACATTCTAATACAAATGAATTTTCTCCAACATCACATTACAAAAACATTCTATTTTCCAATAAAACTGCTTGTGTCTCAGCCCATCTACCTGTTTCAATGTGGAGCCTATAATCTTATGCTTGCAATTTAGTTAGTGCTATTCTAAACGTCATCATCATCATCGTCGTCGTCGTCGTCGTCGTCATCATCATCATCATCAAACTACTACTAATAATAATAATAATAATAGCAAGATATTTTCTAATTGAAACACGACTTACAAGATTAAGCCTTGCTCTGCTAGAACATTCAAGTCTAAAATTCCAAATTTGAGCAAAATAATCTTATAAGTTTTGCTTTACTACTTGCAGGACCACTTCAACATTATCTACACCTTGTTGCAACAATACGTCTTCTAAACGTTTTATAATTCTTACTTCCCATGAAATTTTGTTTTGCTCGCAACTAAAAATTCCGCATATAAAATGTCACGCGCAATTTTATTTTTTTATTTCCTACTGCTAGAATTTACCATTTTTAACCAGTATTTCATGGCGCTAAAAAGTCTAAGTATTGTAAGAATAGTTCTCTCCAATTCGTCATACATGCTGTCGTTTTTGTGTTGACTGTTAACTGTTTCACACCTAAAATATTTTTACAAAAACTCAAATGAACTCTTTCAACAAAATTATCTTGTTCAAATCCGCACAATGCTGCACCGTATGAAAAAAGCCAATAAGAATATCAAATAAATTCATAGTGTTTGGAGGTTTATCAGAAAATTTATACAGGTACTTATTCAAGGTAAACAAATAATTTAATTGCTTGTCCTGTTCAACTTTTTTGTTTAATTTTTTTTTTTTTTTTTTTTTTTTTTTTGTATCTTCTACAGCGGCATGTGGTAAAAATGATTCCTAAATTATACAAATTTGCTAACAATTTGAATTTTAGTTCCATCATAATAAAATATTTCATTATTCGCGACCCTACCACCTTTCTGAAAAATCATAACCTTTGTCTTACATTTATTTATTATTGATTTCTATCTCAAACAATAGTATTTATGTGCATCTTGTACCTATGACTATATATTACAAAAATTACGAGACCGTCAACATACACTATACATATACATTGACCTGGTTTCGAGATTATGCTTCGCGGATACTTCAGACCAGTATATTTCGTTCTAGTTGTTGTTTTTTGTTTTTTTGTGAACACTCAGCTCCAAAAAGAAGTTCCTCTCCAAACGCTATTATACAATTAATACCAGTTTCGCTCCTTGCAAAATCTCGTCTCTTGTATATACCATACTCCACTTGTGTATTGCCCTCACTTTGACATGTATCGGGTCTATCTATAACCTTGAAACCGTAACATTTCTTTTATAAATCAAAGTCAAGCAACCTCTACTTTATTCATTGATTTCGCTCTGATTTTTGTCTTCTTTTATTGTTAATACGAGGCCCGAATTTTTACCAGCTGTTTTGGCGCCGCAAGGCCTCTGGCGCCAAGGGCAAACACCCCGTCCGCTGGGTAGAAAATTGGTATATATAATAAAATCTCGAAAAAAATCTGGAAAAAAAAAAAACAACGGTGATATTCATTCCTCTTGTCGTACAACAGTTTTACAATAAAATTCATATGAAAAATCATTATTATATTTAACTTTTATACCCCTAGTAGTATACGTGTAATGAATTACAATTAGTATTTTGCCTCTAATACCAATTTTGACAAGCTTAAATCATAATAAATCTCTTAAGTACATAATGGAATTTTTTTTAAAAACAATAAGTGACTAATATGTGAACCAAAACTAAATAGTTTCTCAACCATGATATCTTCAATACCTATTATGATATCTTCAATGCCAACAATTATAGCTTCAATGCCTTAGTAAAATCTTGAAATGTTTACCTTCTTAAGAATTCCATGGTTATAATCTTGAGAAATCAAACGTCTTCTACGATCTGGACCTGAATTCCAAATAAATCTAACAACAAAGTTTCCAGCTTTTTAATAAGATATTGTGTAGGATCGGGTACTGATAGAAATAGATGTCCAAAACTGTATACAGCCAATGACTTAATTATGGTAATTTTCCAAACATAGTAATTGTCTCTTTTTCCAACTATTAAAACTTTATTTTATCTTCTTCATTATCTCTGGTGAATTTAAATCACAAATATCATCTACTAGACTCGCAAATTGTACATATAAAACTTTAAAAAGTCCTTGATCCTGATGAATGACATCTGCTAAGTCTGTGCCCACATCATATGTCCATTGTTACATATATTACCATTGTCTATCTAGTTTGATAATTATATTATCTAACTGTGATTTCAAAGTTTGCACTATTCAAATTTGACACATATTTCTCGCATTTATCACTATTGCAAACATATCTGCTATTGTTTTTCGTTGCATCTGCCGTAGACACTTGAGATCAATATACACAAAAGCTATCGATATTAAAATATAAAATACAATGGTTTGAAAAAAATATATTCGGCTTTCTCCTACAGAGAATGAGCTAAGTCTAACGAATAAAGGTTGACTACCAATGACTTAATCCACACAGTGGCGGCGCGAGCGGGGTCGGGGGGGGGGGGAGCAATTGCCCCCCGGGCACCGGGCGAGGGAGCGGGGGCGCCGTCGGATTTTTTTTTTTTTTTGCTAACACCACCACCACCCCTACCTCCATCTAAACCCCCCGGTTTCTGGTTTCAGGGCTTAGATGGGGGTGGGGTGGGGTTGGATTTGGCAACTGACATAGGAACTGTTCTCTGTGGCAAAGTATGGGGACGCCACTAAAGAACATTGCCACCGGGCGCCTCAAACCCTCGCGCCGCCACTGAATCCACTTAATGTTTACTTCTGCCGTTCAGAAAGCAAATTCTCCAACACCTTTATTATTACCTAATCTTTCATTAAAAATTCGTAAACCTATCGTTTTGCAAAAGTCTAAAAGTATATAACCATTTTCATTTACTTGCCCTGAATCTCTCAACGCATATGACATGTAACAATGACTCGTGTAATCATCAGCTGACGGCGAATGAGATATTATATCGTCCTGAATGAAATATGGATCAGTACGTGTTTGAGCTCTAAAATCACCACAAATGAGATAATAGCAATTATTAGCGGCAACATTCTCCACTTCAATAATGTGATAATACAATCTGCGTCTGACATGCAAATCAATCAGGTCTTGATGATTTGATCTCTATTGTATTACAGAACATAAATATAGGTAAATACATCTTTATCTGAACTAAAATAAAATGACAGTAATTGTACACAAATGATATCATCAGAATCACTATTAACAAGTTCTAAACCATAACTAAATCAGTCCCTTTATGAATTTTTTTTCTTCAGATTTCTATGAAGTGAAAATAAATCAACATTTTTATATATACGTCTAATAATTCTGAAGTCCATGTTTCAGTTATTAATACAATATCATTTTGTTCAAATAATTCATACAACTATGGTAATCCAAGCTTATTAGTTGATTTAGTGGAAAGTCCTTGAATGTTTAGTAAAGTAAGTCTCATTGGTATTAACTTATGTTTTCTCCACGTGGTCCTAGGCATAAATAATATTAACACCTTGTCTGCTGTCACAACCTGGATAACCTCCATCCTAATCACCCCTTATCCCTCCGCCATTCCGGGATTTATGACTTTTGGAACAACCTTGAATAGTATTAATCTGAGTTTTTTTTCTGACTTTTCCACGGTTACACTTGCACTGCACAACACTGAGGATTTCATAGTTGCCTATGGTGTAGATGTCTAATGCGTTTCTTAGCCGATATTTCCATTCATCCCAGAATTAAAAGCTGAGTCTATGGGGTACAGAGGGATAAACTTTCTGTCCAAGATGGTGTCATGTATCGTGCTAGTAATCTTTATAACGAAACAAATACACCATCTAGCGTTACCTCAGGTTTATAGTGATTTTGTCCTGGTCTGGGATGGACAAAGATGTCGATGTATGCCCTCACTAACGCTAACAATGTTTGCAAAAAGAACAACAAAACAATCTGATGCAGCTCTAAAAAAAAAAACATTTAAGTCCGTCTACATATCCATATATAAACATTCATACCAAATTTTATGGATGTGTCCAGTGGCGGCGCGACCGGGGGGGGGGGGGGGGGGGGCAATTGCTCCCGGTGCTCCCGGGCGCCGGGCTAAGGGGTACGCCATCGGGAGCTTCTTTTTTTATAGCTGTAACCGGGGCGTAGATGCGGAGGGGGGGGGGTAGAGGTTGGCAACTGACATCAAAACTGTTCTCAGTGGCAAAATAGGAGTGCCACTAAAGAACATTGCCCCCGGGCGCCTCGAACCATCGCGCAGCCACTGGCTAGGTCAAGCGGTTTCTGCGTAATGATCCTAAAACATGTGAAAAAAACTGACGAAAATGAAAAACTCGCTCAACCGTTTTATGTTCCAGGAAGATCGGCCTAAAGACATGTTGGTAAAGTGACATGGACCGATGTAGATCGGCCCAAATTTTAAGCAATATTACCTAAATTGTACTTCGATTGAAAATGTTTATGTCAAATAACATGGGAAGTAACTCTTTAGAGTGATCATATTAATTCCTCCATAATCTATAAAGTTCTAATTTTTACTCACAAGAAAACAAAGAATTCATATCAGTTTTGAATATCCGACAGTATTATTTTCTCAAAGACATAATCAAGAATATATTTTCGCTGTGTACAATGTACAGAAGATTTCATTATTATGAAATGTTTATTTGAAAAACCAGTTTATAAATTAATGGGATTTTTATATCTGTATTAAAATTACAAAGCGTTGTAATCTTAAAAACAAATATTGATTCTGGGCCCAATCTGATACGCACCATTGTCGCAAGCCACGGATGAAAATCCGTTATGCGTGAAAAGAGTGTAGCGTGTAGCAGATTTTCGCCAATGGCTTACGACGATGGTTCAATTATGATAAAATGGTTTTCTGGTTTTCTCAATTGTACACTTTTATTGCTGGGAATGAAAAGAAATACGCATGTTCATCATGAAACTGATACCGTAAAAAAAAATACAAGCGTGAAGAAATGTTGTCAAAGGTTCATAATACAAATTTTGCACATATTGTTTTTTATTTTTTTATTTATTTTATTTTTTCTTTGCTTTCATTTTATCCGGAATTAAGGAATAAAATTCGCATTTGCAGGAAATCGCTAAGAAAATCGATAAAAGTACAGGAAACTCATTTGTATGGTATTTCCTTTAATTCGTCATTGTAAAAATATAATTAAGCAGTATTTGCAGGAATAGGAAGGAAATGGTAAGTGTAACGACATACATTTCGATAATGGCAAAATCCTCATTTTAGTTTTATCCGTCTGTATATTCGCAACTCTGACGAAAAATTCATATAATACTGGAAAATCCTTACATGTGGTAAGCCTGTATAATATACCTCTATAATAGTGATTACCATTATAAATGCAGGAACTTACATGAGTGCCCATTTTAAATGAAATTTATCAAACGATTCGAATAATTATTATCGTTTGAGAGCCATGCTTACCAAATTTAATTTGTCTACGTAGTGTGTCATACATGGTGATACATGTGTCAGTTAATAATAATAATAATAATAATAATAATAATAATAATAATAATAATAATAATAATAAAGCCATCTCAGACATGACGATCGTATCAGGCCAATAACGTAATGAACTCGACGATGACAAGAAACATGACGTCATAATTAATTCTAATGATATGTTTTGGGAAAATAAAATGAAATCCAAGAATGGAATAGCTGAAAATGGATTTACAAATACTATTTTTCCACCTCTGTTAGATAAAAATTGTCGTAACTGTGAAGTATTTCTCCATTGTGTATTGCATTACAAAATATTTTGATGTGAACTGCATGAAGAAACTGTATGATAATGTATCACCAGAGAAAATCTTGTATTTTTTGAGGGAATGCGGTTTATGTAACAAATTGTGACCATATGTTTGAAAGATTTTATGTGTTACTTGTATCTGTTATTTTATATAAATTTTACAGAATGTTAACATCTTTACTTTTTATATTTTATCTTCTTGTACTTAATGTACACATTTTTTTGGAAGGGTTTATCTTCCTAAAGTTTTGTGCAATTAATTTGTACACGATTCGAACTTTACCTTTAGTTTTTACCATATAGCCACTATTGTGCTGAGGTACCTTATAACTATTACATACATACATACATACATACATACATACATACATACATACATACATACATACATACATACATACATACATACATACATACATACATACATACATACATACTGTACAACACGGAACCAAGTTTGCGGTGCTATTGGCATAAGAATGCTCGGTTGTATTTTTGTCCATCGCTTATTTGCATACGGTTGTATATTTCCCCGGAATTGAAACTGGTTTGCTTTGAGTAGTGCTTCCTTTTCATTATTTAATAAATAATAAATTGAGAAGAGGTTAAAATCAATAAATACCTGTTTTTGATGTTGCAATCTTAAATAAATCCCTAGCACGCCAGTGATGATCTAATAATGTGTGTTACATATGCACAAGTACTTATTTTATTGTTTATCCAGCTAACGCAACACTGTATCTTTTCCAGTTAATACAACACTGTATCTTTTCCCAACGATGCTTAAATAGAGGATCTTACATGCTCATTTCAAATTAAATGTATCAAACGAGTTGAATAATTTCTATCTTCTGCGAGACTTTGCGCGCAAAAGATTGAAATGATTAGAGGAGTTTCATAAATTTCATTTCAAATGAGCACACATGTAGATTTTATTTATCGGATGACGAAATTAATAAGTTTATTGGACCAAACCGCTGAGTAGTGTAGAGAAAAAACTTGTAAATGCTTTCGCATGCCTCAGTCTATATGCCTTTGATTTGCATGAATTTATGACGTCATTTGTGACGTCATGAGGTGTTATTACTCGTGTTACATGTATAGAGGATTTCAAATGGGTAGTGATTTAATATTTAATTTATGAAACGAGTTAAATAATTTCAAGCTTTTGCGAGCCTTGGCGAGCAAAAGCTGGAAATTATTCAACGAGTTTCATGAATTTAATATTAAATCATATCCCATTTGAGATTCTGTTTATCACATATTAATTATTTTAGCGGAAAGAGTTTGGATACAAGGAAGAACAGATGATTTGGAGCAATTTATTAAATTATGGCTCAGACGCTGCGCCTTTCAATTCTTGCACGTGAAAATCCAGTCCCAGACGCGAGTTGAATTACAGATGCACAATTCGATAGCCAGTAACATTTAAAAGTAGATTTGTTTTACAAAGTATAATTCAAACAGCAATATCCTTCCAAATCAATAGAACATTTGACACGGACAACATAATTTTTCAACACTGGATCTCCAGTGGAAATTCCTGTGTGATGTCACATAGTACGCTTGGGGCAGGCCAGACGGAGTAGATGACGCGCCATATACATGGCTTTCGATGAGACTGTTTACAACGTTTCCACCGAAAAGTGTATCGATTCCACTATGGACACTCACCACAGATGCAGTATTGGATACGGCAGAAAAAAGTAGCATTCCAGTTGTTGGATATTCGTGTGAAGGGATGATTACTGGATGCAGACATTTTACTAAATCTAGACTATAAAGGTGTTGCTGTGTAAAATAGTGATTCAAGATTTAATGTTTTGTGACCGGATATTTGCATTATTTGATTTGGAAGAATGATGTGTTTGCATAACTTTTTGTCAGTGGGAGACTAGCATTTGTCGGCATTCTTTTCATAAGAGAGGTGAGTTTATTTAATCCTATTTAGGTTGACATTTAAACCACGCTTGTGTTGGGGGTGGGGTGCAATGTACTCATGTTCAAGCTTTACATTCGGAGACTTCCACATAGGGTAAATGGCCATATTCCGACATATGTAACCACTACTGTGCGTTTTTGTGATAGTCGACCTTTTTTCCCGATGTCCGTTTGGCATTCGATTGGAATGACGAACGCCATATTGTTGATAGTAATAGTTTTAAAATAAAAAAAATTTTTAACAAATTTTCAGAAGTCGGGGTAAGGAAAATTCCCACGGTCGCATCCAATCAATAATGAGAATACGTCGCAAGAATTTCATGGGCTTATTTGGACCAATCAAATTCACAGAAAGTGACATGTTAACGTATTGACATATCAAAAATATTAAACTGCAAACACTATATATAAAGTGTACCAACTATGTGATAAATGCAAATTATGATATTGGTATATTATTGTAAATAACACAGTAGTCATCTGATTAAAAAGCATATAACGAAAACATTCCAAAAGTCTCTGTGGCCCAATGGATAAGGCAACCGACCTCCTAATCCGGGTTCGAGTTCCGTCGAAGGCGAGGATATTGTGGTGGAGGGGGGTACAAATTAAAATAAAACGTGTAAAAATATTGTATACATGTAATAACATCATGCCACCATTCTCTCTCTCTCTCTCTCTCTTTCTCTCTCTCTCTCTCTCTCTCTCTCTCTCTCTCTCTCTCTCTCTCTCTCTCTCTCTCTCTCTCTCTCTCTCTCTCTCTCTCTCCACAAAGCAACGCTCTACTGTTAGCTATGCTGTGGTATGATCAAATTTACCATGCATATTGATGGATCGAGGTAAATCATGCCTTACCCAGATTTGTGTTCCATCCTGGCTCCCACCCCCGCCACCTTTATTTAGCAACTACGAATACCTCCCGTTATGGCCCAAATCCCTGTTCTCTGTTTGTGTGATATTTCACTGCGCAAGTCCAATACTCGATGTACGAGTTTTATGACGATTTCACCAGATGAAACTTTCGTTGCTTAAAAAATGACACACTCGGGAGAACGAAACATCACCGTTAATCATACTGTATCCTCTCCAGTCGCTGTCCAATTTTATTTCTCTAAAGGGACATAATTTAATCGTTCATTATCGAGTGCAAATGGGAATTCATTTTAAATATTTAAGCTGATTTGTGGGCATCATACAACAAACTTTTATATAATTGGCAAGAAACCAAAGTCATTCAAGGTTGATTGGTTGGATTAGCACTTCGAGAACATTACTGCTATATCATGCAGAGGAAACAAGAGCTAAGTGCCTTTCCCAAGGAAACACCGAGGCAGCCGATCAGAGCTGATCTGGGAGGTTGTGAAACCCACGATCCTAAGATTATGAGTCCAACGCTCGACCAACTGAGCTTTCGCGCCATTAAAGAAAGTATGTATGTATGTATGTATGTATGTATGTATGTATGTATGTATGTATGTATGTATGTATGTATGTATGTATGTATGTATGTATGTATGTATGTATGTATGTATGTATGTACGCATGCATGATTGTATTTATGTATATATGTATGTATGTATGTACAGATGGATGAATTGATGGATGAATTGATGGATGGATGTATGTAAAGGGTTTAAGGGCACATCAGGACGTTTCTGGGTATATAGTACCGAACAGAAGCTGGGTAGCAAAAATGGTAAAGGCAAAAGCCATGCCAAAGTCCTCAGGAAGACAAACCCCTCCAACCAATGTAAATATGGACCATGACACAAACCCCTCCAACCAATGTAAATATGCACCATGAGACAAACCCCTCCAACCAATGTAAATATGCACCATGAGACAAACCCCTCCAACCAATGTAAATATGCACCATGAGACAAAGGTAAACATGTTGCAATTACTCCCCCAGAAAGGAATACAAAATTAAGATAAAGGCAAAAATAAAAGGGTAAAACCCTTAAAAACAAGGTCATTTATTTTCTTTATATAAACCACAATCTTTTAAAAGTCCAAGACCTTCTCATTTTGGAACAACATCACAACACCACAGGACGCATCCCCTAGCAAACTGGTTGCCGCTGTTAGTCGAATCTTACTATATAAAGAAGGACGCATTGGAATTATTGGATTATTCTTCGTCCCCCATTTTCATCATCTTTCAGTTTCACTTTCCAAACTGAAAGCCTTGCAAAATATAAATTTGACAACCCGTTAATATTCCAAATCTTAGAAAACACAATTTGCTCGCACAATCTGAAAAAGAAGTATTCTGTACTGTTGTCTGCTTCGTCACATTTGTATTAGGTTTAATGAAATGGCATTCACCCGTTTCTGAATGGAAGCTTCCATATCATGACTTCAAACATTATATAAGTCGGCATGTTCTATATAGTTGGCAACAAATATGTGGACTGAAAACTACACAAACAAGTTTTGGAACATCGAACCCATCACTGGAGAATGGGATCCCTCATACAGGACAAATCGCCGAGATGAGATGGTATCGTGCCTATCGCGTTATGGGACACGTATACGTGATTCACGTATACCTTCTGAAGGGCGGACTATGGTGTATGAAAAGGGTCAAAACCACTAGTACTGGTGCAAGTGTATCCAAATATCGTCGCAACTGTATCCAATTATTGTTAGAAATGAAAATAAAAATCGACGTAATGGTAACTTTTGCTGTTACAAAGATAAAATTTACCGCTGCCACGGTATTTGATAAGATTGTTTGTTGCTACAATGGTGTATCTTATCGTTGCATTGTATATTTTATCATTGCAACGTTTATATCCCTGTTGTAGCAGTTATTTTATGGTCGCAAAGCAAATGTTTTATTTATACAACCGTTGCAACGATAAAATATAGCATTGCAACAACAAAATAGGTCACACATAACACCGTTGCAACGATAAAATATAGCATTGCAACAACAAAATAGGTCACACATAACACCGTTGCAACGATAAAATAAACTGCTATAAACAACAACAATTCCGTGGCAACAGTGACATAAACTTTTGCAACAACAAACATACCACTGAAACGATAACATAAACCGTTGCAACAGCAAAATACCGTTGCAACGATCAAACAGACCGTTGCAACAACAAAAAATACCATCGCACCGGTCTTTGAATATCGTTGCCAAGGTAGATGAATACATGTATGTATGTATAGGGTTTAACGTCAAGTCAACGCAGTAATGGCTATAAGCTACCGATTCAAATGTAAGTTCTAAAAATGTTTAGATAAAGAATTGTAAAATAAAATCCACACACTTTAGGAAGATAAAGCCTTCCACATAAACACAACGAATCAGTAATACAAAATAAAAGGTAAAGATGTTAAAAAAATTTAAAAAATATATAAAATAAGCGATAAAGGTAAGAAAATAAAATCTTTAAATTTGACGGTAATTTAAAAAAAAGAAATTTTTAAAATATAAACCGCATTCCCACAAAAAGTAAACGATTTTCTCTGGTGATACATCATCACAACGTCTCTTATTTGAATTCACATCAGAAAACTTGTACACTTGACAAGAATGTGTTCCAGTGTTATTTGGGACTGGCAGTGCATATGTGGTACCAAGAAGGTAAAACCTTTAGTGTTCGAAATGGTCAAAACCACCGGTACCGTTGCCGTGAACACTTCTTTCGATATTACAGTTTCCCAGAAAGGCTTCACAGCGACCAGGGACGTAATTTCGAGGGTGGAGTTATAAAGGAGCTATGCAAATTAGCGAACATACAGAAGTCTCGCTCCTCCCCGTTTCACCCACAGGGGAATGGTGCCTGCGAACGTTTCAATGGAACGCTCTTAAAAATGCTCGGGACATTGGAGGAAAAGCAAAAACAAGATTGGAAATCTTACATTGCTCCAATAGTCCATGCATATATTGCTACCAAGAATGATTCCACCGGATTTTCGCCCCATTTTCTTATTTTTGGGTGGCACCCCCGGCTTTCGGTCGACGCCTATCTGGGCATTACACCAGATAGTGGCGAGGCTGCTACAGAGCCTCGCACATACGCAGAAAAACTGAAAGACCGTCTCCAATTTGCTTACACGGCCGCAGCGAGGGAGTCGAGCAATAGCCATGCTAAGAACAAGGCCCAGTATGATTAATAGGTCCGAGAGTCCAAACTTGAAGTAGGGGACCGAGTCCTTGTGCGTAATGTTGGACTAAAAGGGAAACAGAAATTAGCCGACAAGTGGTCCATGGATGTATATCAGGTGATATCAATCCCCAATTTAGATATACCTGTGTATAAGGTAAGGAGGGTCGAGGGTTCGAAATCTATTCGCACGTTGCATCGTAATATGCTTTTGCCCTTTGACTACCTTCCTTGTGACCCAGTCCCCATGAAACCGGTTCAGAAGAAACTGGGTGTAGCAAAAGATACCCCTTTAATGTCGAGTTCTGAATCTTCGAGTTATGACTCGGACACTGACCGGTATGTGATACCACACAGACGACCCGGTTGGGCCGGGAAGGAGAATGTTCAATTCCGTGAACACTCTACACGAACTGCCCCTGATAGTAGATCACCATCTATTATCGATCCCCATATTAGCCAGCCTCTTGAAAGCGTAAACTTTCAAACCAGTAGGTCTAGGCAATGTGGCAGTAGTTTAAGTGAACCCACGAGTCATTTTTTCTACTCCCTCTCATGTCTCGCATGAGAGTACTCAGTTCAGTCCCCCAGAGATATCTGCCGAAAGGTCAGTTCGAAGCCCGACCATGTTACAGGGAGACCCGGACCGCCAGTCCGTGAGGTTCATCCTAAGCCCACCGACGCCACAGGAAGATTCAGGCCAGCAACCGCTGAGGCGTTCGACCAGAGACCGAAAACCACCCGACCGGCTGGGCCAGTGGGCATATTCGCAAACGGTTTATTACGTATAAGTTACTGATCGTCCAATTAATGTAAATTAAATACAGCAAGTATATTTTAGGACGACAATTCAGTTGTTATTATTTTAAATAATTAGCTGCAATTCCAATGTCAGTAGTTTTATGTATTGTCTGCAGGGAGAGTAAACTTATTAAGCTCTGTATTCGTAATCATTTCATATGTATGATTAATAGCTTTTTCTATTTTTTCAAAAGACTTGAAGTATAGTTCCGCAGGGTTATTTGTTCTTGTGCTTTTTACGCAGCAAGCACAAATTTGCTAAATGTCAGGAGACATTTACACGTAGGGAGGGAGTATGTGACCCAGGACTTGTGTTGTATACCTATGTGCGTGTTCGTCATGAGTGAGTGAGCGAGTGAGTGATTGATCGCGATGCATGATTCCCGGGCTTCACGAGTATTAACATCGATTCCCCGCTACACCAACAAAATCCTCTGGCATTCTTACTCTGGTTCTTAGACGGACAACATCTCGAGCAGAATTATTCGTTAATAAGAAAAGCACTTGTCTTTCACGCAAGTCATTTTTTCTACTCCCTCTCATGTCTCGCAAGTGAAAGACAAGGGATTGAATATAATTCGAAACAATTATACTCTTCGAGTCTGGTTTATCTCGTACCATTTCATCTGGTAATAAATCCCACAACTAACAAGCGAGTGTTATCATTTCAACCCGAAATAAGACATAGCTTACACTAATATAATATGTAATATTATTATATGTAATACTATTATATGTAATATTATTATATATAACACTATTATATGTAATATTATTATATGTAACACTATTATATGTAATCTAGGTTTCCCCATGAATTGGTCTAGTTTCTGATCGCGTTCGCTAGCCAAGACAAACAGTACTGTCATACCGGATTGCCTGTGTATAACAAACATCCAACTGCAAACAGCTTCGAACCATATCTGCCGTCTTATAATGCGCATGCAGATCTGGGTTTATGCATTTCCTTTTACGTATGACTTCAATAGAATAGTGGATCATCAGGCTGTGTAGTTATTATATATATCCAAGACATGTAGTAAGTACATATCTGTACCCAGTACATGCCCAGGAGGTGTAGTCAGTACACATCCAGGCCGTGCAGTCAGTACACATCCAGGCCGTGTAGTCAGCAAATATCCAGGCTGTGTAGTTGGTACATATCCAGTTTGTGTAGTTAGTACATATCTAGGCCGTGAAGTCAGCAAATATCCAGGCTGTGTAGTCAGCAAATATCCAGGCTGTGTAGTCAGCAAATATCCAGGCTGTGTAGTCAGCAAATATCCAGACCGTGTAGTCAGCAAATATCCAGGCTGTGTAGTTAGTACAATCCAGTTTGTGTAATTGTTACATATCCAAGCCGTTAAGTCAGTACATACATACATGTAGTTACTACATACCCAGGTTGTGTAGTTAGAACAAATCCAGGCATATTCAGACAGTACGTGTAGTCAGTTCATATCCAGGCCGTCTAGTTAGTACATATCCAGGTCGTATAGTCACTACATATCCAGGCCGCGAAGTCAGTACATACTTACATACCTGTAGTTAATACATATCTAAGTCGTGAAGTCATTACATATCCGGGCCATTTAGTCATTGTAGTCACTACATATCCAGGCCGTGAAGTCAGTACATATTGAGATCGTGTAGTCAGTACATACCTGTGGTCAGTACATATCTAGGCCGTGAAGTTAGTATATATATATAAGCGTGTAATCAGTACATATCCAGGTCATGTAGTTAATACATATCCAGACCATGTAATCAGTACATATTCAGGCCGTGTAGTCAGTACAAATCCAGGCCGTGTTGTCACGAAACCGACTGATCACAAAAACTGTACCCATGCTCATATTTAAAAAATGTTGATCTTGCAATAATGAAAATGTTTCGATTTATCTTATTGTTAACATTTCTACATACTACATTTCTACATACTACATTTCTACATACATGCCAAATTATGATTTTGAATTTTGGAACTTTTAGTCTGAGTTCAATTTTTCTACTCAACAGTTTCGTGATAAAAAGCATTATGCCAATCTCCCAGCGCATAATGCGACGGCAGATCTGGATTAAAGCTGTTTTCTCGGTGAAAATACACGTGAATATACGGTAAATGTGTCCATTGATAAGCCACCACTTAACCAAAACAATACTGGGATATCAAGTGTGCATCTCGACCTATATATTGACTCAAGCTAGAGCAACTTGACCGATACAAATTTGGGTCATACCTATTATACCAGTGCAATTACGTCACTTCATCCCTTCAGTGTTAGTGAAACGTATGGCAATCTCTCTCTCTCTCTCTCTCTCTCTCTCTCTCTCTCTCTCTCTCTCTCTCTCTCTCTCTCTCTCTCTCTCACAGGAGTATTTATTCCATAAAAGTTTCATTTTCACTAAGTATGTCAACTCAGCAGCAAAACATTAATTATATAATCGAGTTATTATATAAGCGAGCGGCGAGGACCATTTTTTCCCAAATGTAACGTACCCATCAGTCACACACATGTGTTATTTATGGTTTCCAGTTTAATAAAATGTATATTGTTGTGTTCTATAGAGGTCAGATTGCCATGGAAACAAACCTAAATATTGTGACCATCATATGTTTTAATTTATCATGCTGCCGCTAGCACAATCATATGAAACTGTATCAAAGTTATGTTTGAATAATATGTAGCCTTTCTTGGCTTCCAGACAAGCAAAATCCAATATGATATTCCAGCAAATATATTAAACCAAGAATACAATTGATAATTTAGAAGAATACCAAAGAGGACGCGAGTGAAATATTGCATGAAACATGAAATCATTCCAAAATGAAAGAGTCTACTCTTCTTTCATGCTTATAATTAGATACAAATTTGATATTCTGTTGAATGATGTTCCGCATGCTTCTTCTGTTTGGTATCTAATCCAAAAACTTGGCATAGCCTGTTTAGCAAGAAAAGTTGGTCATTACATCCACAATTTACTTTTTATGCGTGTTAACACAAGTGATAAATGTGAATACACACATGAAATTAAATGACCATACACACAACAGTAGTATAGGAAACTAAGCTATAAGTGATAATGAGTGCCTGCTGCACATTGCCAAAGCAATTATGATCGCTGTATATATGAGAGAGAGAGAGAGAGAGAGAGAGAGAGAGAGAGAGAGAGAGAGCACTTTATAGCGTAAAATTTCACTCGGAACACATTGAAGGACCCCCACGATCGCATTACACAACAAATGACTTGCTTTATCTATTGTTCTAAAAATAGCGGATCGAAACTGCTTTAATCCCTTGGAGAATACATTATTGCACATTAAAACGATTTCATCTCATCGGCAAGAGCAGTAAATAGCCTTTTATTACCACAGAAATCAACGTGTAAACATCTCGAGGTCCACCTACTATTTGCATCTCAGACTATATATCCAAGCATCATGTGACCATATTACTCGTAGTAATGATGTATTTTAGACTGCGAAACCCCTACGTACATCTAAGCTTGACCTTTTTTAAACACGATTTTCGGCATAGTTATATTGAACACAGTCTTATTTCACGATTCAGATTCCTTTGGTTGTGTGGGGTTTAACGCTATTTTTCAGTAAATGATAGGCTATACATGGCGACCAGTGTATTTCTTGGAGGAAGACCCCGGGAATACCATGGGATGAACTACTGACCCACTGAAAGCTACTGGCAAGCTTTCTTGCATACCCACGTTGAACTCACGTGGACAGAGGTGAGATCTGTAAAAACGAGCGCCTTAGACCACTCAGATACAGAATAAACAAATTCAAATTTATGCAAATTTTCAAAACGGTGCTCTTTGAAGATTCGCCCCCTAATTTTAGATGCCAATATTAATCGCGTCGTCTAACGAAAACCTGCACAAATCTATTTCAGCCGACCTTATAAAGTGTCCCCATGTATTTGCGCAGTCACTATACAATCCCTGTCTGACTGAAGAAGGATGTCCATGGAGCTTATTAATTCAGTCTATTTGAAACAAATTATTGTTAGTTTCCTTTTAGAGCATGCATTTTGCTTTAAAATTGCTGCTTTCTGTGTTTCCGCCGATCCCTCCGCCCTCCCAACTATGCATGATGATATCATCGATAAAAATAGATTCTTGTACGCTCCTGTTTTTTTTCTTTTTCTTTGTGAGAGACGCGTACAATATGCTCCTATTATAACTTAATTATGTCTTGCATCAAGGTGCGAAAGGCAGTCCAATATTGTGGGGCACACCATTCAGTTTAGACCATACGTGCCTGGTACACCATTCCGTTATTATGTTAAACCTATCTCTTTCAATTCAGGAAATAAAAACAGCCCCAAAATACCCGTATGTAAAAACAAATCTAACGAAGAGGACGCTCTAGCGCACTCTAATGACTTGCCAAACGTGTTTGTCTCGCCTGTGAAGGATAGACTGGACTTAGTATCATATTTTCATCGGCGCTGTTCTTGCTGTGGCTATAACCCTTTTTAATTTCTCTTTTATTCCCCAAAACTGTTGTATATAAAGTTATTTAACACGATAGCTTTATTTATCTTGAGCAATTACTCACCCTAATAAAGTTGGGCACTGTGGCCTACTTTTTATATGGCTTTTTTTAGATAAAGACTTTGCATCTGGGTAAAATTTTTTTCTTTTTTTTTCTAACGATGTTTTTATTTACAATATGTAAGTTGTTTATCTATCACATAGGATCTCGAAAATTGTCATGCATGAGTTCAGTTGTTATTTTACCTGGAAGTAAAAAAAAGTTACTTCAAAATACTTCAAGGTAGTTCAATTGTCATCATTGGTCGTTCTGTGGTGAATGGAACTTATTTCCTTCGCCTCAACACAATACCGTCTATGACAAATTATACTGACCACATGTACAGCTTTTATTGCACAAGTTTTTATAAAAAAAATACCAGTTACTTTTCATAATAGACAGGTACAAACTACGAACTTTCTCGCATCCACCCATGATCCGATGCAGAGCCAAGAGCTCATATTGCAACATGAGATTTCAGCAAAATCTTCATCTGCAATGGAATTCTGTTGGCATGTTGCATAATGTTGGCCTTTCAAGGTAAAAGCTTGATCAGACAAAACGGCTTGTTGTAGTTATCTTCAATGTCCATTCATACATGACTTTTGTGTATCCGATTCATATATACCTATCTTTCTGACCCAAAATACGTGTAGTGTGTTGCACCTACGATTAAGAGGTAAAGCTATGCATACTGGTCACCTCAACATTAGTGGAATACGAACAGCAGGTAGACTTGATCAAATTAAACTTATGTTACTGTCTAAAGAAATTCATATATCAATGCATGGTCTGAGTGAACGCAAAAGTGGGAATAATCAGCCAGACATTGCTTTTCAAATTGAACATTTTCAGTTTTTTAGAAAAGATAAAATTCATGGATCAGTAGTTTTTGTGCGTGATGGTATTATATGTAAACGCTTGGAAGATTTGGAAGCTGATGATTTTGAAAGCATATGGTTAGAAGTTTCTCCTAAGAATAGCAAATATTTTCTTGCCGGTTACCTCTATAGAAATGCAAATTCTACTGTAAAATGGAATGAAATATTTGAAGATCGGAGTGAAAAAGTGCTGAATGAACAAAATAATTTATTCCTTATTGGTGACAATAACAGAGACTTTTTTAATCCACAAATTAAAAAACTACTGGCTAAGTTACATGACCAACTAGGGTTGTCCCTGGAAAAAGTCAAACTCTAACTGACCATATTTATTCCCATTCTTCGAGTAATGTGCTTTTTATTGATGTCCCCCTCCATTGGCCTGAGTGACCATTACTCCACATTTACAACACGCAAGACCAATGCTTTCATCCCCAAATCATCTCACCATACAATTTCAGATAGATCTTTTAAACATTTCAATGAGAAGTTCCAAGAGGAATTAAAGTATGTTCCACAGGATATTATGATGCTTTAGATTTTTGGTTCCCACTCTCTATAGATTCATTTGAAAAAGCGTATAGTTAAACATGTTAATCAGCCAAACTGGCTTACACCCTAAATCATGCAAGCTATAAAACATGTGATCGACCTACTGATCATTACAACAACAACAAAATGGGAAACGAAGTTGTTTGGAAACTTTTTAAAGAACTTGGAGCTGGTAAAGGTCGTTCTCGCAATTCATATTGTAATAATTGTTGCACCTTAAGAAAAGATGGTGTATGTATCAATTAAAACGAAGATATTGCCAATGAGTTCAATAACGTTTGTGTTATTGTTGCAGATAATATTATAGAACCAATTACTTCTTGTAATCATGATTAACTTTCACCTTTGCAAAGAAAAAAATGGCTGATACTACTTTCTGTGAAATACCGTTCATAACGTATCTACAAATTTTAGAAGTATCCCCGACTTCACAGGACCAAGATTATTACGGACAGAAGCACCTTTCCTTCCAAACATTATAATATATATATATATATATATATATATATATATATATATATATATATATATATGTAATCTTAGTGTCAAAACAACTATATTTTAAGGCAAATGGATTGAGACTAAAGCGAAACCTCTTCATAAATATGGTCTTTGCGATACAATAAATAATTTTCGACCAATCTCTGTCCTTCCTGTCTTATCAAAATGTAAGGGTGCGAATTACTGTCGGTGTATTTCGGTACAGCACATTAGCTTAGCACATAACATTTAATTAGATTTATGAGGAAAGATACCGTATTCAATCGCTAGACTGCGATGGTTTTAATGCCCCTATTTGGGGGCGAGATTGATTCTTTATTAAGCATGTGTTTGTATAACGGTCAGAGAGAATGTTAACTTTGGTATTGGTATCAAAAATGTCAAAGTTGAGAAGATGCAGAGACTATTTGTAAAGCCAGTTGAAGTAGTGTAATCTTTTGAGATTTTCCAGAATCAGTTATTTAAATAGCGCGCGGAATTAGGGTTACGCTAACCACGATGGGCGTGTATTTAAGAAGGCGGTATATATATTTAATCCTGATTATCTACGCTAAATAAGGGGTGTGTTCCCAGACGAAAATTTCATGTTTTAAATATTCCACATCGCAAAATTTAATCAGTCCAAGTTTTCCTTCCGAGAGGAAGAGATCTTGACTCCGAGTAGAATAAGGCGAAATTCTCTCGTATAAACAATTGTTCAAGGGACAGGGGTCTGGAAGTTGAGGGAGACGATTCTGGCGGTAGAAGCACAAGGTATTTGCATCAATCTCATGTAATTCGTTGATATTAATATAATTATGTGTCTGAATTTATTTGTTTAAATTCGTCGATCCGTTTTCTTGATATGAGTATAACTATTTGTTTGAGTTCATTTGTCTGAATTCGTACAATAATCTTCTTTATATGAGTTTGACGAATTGTTTGAATTTGTCGTCTTGATTGTTATAGGAATCATATATTCTAAGAATTTCATGCATTACTTTATTTGATACAAGTTGTCTTAGATGATTTCATGTGTGATAAAGACTTCAGTGAGTATTCACTGAAATTAATGTAGTTAAGCCATGAAGTGAATTTCATTGATTCATTTGTATAATTAAGACGTGAACTGAAGCTGTTATGTCTCGTGTGATGTTAGATTGAGTTAGTGATGAAATAGCCGTTAGAAAGTACATTACATTAATCTTCTGAAACTAGGTTTGTTTATGGTATGTCAAATTTGGCCTGACCAGATGGCATTTGGTATCTGTTTGAATTCCGATAGGACGATATCTGATGTAACGAGAGTGGGTAATGTTCTATTTCCCAGGATGAAATCTGACAGAATATTTAGGTTGCTTCTTGTTTGTTTTTAAGGGGAAAATAGCAACACCTACCTATCCATCTACCTACCCACCTATCTATCCACATATCCACCTACCACACAAAGTTTGAGGACCGGAAGAGGCTGGATAAGAGAGAGAGAGAGAAGCAAAAAAGGGAGAACATCAACCTTGACCTGACAACAACATTGAATTTGGAGGGACCAGCAATATCCAGGTTATGCAGGCATGCTGGGTAATTGATTCGATTGTTCACTCGATTCCATGATGAATTAAGTCTATCGTTTTAAACAGATCGGCTAATTACATAATTATATTTGTGTTGAAATTCGGTAAAGGATTTCAAAAAGAAGTGTATCTTTCTAATGTTATGTATTATTTCAATTTGTTTATGTAATTGATTAAATTGTTATATTTCATGTACGGGGGCTCGTGTTATTCTGTTCTATATATCTGCTCAGATCTCTATTTATCACATCTATAAAATTTCATATTTTATTTCACTATTTACTCGATCCGGGCAATAACATCGAGGTCGATCATCCTCTAGATAACGATAACCAGCCAAATCGTACACCTGTAACAAGAGGTGCCTTACACAAAAGTTATCGAAAACAAAAACATTGTCATGACTCCCTAATTATTTTTTTATTTTTTAATTTTTAATTTTTTTTTTTTTTATTTTTTTTTTTATGTACACATACTGTTGTACGATAGACAGTAAGACTTTCGCCCAAATCATTCATGTAAAACTGCTCTTGGTAGTATTATTAAAAAATGTCTCAAAGCTTTAGATAATGGAGATCTAGTTAGAGTTTTGTTCGTTCATATTAGGAAAACTTTAAATTTTGTTGATCATGATATTTTACTTGAAAAATTAAGACTTTACAAGCTCAGTAACAACTCTTTAAATTGGTTTAAGTCCTATTTGAAAAGGAATAAAACAAAAAGTTGACACACACAATGTCAAACCAGCACTGGCGTATGTGCTGGGAATCGGTTGAAATTTCATGATCGATCATCGGTTACACGAACCGATCGATGATCGATTAAATATGGCTGCTGCATGACAGAAATGATCAAAGTAGTACATAAATTTTAGCTAGATCTAACTTGTATATAATCAAAGTTTTTGTAAATAGACTTAATTATTTAGGATTTTTGTTTGTTATATTTCTTTAAAGAAAAAGAAATTATCAAAATTGTGTACGTTTGTTTATAAGAAGAACAGGTTAATAAAAAAACAAATTATCAAAATTGTGTTTATTTGTTTATAATAATAACTTAAGAACAGGTGAACAGGTAAAATCACTAGTCATGTAAATGATGTAATGACTAGATAGTAGATACATGACTAGAACCAATTAATCATGATTTTATTAGATGATGAATTTAATTAACATTAACAGTGGTCTTTTAAAAGTAGAAATTCTAGAATTTTCAACTTTGAACTGAAGAATCTTCAACATGATGGCTAAGGTAATATATGTAGGTACAACTGAGTCGTTCAATCAACATTCGGAGCAAGACTGTACGACTTCATATTCTTATGGAGAAACACCATCACATCCATATTTTCTGGTTTGAGCTGAGACCGCTTTTTATTTATAAAATTGCCAGCTAGGCTGAAAATCCTCTCGGAAGAAACACTAGATGCTGGTTGAATCCCATGTAAAATCATAAATGAATATAAAACATGTCAAAACATCCCCTTTACTCTAATTTTTATGCTTTATTTTTACATTTTTTACAGAGCGTTTTTATAAAAAGAGTAAGTAAATGCGGTGTGATTGACCCTTTAGGCATATATTATAATACAAAACAATATTTATATATCTATATATTGTTTTTTTTTTATATATAAATAATATGGCAAGACTCGCCAAGAAAAGATCGTAAAATAAAAACAATAACGCTTTTGTTCGAGATCGTGTACACGTGTCTTTTACTAACTATTCATCGTGTATTCTTTTCTTGCACAACTTGCAAATCACTTTTGTCAGGTTTAGATTGTATTTATTTTCCGGACAATCTCCCTTTTTCTGGAATCCAAAGTAGGCCCACACTAGGAAAATCGAAAAGTCCAGGAAAGTCGAAAAGATCACTTTCATTTTTGCTGGCCATTTGTAAAGCGGGTCGCTTATATCACGACTAAATTATATGAATGAATCAGACAAAATATTCTTCGTATTGTCATTAATTTAGCATAGTCTATACACTCATTTCTATAATTGTATCATAAAATTTATATATTTTGGGGTTATTCCAACTCAACAATAATAATAATTTAATAAATTTATTGGTACCGTAAGGAACTCGATCATGAAAAGTCGTACTCGATTAATCAATCAAACTGGTTGAACGAGTGATGCTCGAGTAACTCGATTAATCAGAACAGCACTAATTGGCGTAGTAGGAAATTCTGCCCGTCCCCCGCAAAACTTAATTGTTTGATGGGAATTTTGGGCCCACACTGGGTTGATTGGGCGGTTGCTACGCCACTGCACGTCAGATGAAAAATATGTAACTTGCGGAATACGTCAGAGATCTATTTAAGGGTCCCTACTATTTCTTATGTTTATAAATGATGTACATTTGCATACAGGGAATACTGAGACTGATCTCTATGCCGACGACACAACCGTATATTATATTAGCTCTTCCAAAAATACTGCTGAAAAAACTTACATAATACTCTTGTTGGACTCTCTGAATGGTGTAAACATAATGGAATGGTCATTAATTTAGACACCGAATGGTACAAACATAATGGAATGGTCATTAATTTAGACAAAACTAAAGTGATGCTGATAACCAGGCATCAAAGACGTAACAGAATTAAAGATAATATTCTCTACATAAATTTTAATGATGTGGAACTGAAAAATGTTTTGCAAGACAAACTTTTAGGAGTTCAAGTTGATAACAATATGTTACGGTTGGAGCATATCAGTAATGCTACCAAAAATATATCTAAGAATATCTGGTTACTATGAAAAAAAAATATTAAAAAAAACATTGACCAAAGGATAATGTTTTATAAAAGTTATATTCAACCTCATCTTGACTACTGCAACATCGTATGGTGTAATGCTTCTAAAATAAATATGTTAAAATTGGAAAAACTTCAGAATTATCCTTGACAACAATGTTGATAATGTCTACGAATTTATGAATGATTTGAAGATCATGATTATCTATTAAAGAATATGTTTAAGGAAGCTAAATTTATGTCTGAAGTTTCAAATGGTTCAATGACCAACTATATAAATGATATGTTTAGCAAAAGGATAAATAATACTAATACAGATTCTAGTCTACCAATAATACTAATATAGATTCTAGTCTACCAATAATACTAATATAGATTCTAGTCTACCAATAATACTAATACAGATTCTAGTTTACCAATACTACACTCTATGCCATCTAATAATTTTATTCTTTCTAAGCCCAAAACCAAATTGAATGAAAATAATTTGGCATTTTTTTGGTACAATCATTTGAAACTGTCTACCTAAAGGTATTAAAGAAGCATTATCAGTGCCTTTATTTCAGCACAGATGTTTGCAATGGATGCAATCCACATAATCTCTAAAACAGGTTATATCAAACTTTCTTGTATATTTGTATATACATATATTATATAAAATATCTCTGGGTGTATACGTCAGTGGCGTAGCAACCGACCAAGCAACTCCCGCAAAGACAAGGGGGGGGGGGGGGGGCTATTCCCAGTGGGGGCCCAAAATTCCCACCAAATAACTTTTTTATTGGGAGGGGGCTCCAGAATTAAGTTTTGCGGTGGGTGGGAGGGGGCTCCAGAATTAAGTTTTGCGGGGGGGGGGGCGAATTTCTTGCTAACCCACTGGTGTGTGTGTGTGTGTGTGTGTGTGTGTGTGTATGTATGTATGTAACCCCTAGTTGCCTTCGCTTTCCGCTCTGGTCGTTTGCAAAGGTATCTTCACAGTTTGTGAAACATGTCCCTGTACATAAACATAGATGATTTTGCAGGAATTCACATTTTAAATTACCCAAAGAGGAGTGGTTGTATCGTATCCAAAGAGACAACCAAAACTATGCCTCATGGAATGGCAGTGAGTGCATTAGGCTTTCCTTTCGCGATGGCAACATGGCAATCCACAAGATTTGGGCAAGCTTACAACGGGATTTTTTGTTTGTGTCCTGATAAGTGCATTCATTCTAAGACCCTTTATTCCACCTAGGATCACAATAAGTTATTTTATCGCTTTATGGACTACATTTAGTCCTTCGATCATGCACCGACGGAACAGGCGAGTCAATGAATTTAGCGGATGAACAGCACGGATGTCTATGACATGAGGCTAAAAATAGTACTTAGTAACTAAATTTTACCCTGTAGATCGAAAGAAATCTTATACATCAGTCAATAGCATCAATAGTCCTTATACTTTTTTTTTATACTTTTTTTTACGGTTGAATGCCCCGCGTTGATACAAATCAATAGGACAAGTTTCCTGAACGGATGAGGTCTAATTTTAATGAGCCGAAGTGCAATTTTTGCTTCAATTGAACTTTTTTTTCCCCTCCAAGCACTAACTTTATTGTAAGAATCGCTATCTGGACTTAAATTTGCTTCAAGAATATGACTGTCATGGTAACGAGCTCCTAGAACGATTAGGGTAGACATCAGTGATTTAGGTAACGAGGATACACAGATTCCAGCGTAACTGTGATCAAGTGCAACGGAATCCGTATATAAGGAAACTCTAAGGTACGATTCATTTTTCCAAAAATACGGATTTTCTTTAAGACTTATTTTCCCCTAACATTTGCCATTTGCAAAATTGAGTGTCATAAGAAATCCGAAAGTAAAAGAAAATTCGCATGGGAAATGTTTCGACATTACCAAAGATATTATTTAAAAAGTATTTTGTTATGCCACATGACGGATGAAATCTTCCAAAATCTCGCGAGATTTACACCAGTTTCATGATTTCTGCTTCTCTAAAGCCTATCGTATCTTGAAAAAAAAAGAAAACGAGGGCTGCGATAATATTCAACTTAATGCTTAAATTACAAACTCTGTTATTTATGCACAGAATAATGAATTGAGTATACCACATTTTGAATCTTTACGTATGTAATTTAGTGAGAAGATTGACTTTTATGCCTGTCGGAGATTTTAAAATAGATGCATTTCCACACTTTGAGGACACATTTTTCATGTACAACAAGGTGAATTCAAAAGTATTAAAGGAGAGTTGGAAAGCTCATTGTCTCATCATATTTATATATAAATATCATAATTATATATAAATAATATAACCAGATCTTATATACTTCTTTTTATTCGGAAGTGTATGAAACTCGAATCGTATTTGTTACACGAGATTTAGAACAGATACGTTACCATATTTTCGGTAATTTTATCCCATACTAAGCCTTAGGGAACCTTACCCTTGATACATCTTATTTATATCTAATGTTCTGTCAAAGAGGTTCGTTAGCATCTGATAAGTTACCATGAAAGTGTACATGACGTATACCATGCCACTTTATCTTAAGATTTTCCTTCTCAGACGAATTTTTGTTGAGCCCACGTTAGTGGAAAAGATAGACATATAATTCACTTTTCCTGCGTATCCGGTGACGATGGCGTCCACAGTTTTGTAATGGTTTTGCTAAAGGTTTTAATTTGCTTATATTTCCTACACCCCTCTATGGAGTATGTTAATATATGGGATGATTCATTGTAACGCATAGTAGATATCTATCTGCGATACGCTCACTTGTCTCTTTGACCTTTGGGTCAATGTCACATTCACGTTAGGTTTGGGATAAAGTTCAAGTTGAAGGTTTTCATTTGCTTATATTTCTTCAGTCCTTAATAGATTCTATTCATACATGGGATGAATCTATGCAGCAAAAAACAATATATACTGAGACATACTGGTCCATTTGACCTTGGATTCAGGTCATAGTCATAGAAGATTTGCGTTTATGCTTGGTTCAAGTTTTTCATTTGCTTATGTTTTGTAAGTCCTTTGATGGATTCTGTTCATACTCGGTAGATCTCATTATGAAGCAATGAAAATTCATCTTGTGACACACTCGCTCGCCCTTCTGACCTTAGGGTCGAAGTAACAAGATTTACAGCAATGCTTCAAGCCTGTGTTTGACATGCAGGGATCCAGTCTGCTTGTATTGAGACCATTTGTAAATATATAGTCACATTTCCAGTTTAAAGACTGTTCATGGTTGGGAATTGCTAGCCTTTCAGTCGGGTTGAACGTGAAACTTGATCAGAAAAGTAAACTGTTGTTTCTCCTAAAATAATATATTAGTTGTTCTTGGAAACCACATAAATACTGTAATGCTTGAGGACCACTCATTGATAAAATCTGAAAGAAAATAGTTTGCACACACACATTCAGAGAGAGAGAGAGAGAGAGAATAACATAATTCATTGTATGTGCTGGTGTGGGATAAGTAAGAATTTGTAGGATTACAGGCTGTTCTGAGTTCCTGGCAACAAAATTTTTTTATATCGAGGGTGTGATTTCCCTATCCAACATCGAAGCGTATGAAGGATTATTTTTGTTCTCACATTCCTATATGTGAATGATCGTGTTTTCCACTGTAGAACACCGGTTCCGGATAGCTCTGTCGTACCTCGGGCGTGAGTTATATCCTGATTCTTGGATTGTTTTGACAGTCGACTGCGAGCATAGTGCACACAAAGTAGCAAACACTTCCCGATTTTCATTGTAACTTGAACAGTCTTTCACATAATCAAGATAAACATTAATTGCAACACATTTACTTCCTAAACCGAACAGTGGTTGAAGTTAAAGTGTCCCGCAAACAGGCCGTTTCGAACTAATCGACTAAGACATGTGTACGGTTTCTTGAGTGCGATTTCGAGTCGAAAAGACCGTTGTTGTAAATGTTCATTTTTTAACATTCTTGTTCTCATTATTATGTCTGAGAGTAAATCATTTCTAGATCAAGGTTGAATCTATGAATATTTTTTTTTTGTCTGTCTCGATTAATCTTATGGATAAGACTCGACTTTATTTTTTTACCTGTTCATATTTGTATCATTGCGCAAGCTATCTTCAATACACAATTCGGACGCTGTGTATTACCATTATCAGAGCCGTTTCAACCACTCTTCTTTGCAAACTACAATGTGTTAAAATGTCGTTTAAAGTGTACATTGACTATTTCAGTGTAAACCTAACTTTTTACACTGTATGTTAAGGTAAGAAAATTTAAAATTAGTGTCTTTGCTGTTTGAAAGTTACATCAGTATTCACAATACGCCATTTTTACTTCGACCCTCATTTGTCGTTCAGAACTTTGAAAAAAGAAGCCTTCATTATGCTTCAGTGTCGGATAGGAGAATTCCACCCTTGGGATCACAATTTTGCGTCAGACACTCAGCAAAGCCTCGTGTCTCTCTGTCTCTCTGTCTCTCTCTACTGATTCATATATGTATATGGTAAATAACAAGCAGGCAGTAATGTAAATGCACAAACTGCATATAGAATTAACGGGAACACAATTTCATTTTTAAATTTTTTTTTATTCATTTCAAAAACACGTAGACGATATAAACTAATAATATCCATACCTTGGCCTAACTGGCACATTTCGGTCATATGCCACGTGACCTTTTAGTCAGTGGCACGAACCATGGATGCCACTTCCGGAAATAAGTAAACTTACACACGCTCAGATAAACGGTAATTCTGAACTAATGTACATGAATGCCAAAATTTGTTAACGTTGATTAAATAGAGTAGATATAGTTTAACACTTTCTATGGTTATTTGAATAGATCCTCACAATAGTATAACGAACGCGTTAAAATTCACGTTAAGGGCACCACTCGTGGAGGTACAAGGATCGTGTTAGAAAAAAAAAATGGCGCATCATCGGTATTGATATAGCTTTAGAAATACTGCGCATTTTATAAAAGTGTGTACGTCTTTAGATGGAGCATAAAGAGTTTAGTACACAATAAACGTCGGCAAAATTTGTCCTTTTAATACTAAAACCCCAAAAAACATTGCTGACCTTCATAACGCATGACGCCATAACTATAATGACGTCATATGTGATGTCATTGAGTGGTCTCGTGGGATACGAGTATCACACATCATATTCTCACATGGGCATACTGTACCGCACATATACAGGAATAAGTAATATAATGTTTTTCCTTCAATTCGCTTTTATTAATATGTGTTCTGGTGTTATCAAAATGTATTGTTTGGGGAAAATTGTAAAATTTAGTTGGAGACTATAACAAATATCCTAATTTGTAGTTGGTTATTTGGGGGTTTTTTTGTGTTTTTTTGTTTTTTACTTTTATAATATTTAAAGTATTTGCTAAGAAATTATGGAATTAATTTCCTTTTATTTTGAGCTTGTTCGAAAAACAAATACGTCACCATGGGGATCGCGATATTTCTGCATATATGATTTGACCACAGTGCAATGTGATTAAAAGAAAACGCAAACACTTAAGATAACACAACGGCATCTGCCGTTTTCCTACAGAATATTAGCAAATGCTAATAATACATCAAAGTTAATTTTTTGTTTTTGAAGTAAGAGAGCCGAGTTTATTTTTTAAAAATGAAAAAAAAAAACATGCATTTGCTTCGGAATTACCGAATAATTTTGTTTCTGAGACAGAATATTCTCAATACGGACGTAAACACTTTTCTGCTGCGATAAACGTTTCTCGAGAAATTGTCGCAACTTTCTTTATTGGGATTGTGTCATGTATATGTTGTTTATAGACACGGGGACCAAGTTGACTACTTTGTTGTATTTTATCAAAGAGCAAAGCTATAGAGTAATGCTATTACAGATTAATTCTATTCAAATGTTGATCTTTGAAGACTGGATAAAATAAAAGTATCAGCATAACTTTCATTTTTTTCAAAACTTGCCATGTTGCCATGGGCCAACTGGCTCCTGTTAGCACAGGCCTTTGAAATTCTAAAATTCTATCACCGTAGTAAGAAAATATTAGAATATACGAGAAAAAAGAATATATATATATATATATGTATATATATATATATATATATATATATATATATATATATATATATATATATATATATATATATATATATATATATATATAATAGGCGAGTTTGGCAACGAATTTACTAGGTGGGTGAGGGTGCAGAATAAAAATTAGTCATTTTTTTAGATGCCATTGTAAAATATTTTTAAAAATCCTACCTTGCCTAAAAGAATGCGTGTTAATCGTCGGTCCACCATGGTATCATGTTATGTAACGGCGGTAGTTCCAGAGTAATCCAGAAGAGATCACCATTGAAACAACATGAAAAAGTCAGTGCGACTCCATTTCCAAAAGCCAAGGTCGCATATACGCTGCGGTATAGTCGGTCAGTATTTCAATCCTAAATGTTTTACAAACGAAATTATTAACAGGGCAGTCTTTCTTTATTTACAAATCTATACATTTTTTATGCAAAAATAAAAACTCTTTGTATTTGTTTGTATGTATTGTTGTGAACGTGGTCATATGTAAATAGCAAAGGGAGATAATACGGGCTTCTTACATCGTTTAGCGGGAATTTTTAATTTTGCTTACGACCGTGAGAACCGAGTGTGAGTAATGAAATATTAGATTTGTGAATAAAGAACGATCGCACTGTTTATATATATATATATATATATATATATATATATATATATATATATATATATATATATATATATATATATATATCTTTATAAAACACCTAATTTATAATGTAATACATTTCAAACTAGTTGTTTATTGTTGGAGAAATATTTAACATAAAAATGAAGGAATAGTCCAACACTCTTTATTTACATGTTTTCAAGACAGGTAAAACTGGGGGATACAAAAAATTGCTCCTTTTCTTACTTGGATAGAGAGAAATGAGAAATTAATAGATCAGCAGCCACTTAAGTGAAGGTTTTCTTGCTTAGAGTATACTATATAAATATAAGAATAACTCATGGATAAAATGCAACTTTTATTCCTCGTCACACTGTCCTGAAATTAATAAGAACGACAACAATCACAACTACAACTACTGCTACTACTATAATAAAAACAAAAAATATTATATCGTAATGGTGCCCGATGAATTTATAATCTTTAAAATAGTCATATAGCATACCTAATGTAATGCTTGAATTAACGTCTTTATTTTCAATACTATTAATAATTTTCCAAGAATTTCCCAGGTTTTTACTTTTTAATTGTCTGAGCTTTACTTGTATACTGCATTTATACTTTATTGAGATGGAACTTTATGGTTCGCTCATAAAGTAAGAAGAAGGAAATGGTCTGATGATCAACTCTTGCGGTTACTGGGGTGCATCAAATGGCACTGGATGACAAAGATGACCCCGTCTCTTTAACGCGTAATCATATTCAGAACTTGGGGTATTTCTCTTTCGTTGCCTTTTGCTGTCAGTTTTCCCGTCTTTTTGTCATACATGTTACTACGTTCAAACCTCACAAAAACTATAAATTTACAAAGTTCATATTTAATGCATGCTTTCAAGACAAAAGTCACTGTATTCCACAATATCCGTTCTCGATAGCATCTTGTTTGCACGCAACAACTTCGGAAAGAACTGTAGCACAGTGTATTCGAAATTTCTGTAGATCTATTATTTGCAGATCGGTTGAACTATGTTGACGCTCATTTCAAAGGTTAGACTACTTGACATGTTTTTAAAATAAATAAATATGTAAATAAAGTAATGATATAAGACAGAGGAATGCACGCTGAAATATAGAATAGACTGGTAGTCATCGATTCTTGATAATTTTTTTATATTTGATTCTGTGTAAGGAAATTAAAACTTATTTCTTTTCTGTTTTCAACTAATTATATTAATCTACCACAATGACAAAGAGTGGTGAGCATTTATGGTCTATAATTGTTAACATCTCAGAGCCAGATGTTCAAAATTTGGAAATTTGCTACAGAATCAAATACTGATAGGAAAAGATTTATCTTTGACAATCTTTCTTTCACTGTTACAAGCATCCTATACAGAGTTTCCACTGTCTTGGAAATGGACAGTACTAGCCAAATAATAAAAAGCAATTTCCAAGACAAAGGAAACACAATCTATCATTCCAAAGCAGTGTGAATTTTTCAGAAGAAAATTTAAGGCATCTAATAAGCTTGATGTTATCTATCTATCTATCTATCTATCTATCTATCTATCTATCTATCTATCTATCTATCTATCTATCTATCTATCTACCTACCTACCGAACCTATCTACCTACCTAACCTATCTATCTATCTATCTACCTACCTAACCTATCTATCTATCTATCTATCTATCTATCTATCTATCTATCTATCTATCTATCTATCTATCTATCTATCTATCTATCTATCTATCTATCTATCTATCTACCTACCTACCTAACCTATCTATCTATATATCTACCTACCTACCTAACCTATCTATCTATCTATCTATCTGATTAATCAACGTTTACCATCTAAGATCGTTCAGGCGACCCGTTGTGTTTTAGTCAGTTGTAATCGTCCGCCACACAGTAAGCTACAAATATGAATGCTTATATTTCTGTCCTGTCTGTTTTGCATGGTAAGAATTATTAAGAGAGAAACATAGCCTTCATGCTTTCATAATCAATGAAAGTATCACAATTATGTCTGTCCCTCCCCATACTTATGGATGGAGCATAAATATAGAAAGATAATGGTATCTAACCGTAACAAACAAGGTTTAGAGAGACAGAGAGATAGCTAAACTGAAAGCTAGGTATATTGGAATTAAACAGAGTAATATGTCTACCACCAATAGCGCATGGAAACTGATTCATTTCCAGCGGCTTTAGGTTTTCAATATTTTATTAGAAATTGTAAGATTCCTCGATTTTTATTTTCCATTAATGAGGTTATGTTGAAGTATGACCGCCAAATGTTGTATTTACGCATATACAGACGGAGTTTAAAAGCGCAACTGATGAACTCAGTGATTGTATTCCAGTATTCAAACAATACAAATATTGAATTCAAACCATGGGAGAAGTATCATTTTAGTATGGCTAATATTAATTACCTTTGCTAAAAAAAACTCTCAGTGTTATATTTATGATCACTGGGACATTTATAACTAGTCTCCGCGGTCCGTAATGACATCCATATTAACTTCTCGCGTTACTTACGTCTTGCAGTATAGTTTGTCGGTTAGATTTAGTAACAAATTCAATCTCGAATCTAATAGTAATAGTTGTTTTTCTTGTTGTTACAGCAGCAGTAGTAGTAGTATGTGTTACTGTTTTTGTTGTTAGAATAGTTGTAGTAAAGCGGTTGAAGTGGCGACAGAAGAACAGCGGTTTTTATTGATTGTGGTGATGGTGTTAAGTAGAGGCATCAATACCACCACAACTTACATCGTCGTCATCGACATCATTATCATGATCATGATCAATATTAGTAAAAGCAACAACAATAATAATCACCCATGTATTATGCGATGCAGACTCGTGTATTATAAAACAATGTAAGCCTTAAAGGGCTGATGTACTAATTACTAATTTTCATAGGCACTGGTTCTGATGGTTTCAAAAAGAATCCATACGGTAGTGGTATTATTGTCGTAAGTTTCAAATTAATCCCTTTTTTGTACCAAGACTTAGGGCTGGTTGAAGATCCCATGGATTCATGAGTCTCCAAGCAGTGGTTGTGGTGATATTTTATTAAGGAATCACAGCCTAACTTTGGATGAATACCAAACAACATATCAACGAAGAAAACAAAAGTATTGATTTATCTTTGAAAATAGTGAAAAGAAAGAAAATTGAAGTTCTTCCTAAGGTAAGGGAGTGTGCATTTGACAACTGACAGAGATAATTCATCTCTTAGGGGGCACGTTTAAAATTTTATAAAATCCATTTAATTCTTAAAGACACGTGGCATGAATTACAGTCACCAACGAGAATGGGGAGTACGAGAATGCGCCGTAAGATCTTAATTTTATTGTTGCTTGATTCTAGTTCAACTTCAAAATATGGGATCCCATTAAACAGACTTTTAAGTAAAAATTGCAGATTTTGTCCTTATTAAATCTCAACTTCACATAAAATAATAACCACTTCAATAAAGAGCAAAAATACTAATGTGCGGGTTTAATCTCAAAACTCAAGACGTCTGAGCCATTGAGATTCCTATTTATGCGATAATTCTACTATAAAGCTTCGGGAATTTTGACATGCAAGTTAAGAAGCACAGTGATGGCAGGTGTTTATCGTTTGTGATTAAAATAGGAAATGCGTCTGATAATCCTGCAAGATAGGGTTTGAGTGTTAAAGAAGGATTAACTGAGCTGTTCCTTTCTCTCTGGCTGTGACAGTGAATAGACATCTGAAGAGGCAATCCCTTGGTTTATTACGCATCTTATTGTTTTAATAGCCAAGTCTGGTCCCTCCGTGAATGAACTTGACTCGACTCCACGCCGTACTCAAAGGTGTTCTGACCAATCAAAAAATCAGAATCAGTACAATGCCTCCAAAGCAAGCCACAGGGAGCAAGGGTGTCAAGAAGGCTATCACAATACCTCCAAAGCAAGCTACAGGGAGCAAAGGTGTCAAGAAGGCTATCACAAATGCAATTTGTGCATAGTGTGCAACGTCTGCAATACGAAGCACAATCTGGCTGAACACATAAATGCTCTACAAAACATCGGCAAGGTGGCAGGGATAGTTTCGTAATTTTCTTAACTTAAGGCTATGATGTGACTTTTTCAGCTATTATTGTTTAATAATTAAAGATATGGATATATTTGTGAATTAGGTGTTTTGAGCTTGTGTTGTTCTTGAAATTGATGTGAGGCATGTACACCTCCCACAGTTATTTCACAGTATTGTTATGTATGATGTTTATATAATATTGTGGATATTTTGGGAAATTGTAAGTGTTTCTTCGCTTTGGTGTTTGCTTAAATCTTAATGTTTATCATGAAAAACATGTTTAACTAGTGTCCTTGAATTAGGTTGTTTTGATCAATATGTTTTCTCAATTTGAAGGTCAAGGTTGATTGTTGTTTACAAGTAAAATTCCATTAAGATGACACATGTTCTAGAACATTCTGTCATGTGACCAATCTTTATATATGCCATGTTTGGTGGACATTTATTCAGTTTTGACATTACCATCAGTCTTGTAAAGAGCTATTACAGTTGTGAAAATTCATTACAAATTCTAAGAGAGGAATTATTTTAAATATTCATTGGATTATAACAGTGCTCATAAGCTTTGGATTTTGGATTTTTAATTAATGATTTTGGAATTTAACTGAACTTATTCAGAGATTTTGGAATACTTCATTTTGACATCAGCACATCAAAGATTACTAGTACATCAGGACTTTGGAGACCATTGGCACATAATAACATTCAAGGACACAGCCGTGAATTTGGAACATTCTATATTTAGGACTTGTGATTAGAACAATCATTCTTATTGGATTATTAGGATTTCAAAACACATTACTGTAAGTGACTTTTTGATTTTTCATTTTAATTATCTAGTAATAAATTGCTTGTTGATTTTTTACATGATTTGTTAGTTTCACTTTCTTTCTGTTACATTTTTCTTAGACCATAGAGTCGTAACAGAAATTGGGGGCTCGTCTTCTGGGATCTGAATTTCATTAAAGCATATTAGAGATATTAAATTTATCTTTGAAATTCATATTGATTTTGTCTCTGAATTTTTTTTGTCTTTGGCAAAGATTTTTAAATAGAGACATTTTTTGTGTGTGAAACCAACAAGCATTTACAATGGCATCTAATGTTCAGAATTTCATTTCAAAACCTACCCAGGAGGGGTTAGAGTGCATGAGAAAGGATGAGCTTGCCAGAAAATACAGTCTATTTGAGGCAAAAGTATCATTGACAAAACAGGAGATAAAGATTATTTTAACTCAGTATTTAGTAGGAAAGGGAAATTTTGATAGTAGTGCTTTAAGTTCGAAGAGAAAGCCTGTATCTGGTTCTGACAGGAAATTAAGGGAATTAGAGTTAAAGAACCAGATGGATTTAGAATTGGCAAAGCTTCAGATTCAGAGAGAGAGAGAGAGAAGAGAGGCAGATACAGATGGAGAGAGAGAAAGAAGAGAGGCAGATGGAGAGAGAGAAAGAAGAGAGGCAGCTACAAATGCAGAAGGAAGAGAGGCAAATACAAATGCAGATGCAGATGCAAAGAGAAGAAAGGGAAATGCAATTTAAATTAAGAGAATTAGAACTGGCAAACAGAGCACACTCCACTCCTTTAAACACAAGTTCAGGTTTTGATGTTACTAGATATATTAGGTTAGTACCCCCCTTTTCAGGAAAAAGAAGTAGATAAATACTTTCTTCATTTCGAGAAAATAGCTGAAAACTTGAAATGGCCCAGAGAGCATTGGACTTTGTTATTACAAAGTGTACTTATTGGCAAAGCTCGTGAAGTCTACACTTCACTGTCAGTACAACAAAGCACTGATTATGATGTGGTTAAGGAGTACATCTTGAAAGCTTATGAGTTGGTACCAGAGGCATATCGACAAAGGTTTAGGAATTGTAGAAAAGAAACTGGACAAACTCATGTCGAATTTGCAAGGAATAAAGAACAACTATTTGATAGGTGGTGCTCAGCCAAGAAGGTTGATCAAGCTTATGATAACCTCAGACAGCTCGTATTAATTGAAGAGTTCAAGAGGTGCATCCATAGTGATGTTAAAACCTATCTTGACGAGCAGAATGTGGAAACTTTGGAAAATGCTGCTCGTATGGCTGATGATTATTCCTTGACTCACAAAATTTCATTTGGCAATAAGTCGTCCTCTCAGCAGTTTTCTGGTAAAAAACCATTTCAATCTCATTCGAGTACTTCCAAATTTCACAACAGCACAACTGTTAGGAATCAAACATCTGATAAGACTGTTCAGAAATCCTTATCTCTTCATACGTGCACTTATTGTAAAACGAAAGGGCACGTTATTTCTGATTGCTTCAAGTTGAAAAATAAGCAACAGAGTAAAGACAGAGCTTTTCCAAATGCTCTTATTTCTACGAGGTCAAGGTCACGGTCTTGTATTGAAAGCAATACATTTGTTGGGTCAAACAAACCCCAGTCTGATTCTATTTTGGAGGCTTATGAACCATTCATGTCAGAAGGTTCTATATCACTTATTGGTGATTCTGCCAAACCTATCCCAATTAAAATATTAAGGGACACTGGAGCTTCTCAGAGTCTTTTATTATCAGGTACTTTGCCTTTGTCTGAGGAGTCTTCTTCAAGTGAAAGTGTTCTTGTTCAGGGAGTAGAGTGCGTCTTTGTAAATGTTCCTCTCCATTGTGTAAATTTGGCATCAGACTTAGTTTCTGGACCTGTGACTGTTGGGGCAGTGACTTCTTTACCCATAGAGGGTGTTCATTTATTACTAGGCAATGACCTAGCTGGAGATAAGGTTGTGGTTAATCCACTTGTAACTGACAAGCCTTGTTTGGATCAGAAAGTTGATCCTGTCGAAACTGAAATCCATGATTTGTACCCTGCTTGTGCAGTTACTAGAGCTATGGCAAAAAGAGCTCTTGAGAGTGATGTTGATCAGGATATTATTCCTTTAGCTGACACATGTATTGGTCAGTCTTTTGATGAGGTCACTTTTTCCTCAGGTATTGATCAATCAAATGGTATTGATCACAATGATCCTCTTTTGGCAACTCATTCTCTTTGTTCTAATCAGGATGACAAACGACAATCTCTTGTCGTTGAACAGGAGCAAGATCCCGAGATATCTTGTTTGTTTCAGAGGGCTATTAGTGAAACTGAAGCCACACAAGTTCCAGTGTGTTACTTTGTGAAAAATGGGGTCCTTATGAGGAAATGGAGACCACCTGATGTACCCCCTGGTGACGAGTGGTCAGTGAGCTATCAAATTGTTGTTCCTAAGTCATATCGACAGGAAATTCTTAATTTAGCCCATGAAACTCCTTTGGCTGGTCATTTAGGAGTCCGTAAGGCTTATCACAAGATCTTGAATCATTTTTATTGGCCGAAACTCAAAAGTGATGTTTCTAAATACTGCAGATCTTGTCACACTTGTCAAATGGTAGGAAAACCCAATCAGAAGATACCTAAGGCTCATCTGCAACCTATTCCTGGATTTGATGAACCATTTAGTAGAATAATGGTAGACTGTGTTGGTCCTTTACCTAAAACCAAGTTAGGCAACCAATACTTGTTGACCATCATGTGTACATCTACAAGATTTCCAGAGGCAATTCCTCTGAGAAATATAAAAACTAAAACTATTGTGAAAGCTTTGGTGAAGTTTTTTACACTTGTTGGCCTTCCCAAATCTGTCCAGTCGGATCAAGGGTCAAATTTTATGTCTGGAATTTTCCAGCAAGTTATGCATGAATTAGGCATCAAACAGTTTAAATCTTCTGCCTATCACCCTGAAAGTCAAGGTGCTTTGGAAAGATTTCATCAAACTTTGAAGAATATGATTCGATCATATTGCTTTGATACAGAAAAGGATTGGGATGAGGGTGTTCATTTGTTGTTGTTTGCTGTTAGGGAATCAGTTCAAGAGTCGTTGGGTTTTAGTCCCTTTGAACTAGTTTTTGGTCATACTGTCCGTGGACCATTGAAATTATTGAAAGAGAAACTTCTTTCAAATGAAGATTCAAAGATTAATCTTCTTGATTATGTCTCTGATTTCAAATACAAGTTGTCAAAGGCCTATGAAGTAGCAAGAACTAATCTTCACAATACCCAGTCAAAAATGAAATTAAGGTATGACAGAAATTCACAGGAAAGGAGTTTTAAACCTGGTGACAAAGTTCTGGCTCTCTTTCCCATACCTCAGAATCCTCTTCAGGCTAAATTCTTTGGTCCTTATACCGTTGAAAAGAAAGTAAATGACTTAAATTATATCATTAACACTCCTGGGAGACGGAAACAAAAACAACTTTGTCATATAAATATGTTAAAGGAATATTTTGACAGAGATAGCCCAGCTAATTATTCAGTTAATTTAGTTGTACCTGTCCCACACAGTGAAGATATCAACGATGGAATACGATCAGACTATAGTGACTCTGGTATAACCAATCTTCGGAATTCAGAAATATTGAACAACCTAGACCAGAAACTTTCACATCTACAACAACAGGAAAGAAATGAACTAAAACAGCTATTACATGACTATGAGCACTTGTTTCCTGATGTTCCAACACGAACAAGTAAAATTTATCATGACGTTGACATTGTAGATTCTGCGCCTGTGAAACAGCATCCTTATAGGATGAATCCTCTCAAACAGAACTATCTGAAGAAAGAAATTCAGTATCTACTGGAGAATGATTTCATAGAACCAAGTAAAAGTAACTGGAGTTCACCATGTATTCTTGTTCCCAAGCCAGATAATACATTCCGTATGTGTACTGACTATAGAAAAGTCAACAGTGTCACCAAAACTGATTCATTTCCAATCCCAAGAATGGACGATTGCATTGATAAAATTGGAAATGCGGAATATGTCACCAAGTTTGACCTTTTAAAAGGATTCTGGCAAATTCCACTGACGGAAAGGGCAAAAGAAATTTCAGCATTTGTAACTCCAGATGGACTTTATCAATATAAAGTCATGCCGTTTGGAATGAAAAATTCGCCTGCAACGTTTCAACGTCTGATGAACATAATAACATTTGGTCTTGATAATTGTGACGCTTATATCGATGACGTCATTATCTACAACAACACCTGGGAAGATCATTTGGAAACCATTCGAAAATTCTTTGATCGACTCAGCGATGCGAATCTGACAATTAATTTGAGCAAAAGTGAGTTTTGCCATGCTTGTGTCACATTTTTAGGACATATTGTGGGACAAGGTCAAGTTAAACCTATAGAAGCTAAGGTCAAAGCTATCTCTGAATTTCAAGTTCCAATTTGTAAAAAGCAACTGATGCGATTTCTAGGTATGGCTGGATATTATCGGAAATTTTGTTCCAATTTTTCCAAAATTGCTGAACCTTTGACAAGTTTATTGAGTAAGAAAACCAAATTTTATTGGTCTGACAAGTGTCAGGAATCTTTTGACAAGTTAAAGGCCATGCTTAAGAATGCACCAGTTCTTTCTGCACCAAATTTTAGCCAATCATTTAAATTATCTGTTGATGCAAGTGATGTAGGGGTTGGTGAAGTATTGATTCAGGAAGACAAAAGTGGTGTGGATCACCCTGTGTGTTATTTTTCTAAAAAACTAAACAAGCACCAGAAAAATTATTCCACAATTGAGAAGGAATGTTTGGCTTTGATATTGGCTTTACAGCATTTTGAAGTGTATGTTACCTCAGCTCTTTCTCCAATTATTGTGTACAGTGATCACAATCCCCTTACTTTCATCAACAAAATGAAAGATAAAAATCGGAGATTGTTGAGATAGAGTTTGATATTGCAGGAATATAACATTGACATTAGACACATCAGGGGAAAAGACAATGTGATTGCAGATGCACTCTCACGTGCCTAGAAATGTAATATTGCTTGATGTAATTAAGTCCAGTATCATAAAACATGTTCTTATGTAATTTTGGTTATTATAGTATTAGATGTATATTCAAAAGAAAGCTTTATTATATAAATCTTTCTTTTTCTTTATGAGGGGAGGTGTTATGTATGATGTTTATATAATATTGTGGATATTTTGGGAAATTGTGAGTGTTTCTTCGCTTTGGTGTTTGCTTAAATCTTAATGTTTATCATGAAAAACATGTTTAACTAGTGTCCTTGAATTAGGTTGTTTTGATCAATACATTTTCTCAATTTGAAGGTCAAGGTTGATTGTTGTTTACAAGTAAAATTCCATTAAGATGACACCTGTTCTAGAACATTGTCATGTGACCAATCTTTATATATGCCATGTTTGGTGGACATTTATTCAGTTTTGACATTACCATCAGTCTTGTAAAGAGCTATTACAGTTGTGAAAATTCATTACAAATTCTAAGAGAGGAATTATTTTAAATATTCATTGGATTATAACAGTGCTCATAAGCTTTGGATTTTGGATTTTTAATTAATGATTTTGGAATTTAACTGAACTTATTCAGAGATTTTGGAATACTTCATTTTGACATCAGCACATCAAAGATTACTAGTACATCAGGACTTTGGAGACCATTGGCACATAATAACATTCAAGGACACAGCCGTGAATTTGGAACATTCTATATTTAGGACTTGTGATTAGAACAATCATTCTTATTGGATTATTAGGATTTCAAAACACATTACTGTAAGTGACTTTTTGATTTTTCATTTTAATTATCTAGTAATAAATTGCTTGTTGATTTTTTACATGATTTGTTGGTTTCACTTTCTTTCTGTTACATTTTTCTTAGACCATAGAGTCGTAACAGTATGTAGACAGTGAAATGCCAATAGTCGGCTAGGAAGCAGAGCTAGCCACCCATAGCAGTAGACACGTTGGTTCAAGGCAAGTAGAATATCTCAAAAAAGATTGGCAACTATTCTGAATTGCATCAAGCTGTTTAGTACACAATGTTTTTCAAAATTATTACATAGGGAAAGGGCTTGCGTTTGCACTGTTAGCATCACTTTGTGTCAGAAATGACGTTTGGACGTCAAAAATTCATGTATAAAGTTGGGGTTG
This sequence comes from Margaritifera margaritifera, assembly GCA_029931535.1. NCBI lineage: Eukaryota > Metazoa > Mollusca > Bivalvia > Unionida > Margaritiferidae > Margaritifera > Margaritifera margaritifera. The sequence goes on from JAQPZY010001246.1 coordinate 1,090,455, forward strand.
CTATCAATTTCCATTGACTTGTCAGGTCAAGTGAATGATATTATTATGTTTTGTTTTATTATAGCTATCCAAAAATATGGACCTTTTTGACTTCACTTGTGTATTTTATTTTGTATGAATTTTTGTATTGGGCAGGTGGATGGGGCATTAAATTTGTGCGCAAAAACTGTCCCTTGCACCCCAAAGGCAAATACCTGCTGTATGCAAAGGGGGATAAGCCAGTATTAAAATAGTGAGGTATATAAATAGAAGGAAATGAGGTTACGGCTGATGTGGCAACACCCATAAAAATGGGAAATTAAAGGAAATATCACGAAATACATATCACCGGCCGGCCATTGAAATTCCCACGATCGAACTTCTGGAGAAATTTGAAATTAAATTTAAAAACCAAGTTAGGAGTCAAAAAATGGCTGCCTACAAAGGCTATGACAAAATACAAACGGTGTTTACAAGTAGATACGGAGGCAGCCAAGAAAGTCCCAACTTTTTTTACCTTATGGACTTTTTACTCAAGTCCTGATACTATGGTTGGATCAACAATAGGCCTTGCGGAAGATCAAAGGAGTGGGCCACCTCCCACGTGACTGCACAGAAGCATACACAAATAGGCAGGAAGTGTCTTATTTAGGGTCTTATGCAGAAGATCCCCGGATAGTCAAGGTGTGATTGGGGAAATATCCGAGATTACGGAAGATGAGAATGAGATGGGAGATCAGGGTGGAGGAAATTCAGAGAGGAAGCGGGAGGAAGAAGAAGAATTGCTAGGGGAGGTAACACAGGCTCCCACTTCTTGTGAGAAACCTTGAGGAGAAAAGACAGAGAAAGAAAACAAATCTAAAAACGAAGGAAATTAAGTAAGAAAAATAAAAATAAATCTATGCCGGTTCCATGGTACACTCTAGAGGAACCGGTGTTCCCCGAGTCGGGAATAAACATAGAAAAAAACAAACAAAGAAAACACCCAATTCCCTCAGAAAACTAGGAAGAAGAAGAAGGGATAATTACACACACAAACAAAAGAAAAATCAAGCTCTGAAGATGAAAGAGACCCACCAGAAAATCTAAAGCAAAATTTGGAACAAAATATGAGTACGAAAGAAAGAAGGGCGCACTCTCTAGAGAGAGCGCCCAAACCTATGCCAGAAACAGGAAAAATCCAGGATCAAAATCAGAACAGAAATAAGGTGCAAACCCAATTACAGATGAAAAAAAGTTGATACACAAAGCTCACAAGAAAAAGAATAACAAAACAATCTAACATAAATATTATATTACAACATAGTATTATAAAAGAAGAATTGATTTCAATCATAAAAATACAGTAAAATGTACACATTTCACCAATGGATAAGCTGCACATAATCTCAATAAATGTTAATGGGATAGATACAATCAAAATAGGAAAGATAACGCATAATTATAGCAAGCATGATGTAATCTTCACACAAGAGACACATTCTTTAAGGGAAAATTAAAAATTATATATTGAACAACAACTGAACTCTATTGTATATTTAAATGAAACCAGGGATCAGAAATTTTCAGGAGTAGCAATAGTTGTAAGCAATAAATTAAGTCATTTAAAATATCAACATAATGCAATATTTAATGGAGAATCTAAAACAGGAGGAGGTTTCAATTGTATAGAAAAAGAAATAGAAAAGAGTAGAGGTTTTACTGAAAGATACACAAAAACAATTAAACATATTAAAGCTTTCATAAAAGATAATGACATAATTGATGTATATAGGAAAATTAATTTAGATAAGAGAGATTATACATATAATCATAATCAGGGAGAGGGTAGTGGGATTGATAAGTTTTTATATTACTAAAGAATGCAAACAGAATGTAGAAAAGTGCGACATAGAGAAGGTCACAATATCTGACCATTATCCTGTCAATTTCACATTCTCAGTAGCTGGGAAAAGTAAATGGAGAAAAGGAACTTGGATGTTTAACAATTCAGTATTAGAAGATAAACAATATTACACAGGAATAAAACTGAATTGAAACAAAATATAAGAGAAATAACAAAATGTTTTTGTACGCTTAAAAAGACATGGAGAAGGAGTATGGAAAAAGAATGTGCATATATTTTAAATAGCTTAAATGGAACTACTAAGGAAAAAATAAATCAAAAGGAAATATAGAAAGAATTATAGCAATACAAATCAGAAGGGGATAGAATCAGAGCAGGAAATTATGGGGATATCTATAACAAGGCTATCGAGTATTTATAGAAGGGAGAAAATTAAAAAAGGGAGATAAAAAGCGCTAGACAGTTTTACAATAGTTTGATAAAGAGCAATAGACAGTTTGACAATAGTTTGATAAAAAGCAATAGACAGTTTGACAATAGTTTGATAAGAACAATAGACAGTTTGACAATAGAAGGAAAAATATCAGAAGATGAAAATGAAATAATACAAGAAGTATTTCAATATTACGAAAATCTGTCTAAGTCAAAATATACAACAAAATGCCGTAGAAGACTATTGCAATAATATTAATTTCGCACAGATTACAGATGTCTCAAAACAAGAATGTGAAAACATTTTTAATTCAGATTTGGAAAAAAGATAGGTAATAAAAGAATGAAACAAAGGTAAAATCGCCAGGGTCAGATGGATTAACACCAGAGTTTAAAAAAAGTTTCAACCCGAGCTAACACCAATTCTAGAAATACTCTATAATAAATAATATATTTTTGTCAGGAGAAATGACTGATTCTGTGAAAGAAGGGATGATTACACTAATATATAAAGGGAACGGGGAAAATATCGATTTGAAAAAGTGGAGGTTAATCTCGCTACTCAGTACAGATTACACCATAATAAGTAAACTTTATAACTAACGGAATTAAAACATGTCCAGAAGAAATTATAAATATTAATTAGAGCTGTTGGGAAGATAGGGAGATCTATTCAAAATAATACAATAAATATACAAAGCATAATACATTTTAAAAACTGGAGGGGTGATAAAGGATCAATGGTTTTATGTGACCAAGAGAAAGCATAACTTTATAGACAATATTTTAAACCGCTTTGGATTTTGAATCAACTTTTGCAAATGGGTCACAATATTATACAAAAGCATACGCTGAAAAGTACAGATTAATGGTTTGACGACAAAAAGCGTTTCTATTGAAATGTCAGTGAGACAAGGATACTCACTGTCCATGTTATTATATATAATATCTATCGATATTGAAATGTCAGTGAGACAAGGATACTCACTGTCCATGTTATTATATATAATATCTATCGATATTGAAATGTCAGTGAGATAAGGATACTCACTGTCCATGTTATTATATATAATATCTATCGATATTGAAATATCAGTGAGACAAGGATACTCACTGTCCATGTTATTATATATAATATCTATCGATATTGAAATGTCAGTGAGACAAGGATACTCACTGTCCATGTTATTATATATAATATCTATCGATATTGAAATGTCAGTGAGACAAGGATACTCACCGTCCATGTTATTATATATAATATCTATCCATACTTTGTGTATAAGGATAATACAAATAAAAATATAAAAGGTATACATATTCCCAACCTGGAAAAAGAATTAATAATGCTTCAGCATGCTGATGACTTTACCAACTTTATAAGGGACGAATGTCCGTTTAAACACTTAGAAAAAAAAATTCACAGACTTTGGAAAAGCCTCTGGATCTAAGGTTAACCATATGAAGAAATTATACTGATTGGAAATTGGTGGGGCAACTTCTAGGGTTTGCCCCCACACTATACAAAGACTTAGCTAAAACCTTAGCGATATACTATGTAAATAATGCAATATAAGAAAATGGAAAGTCATTAATGGATAAAATCAAATACAATATGGATATATGGAAACTACGGACAATAAATGTAATTAATAGAGTATATATAGCGAAAACTTTCTTTTATAGTAATTTATGGTACGTTATGAATACAATATACTTCAATAATAAACAAATTAGTGCATTTGATATAGTAATTAGACTTCATATGAGGTGGGGGGGGGGAGGATACATTACATTAGAAAAGAAACAATATGTAGGACTAAAACAGAGGGGGGAGTAAATGTACCCAATTTAAAAAGGAAAAAAAAATCATACCAACTGAACAGACTTAGGAATCTGTCTATAAAAAAACTACCTATGGGTGGCTTTATATATCTACTGGTTTGTGGTTATACACTAAGGAATACATCATACATTTACAGAAATTATGGATATATAAAGATAAGATACAAGAACGACCGAGAAAATATGAAGAAACAAAACAAATAATTTTGAAATATAGAGATAACGAGAAATTATGGGAAATAAATGATAATAAAAAAATGTACTATGTAACAAGAGAAACAAAGGATAGAATATCCCGAAATAAAATAGAAATTAGAACATTTAAACCTAAATTTGAGGAAAATATGGGGAATGTGGTCGAATATAACAGCGACCTACAAAGAATCGATAATGTTAACGTAACTACAAAGTGAATGACTAACGGGGGAATACACATTCATGAGA